>JRHT02000141.1:0-56875 GCA_011800875.2 Suillus brevipes Sb2 | reverse complement strand
GGCAAGGTCTGATACTCCTCTGCCAGCCTTTTACTCCTTGTAATAGTCATGTTGACAATAGCACTGTCGTTTAAGTAATCCTTGCAGGCAGCTGTAAATTGTTCACCATGAGGGAGATATTGAGTGTTGCGCCATATAAAACTCACCTTGCAGGTTGATGTCAACGCCAAACATGTAGGCAAGGTCTGATACTCCTCTGCCAGCCTTGGGCTCCTTGGAAGACATGGTGTAGACCGCCGTTTAAGAAGAGAGCTGTAAAGTGTTCACCATGAGGGAGATATTGAGTGTTGCGCCATATAAAACTCACCTTGCAGGTTGATGTCAACGCCAAACATGTAGGCAAGGTCTGATACTCCTCTGCCAGCCTTGGACTCCTTGGAAGACATGGTGTGGACCGCCTTTAAAATATAGAGCTGTAAATTCTTAACCATGAGGGAGACATTGACTGTTGCGCCATGTGAAACTTACCTTGCAAGTTGATGTCACCGCCAAACATATAGGCAAGGTCTGGTACTCCTCTGCCAGCCTTGGACTCCTTGGAAGACATGGTGTGGACCGCCTTTAAAATATAGAGCTGTAAATTCTTAACCATGAGGGAGACATTGACTGTTGCGCCATGTTAAACTTACCTTGCAAGTTGATGTCACCGCCAAACATATAGGCAAGGTCTGGTACTCCTCTGCCAGCCTTGGACTCCTTTGAAGACATGGCTTGAACCGCTATTTATAAAAAGAGCTGTAAAGTGTTCACCATGAGGGAGATATTGACTGTTGCGCCATATAAAACTTACCTTGCAAGTTGATATCAGCGCCAAACATGTAGACAAGGTCTGATACTCCTCTGCCAGCCTTGGACTCCTTTGAAGACATGGTGTAGACCGCCATTTAAGAAGAGAGTTGTAAAGTCTTAACCATGAGGGAGACATTAACTGTTGCGCCATATAAAACTCACCTTGCAGTGAAATGTCACCTCCGAACTACAAGACACATATAGTAGATTTATTATTCAGAGCCATGCCTTGCCAGTAGATGTCAAGTGACATCAAGGTGCAAGCCGCTTGTCAAACTTACCATGTCTATCTCACCTTACAATCAGTGACCATGCCTTACCATCGTTTGGTGTGGTTGACAATTCGGCAGTTTCCACCATTTATTTAGCGTGTGATAAAGATGGCATTTGGCTACCAATCCGTCAGACTATGTGACCTCTCCCTCTTACATAACAAAGATAGTTGTGGCACTTTTCATCCAAGTTACTCCGGGTATATAAAGATTTGTCTATCGATCTATCATAATGATATATATTTTATCAAATTTAGATTAGACAATGCAAGGTAAAACATTATCTTTCTGTGGTCAAAACCCTGATGTTGTGTATATCCATACACTTCAGTTGATAGCTTTGTGACTCAATGTTTCTGCGAAACTCTCGCAGAGGTATGCATCATAAATCATCATTAATATCTATGTTACTCTCCAAATAAAATGACCTTGCCACAGCCCTTGTCCACTCCCTCTCGAACTCTGTCTCCACCTGCCTAGTCGACCACACCATTGCAGCTCTTGCACAACAGATCACAGTCGTGCACTCAGAATCGGAAGCCCTGGCCATGACGGCCCAGAAGACCGAAGATAATCTGACCACGACCTTGGACAAAGCTGAAAAACTGCGCTGTTTAGCCAGCGATGAACGAAACGAGCACAAAGAAACAGATCACGTTCCCGTCCTCAGACGTAGCCGCCATCCAACTGTCAGGACCACATGACCGCTGCATTAAATTTAATTTTAACAACGACGGTAACTGCCATAATACACAGACCACCTTCGATTCATTTCTAGAAGACAACACAGCTGCTATCAAGTCCGCTGAATCCGACCACATGCTGTGGTTAGACTAGATAGTATTGTCCTTCATAGAGTGTAACTCTCCATAGGACAGAAAATTTGATTTTTTTAAAAAACAAAAACGCGCTAAACCATACTACTCTATTTCAAGAACACTAGGTGTCTAGACACTGTGCGTTGCTTTTCTCTTGAGCAGCGGGTGCCTACCGCCCTCTAAATCTGTCAGTTTGGAAAACAAGTTGAACCCCCATTGCCATCGCTCGCCATTCTCTTCATCAAGCTTTTGTTTAAGATGGGGGTTCTGGACGCAAAGGTCTGCCAAGTTATGAAATCCATAGCGAACCCATCTTATGAGACCACCAGTAAAATATTGTGTGAAGGAAAGCCGTGTCTCCCCTGGTTGTATGGCAGCATTGCCATGCCGGAGAACGGCGGAAGGAATCTGAACGGTAGAACCAGATGGAAACTCGATAGCAACCTTGATATCGAACAAAATGAGGTGACCGCCTGCCTTTGGGTCAAAGGAACCAAGTGCATGTATGTCGCAAAGGCCATAGGCAATGTTGTGAGGGTCTGTATGCTCAAAGGTCGCAACTTGGGGTCCGAAATTGAATGTGGCAGCCAGGAGAATGCTGTCAGAAAAATTCATCTGAAGGTGGGGGAGGCGCTCAACAAGTGCGTTTATGTTATTGGAGAAGTGGCGATACAGCTTAGGGGCATAGAATGCGACAGCACCTACCAATGCATCAGTAACAGCTGGCTGTGCGGTGGCAGGACTCACTGCTCCCAAAACCCGCCAGGCGCGTGATGGCGGGATTTCTTAACAATTTGTCTATCTTGGTACGATTCTCCTTCCGGTGAGCCAAATTTGCCGGTATCTGTTGACATCCACCGTAAGAAACGCCAGTAGATAAGGCGTGATACCTGCCACAACGGTGGGTAAGACCTGATGGGGTGAAGACGCAGTGCTGTTGTGCCTCCACCATGGCATTGGCAGCTGCGCCATTGACTTCATCCCAGTCCTTACTATCCGGCCGGCCTGCAAGCATGGCTATAATTCGACCCTCTATATCAAGTATCGCATGGGGGGTTCTTGAATCGGAGATGAGTAAAGTTAGTTGAGGTGGGCGGGCAGGAGTTTGACTCACACTCCATCCCAGGGAATGATCCTATATCCATTTGCTTGGAGCTCTTGCAGAGTCCACACCTTGCAACCATGCGGAATGGACTTTCCCACATACCCTCCGCGAGCCGCAGGGAGATCCTCAGTCTTTATTTCCATGGTGAGGTGGGCTGGGGCTGGGTGACGGACTGACAAGGTTGGCCTGATGGCGTAGTCGGTAGCCTTCTTTTCCTGACGTGCTTCGCGACGGCGCTTGCGTTTGCCGGCCTTGGCGTCGTTGGATCTGCAGGATATCCTAGCTTTCGATAAATGCCTGGGACGCTTCAGGCCGCCGGGGCAAGATGAAGGGCCATGCTGAGCACTGGGGGTTTGGGAACCATTGAAGATTGGGCAGGTAGGAGGCTCCAGAGCGTGGCCCTCGCTGTCATCATCCTCATGAGTAGATTCCTGATGTGCCGATGCTCCCATCAGCATTGGCAGAAGCTCGAGGTCTGTCTGAATGGTGATGATATCGGATGATGAGAAGCAACGCCCAGAGCGCATCTGACAAAATTTCAATTACGCTACGGATTTTGAAGGTGAACTCTACCTGACTTAAAGGCATTGCGAGATGTGGGCCTGGAAAGACTGGGTGGGAAGCTGTGAATTTGTGTACTGGTTCAACTATAGACATGAAATGGCAGTACATACCGATGCAGAGACAGTCAGTGGAGAAAGGCGTGCTGGCAGTTTACATAGGGCCTGATCACAGGAAGTTATGTAAAATCACCTCGCCTTTCCGTAATTTCCCAAGTGCGGACCCTTTCATTGCCTGATCTGCCGCAAACACATGTTTCGAAGTTGCTTGGATGCGTGCAGTCGAACTCTGCTTTCATGTCATTTTGTCCCAACACCCATCCAAGTCCCTCCTCAGGACACTCACGCCCAATGGCTATATTGATCGCACGATGGCTCTCGTGCTTGCCAGGACTAATCTCGAGAAGGCGCTCGGAGTGCAGAGGGAGATGCCTCAGGACCTTGTGGCATACCATTGTGGGAATGTGCTTGAGTTTGAAGCCAAGGCGGTGGGTGTTATATCTGAGACGTTGGGGCGGACACATTCATTTGAGCGATCAGAGCTCTGAGTGAGAACCTCATTTGTAAACTCTGAGACATCATAGTAGGAACGGATGTATAACGACAAATAGTACACATTCAGTACCGCTGTACGATATCCAGTGCTGCCGTTAGATGGCCGTGAGGCAGAAGATTGTTTGTCCGAGTCAATCAAGCCGAGCTCACCACCAAGCCCGTCTCTGCAATGCCCGTCTCTGCAACGTATGTATGTCTGGCATGCGCAAGTTCATCTGAACGAATCTGACCAGGTTGTGCAGCATACTGAGGGGTCGTTACAAATTAACGAGAAAGGTTGTAGGTTGAGATCGTTTTTAACCTGAAGTTCATGGTCACAACCATATCTTATTGCTTGCCTTGATTGACAGAGTCCTGTTCGGGCAATTGAGGGTAGCCGGAACCATCCAACTTGACCTTCTTGTGAACGCCGAAGAGCCATGCTTAGAGACAGCTGCAGCTGTGATAGAACCTGTTGGCTCATTCTGCAGTGATAACTCCTAGATCCCATCATAGACGCTTCACATCCAGATGAGCGTACCAGCACAGCACGCACTCGTTGTCGATCATTGGATACAGCATCCTGTCGAGCACCAGGAAAGGATGCCAGCGCGTGAGTTGTTCAAGGAAAGTTTGTTTTTTGAAAATGGTGAGGTAGGGTTTTGGTGGGGCGGGATCTGGAGACTGTAGTCTTCTGTGAAAGACTCGGCAGGTTGGCTGGGCAGAATTGTCATGGAGCAATCGTTGCAGCAGGGCTTCACATTGATGTGAATGTGCTTTTCTACGATCGTATTAGCAGGTATGGACACTTTGCAAGTATTGCTTGTGCGGTTGATATAAGTTGAAGAGAGTTGAAAGAGGTATACTGACTGCTATTGTGGTATGGGATACAAGGGGGAAGGTGAACGAGAGGACAAATTCAATTGTGGTGGATGTCGGGAAATCTTATACGGTCGGATCGTCTCTAAACCGCGCTCAAGGCAACGAGGTAAGAAGGGAGCATGGGTGGAGGCGGCAGACACCATAGAGGTAGACAAAACCACCTGTAGAAAACACCCACCTGCGATCCTGCGCCGGCTCCTCCGCCCAGGACTGTCCTACCCCGGTGCCCAGCCAATGTAATGTGCCACTGGAGAACTCGTGAGGACCTCCATGATCGATCGTATCTGCAGTACAGATGCAGTCAGAAAACCTAGATAGAATACACAAATCAGCACACAATACGAATAGCATGAGTGCTCACCGGAATCCAGATTGAAGCCTCGATGTTATAGTTTATGAAATACACAACAAATGCTAGTAGTCGTTTGTCTGGTGAATTTTTTATTATTATGAATCCTTGGTTATTGTCCTTTGGGGCGGGGCCATATGGTGGACACTACATAGTACATGCGGTTTCTGAAACGGTGTTCACCACTTTCCTCTTATGTAACAGACAGACCTAGTAGAAGTCAGGTTGAATATCAACTACTAGTACTACTCAGCTCAGTTATCACTTTTTCAGATTGTCTCTTAGGTCATGGGTATGTTCAGCGTCGCCAGATCTTTAGAAATTCTTGCCACTACCTATGGAAATACTACGGAGTGTCGCCAATTTGTCCGCCAAAGCATTCTTCCGGTGTTAGAGCAACAGAAAACAGATTCTGATGCAGACGTGCGTTACTTCGCCGCACGGGCCCTTCAAAAAGCGTTAGCGGATATGTTAGGCAAGTTTTGCAACTACGAAAAAGTCATTTGTGTCGTTGACCTATGTAGCACAGGTTGATTATGCAAAGATCTTTGCAGTCTTGAGTCTTTTTCTTGCACTCACGAACATTCCAAGAAAATAAATAGTACCGTGCAAGCTTCTTTTGTGCTCAATGAATCATGAATTCCAGACAATACGCTGCCCGTTATGCCCCCCTTACCAACGCGCAGCACATCTGATTACATTGGCGAAGACTCTTTCCTTGATTGGCAGATTCTATAATTGGTCTCCTGCAATAAAGCACGCCGAGTCTTCCTTAAGCTCTATAAAAATAGTAATGCATATGGTACCGCATGATTCTGAGCGCCCCGGTTTGGCTACTAGTAGCGTTTATGTAATTTGCTTGCTGGTGTCACTCTCAAACCATAAGAATGATTCAGGGTGTTCAAGTCGGAACTACTGATCATCTATACCATTGGTGATGAAACAGCTTTCATTCGTCTGCACTCATTTGTGCCCGTCGGTTGTCAGCTGCTGGTATGTGTTTATTTTTCAAGTTGCTCTCTGGTAGTATGTACATAATATATTTCATTCAGACTCGGACCATGTGGTAGTGCGAAAATTTAACTATAGCACTGGGCTAGAGTAATAAAAGACTTTTTTTACTTCTACACCTGTCGATCACACTTAAGATCACCGCTCTTACTGCAAAGCCTCATCGATGAGGCCCAAATCTTGGACAACTCCTGAGGAGGAGGCCTTCCTACATAGTCAGCTCCCTGATTATATTGCTTGCCAGGCAACGAAGGTTTACTACAACTTTTGGAATGCTACAATTCGAGGCGCTCGGGAAGTTCATTATTAAATCCGTCAGCAGCCCCGAACAATTTGATTGAGTCGACGTAGTGACACAGTTGATGCAGCTTCGGAATACTGAAATGATTGCGGACTTCGAGCTCCTTCAACACATCCTTGTGCGCGTGAAATACCGTGAGTGCATTTTTGGGACCATCCAGGGATTTGCTCGTATGTGTGTGCAGTTGTGCATAATAGCAAAAGTCAAGTATCGCTCGTGCGACAGCGACAACTCAACCGGGAACGAAAGCAGATCAATCACTCAAAAAATACCAGAAATTAGAATGTACCTTGGGACTGCACCGGCAATTAGTGCAATGAAGATACATTGCATCTCCTTATGTTCGGTCTCTGTTCACTGTTTGACGCTAGATATACCTTTCTTAAAATGACGAAGACCGGGGTAGTCGGGCATGACCTTGAAGCGAGCATCAATTTCGTCTTTGCCCACAATGTCGAGACATCGCTTGACAAGGTGGTCTTTGAAGACGCCTTCATGCAGCTGGTGGAGGAGGTCTGGTGTTAATGCCGTGAAGATGTTGGTGTGGGGTAAGTTGGCCCAGAATGGCTGATACACTGCGTGCAGCCCATCCTCGTCAAAACGCACAGGATGTTGACCATTCCTCCGTCTTTCTAGCGTCTCTTTGGTTGACTCAGGGTCTCGCATCAACGAGTTTAGCGGTTCGCCTCGCTCGTCAGTTGGAACCAGACGCTTAGGGCAATGATTCTCCTTGCAGCATGCAATGAGGCACTGTTCGGGGAAATCTGTGATATAGGCAGCCAGTATCGGTACACTCGTCAAACAAACGAGTCCGCACATACTGTTTCAACACCATCACGGCCGGCTGCAACGAGAGGTTCCAGCAGCAGGGACAAACGGTGATGAAAAAAACGGCATCTCGCAAGGGAACGAGTATCAGAGGTGAAGCAATTGAGTTCTGTTGCTGGCAGGTATCTTCATCAAAGAGCCTGCGGAACTCCACGGTGATGCAGATGTTGAAGAAGACACCATGGTACATCGAATTCTCTCTTTCCTTAGTTGCGGATGATCACTGATGGATGAATAATGATTAGTTCACAGATCGAAATGTTCATAGCAAGCTTTCCTTTAGTACTGGGAAAATCCCACCTACTCCGAGTCTCACAGCAGTTTCACGCAAGACAGGCTCTGCACTCAAGTCCTTAAGCAACACCGGATTTTTCCTGATGTAGCCTCAGGTGGCACATGCGATTCTAAAGCGACAATCTGTGAGTTGCATGTTTGCAATATCAAACACATGCCTTGTTTTAAAAAATCCTAGGCCATCAAAAACTGGTTTCGGTGGCGCATAATTGTTGCACATCTGGCCCGGTCGGGTGGACCTCGTGGTGTCTTAAAGCTCGAGACTACGTTATCTGGTGGAGACGAGATGAGAGGGACACGCACTCCACAGGAAGTCGAGATTAACTCACAAATGCATTATGAAGATCAGGTCAAAGCCGAAGCTGAGTGCTGATGCTTTGATTGCCTCTGAAACCATAACTTCACGTGGTGACAAATTATTGATGCGAAGGGTTGTCATCCGTGATAGATATGCCCAGGAGCCTGAAGAACTTAAAGCAGAAGTCAGGCAACGACACCAAATAGCACTAGAGAAGTGGAGACAAACACGCGAGAGCTATGTCCAACATAGGGTCTATGACCCCAAAGGACCCCGCTCTGAAGCAAAAAACCTCGTGAGCTGAATAAAGCTAGCATTATTGAGGAAGTCGACGAAGAAACCAAAACAAAGCATGCACACACTTGCTTGGATATCACGTGAATGTCGACGAATCGTGCAGTCTGACGCAGAGTTAAGTGTGCGCATGATTTCTCACGGGTATTGTTTAGCTTACCAAGTGTCAACATGTCAGCTTTCACCTGGGAGACGCTGGAGAAGATGTTTTAGCTCACCACTCTAAGTTCTCAAACGTTCAAGCTGCATATGCTACATTCCTGAACGAGGCACTTGGTAAGTGTTTGATTTATTGGTAGCAGATCATGAACTGACTGGAACGCTCAGCTAATGATGACAACGTGGAGGCATTAGCGAGGCGGACACTATATCTGACAGGCATGGTCAGATGAGGCTGAGGGGGGGATGATATTCAAGCAGAAGGCAGAAGATGGTAGGGATGTTCAAAGTGACGAAGAGGAGTCCCAGAACAATACCTATATTGCGGCGCAAGAGGTGAGTAATGCGCAACATCAAAGATGTCTGACTTTAATGCATTACCTCAATGTGTTAGAAAGCGCTACATCAGACCTTGGAATGACATCCAATTCGACCCAAACATTTGTGAGCGATGCCTTATTGACTAACTAATGCCACTAATGCATTATGTTCTTTGGCCTTGATGCATTAGGATCACTCGCATCTGCATGCGACGTGTTAGCAGTATCCAGCATTCCGTCAACTCCGAATTAAGAGAAGAACATTATTGTTGAATACCCCCAGGTCCCGACCGCCCTAAGCGCAGCTGAACTCCATGAATTTAGTAGGCTGCTCGCTACTATGACACTACTGGATCTCAACAGTCTCGAGTTCCCTCTGTTATTGCCTGACACTGATGTTTCCGGCTTCAGTTCAGGGCCTGAGTCTGAATTTGATGATTTTCGTTCTCGTCAATGGCTGGTAGTGAATACTCTGGTAGTGATTTGAATTTTTCTTTCAGACAGCAATTTTGAGGCGCACATCTCCTGTTTGAGACCTGGCACTTCATACCATGTGGCGTCAAATTCAGATTTTTCTCCACTTACTGATACACACATGCCACTGGACAAACTCTCTCCACCTCCTGGACCGGCTCCTGTAGACCAATCCCTAGGCCAACGGTCTGACTTGGACGGCCCACGTCGAACAACGCGCTGTCATGTCCCATGAAAACGTGAGCAGGCGCTAAATGCAATTGGTTCTTCGAAGTCTCGTATGTGCCTCCCAGCAGAGAATAGTAGAGGAGAATGTTTCGTCTGCCAGTGCCACGAAGAGAAAGCTGGCTGCTGCTATCAGCATGGCTAACAAGTAAGTTTCATCCTTATGACTTGAGTTAGCTGGACTGAAGTTACTTCCCATCTCGCTTAGACCATCTTCAACTGTGGTTTCATTTCTCGTTTTATGGCTCGGTCTAATTGGACCATCTTCAACATCTGCCAGACATTCTTTTTTGGTGCGGACTCATCTTGCTCATCTCGCTTAGATTGTCTTCGACTTCATCTTGTATTCTTTTCTGCAGCACACAATGTGCGCAGTACTACCCACCAGCTCGATATTAGATCCAGTGCAATTTTGACTCGATTCACTGAATTTCTGATAACAATTCTGGTGTGATGAAGATCCAATAGCTGAGTACCGAGAACAAAGTGAACCAACACATGTGATCAGCTGCACCACAAGTGTTTTCGAACTTCGAAGATGATGCAACGCGTGACATTTGAAAGCTCTACAAGGATGCAAGATTGTCTATGAATTTGGAGTTGTATTCAATAACGAGGAACAACGAGACAAAGACAAACTTGAAAATATGGCCTCCCATCGTTGTATCCAGGAAACTCGAGTTCCTACAAAGGAAGCAAGAAGGAAAGACTATAGAAGGGGAGAAATTCAGCAGATGACACCACAAGTGGCTCACCGTTGAGTTACAGGGAAAGATATTGTGTGCACTCGACTCGGAAATGGCAGGAAGCTCGAAGGAGGTACTGCATAAATATACAATGGAAGTAAAGAGAAGGGTGGTACCAGTGGACGTGGCAAGAGACCTGAGCACTGCACTGATAGAAGGCAGGTACAATGGAGGGAAAGTGGCAGCAGGGTGTAGCTCGCGCTAACATATAGCAGAAGGATTCGAAGCGTCACTGTGCGGAATACAAATATTAGATTTGAATGACTGACAGAAATGCATTACAGCATACCACTGATAATGCATCACACAGTCCTCGTTGTTAATGCATTAGAAATGTCTTCTAACTAGCCTGTAATGATGCAATAATATGTCAGTATAGCCTGTAATGATGCAATAATATGTCAGTATAGCCTGTAATGATGCAATAATATGTCAGTATAGCCTGAAGCAGGCAGGGTCTTTGTTCGCACCGTAGGGCCCGAGTGTTTTTGTATGTACAGATATGTATGCATATGGCAACTAACAATAAACACACGGTTGATATTGTCGAGCTCTCATGAAATCATGAACGATGCGCAGTAAAGCTTGAGGTTATACATATGGATATATCCATGGTTGAAAATTGGACCCGACTTTCCAATGACGCAGCTTATCTTTGCTGCAGTTCCAATTACAATTTAACTCAACGTCGCTTCCAACTAACTCGTGCTCGCATTCCGACCACCCTGTTGTCAATTCCTGTTAACTCCTGCACGAAGCCGCCCAGGTGCACTACTATGGCATCGGCCCCGCCACTTGCACGTCTGTCTGTCATTTTTATCCCTGCCACAGCTATGGGGATGGGCCATCTGATTGGGATCACTCATACCCCACTTCGGGGTAGAATACGCATATTCCCCCACTTGAGCCTCAGAGCATTGAAGGGGCGCTATTCATGAATGTCTCGGGGCTTTATATATGAGGGATGAGGGATGAGGGTTTGAGTGGGGTGATGCATGATTCCGAGCGTGCGGGATAGGTGAATGAAGAACACGGACAAGTGGTATGTGTTGGTCGATGCTCGGATTTTGCAGAAGGGGTTGTTGACATCATCGACCTCGAAGGGGCACGATCACGCCTGGACTGACAGCTTCGGTGCGCCGTTTGGGCTCGTGGAGATCGGGCTGGAGCCGAGCACAAATGATGGAAGGGTTCATAATCCGCTTGGTGGTAATATGCCTGCTGTGTTGGGTGAAGGAATGGGAGCCACCCTTCGATAATGATATCGGAGCCTGCGTCAGGCAGGGCTCATAACCTAAAAGACGGTGTGTGTCTATCGAAAGGACTCCTTGAGTCATTTACGAGTTTAGTAGAGAATATAGGCATTGTGATGAGACGTGCCTCCAGTCGAGTGTAAGAGACTGGGGGGAAAAGGTAAAAATGGGCTAGCGAAGGTATTGTGGGTGGAGTTACTGCATATGGTAAGTACGTCGAGAGTAGAGAGCGTCAAGTCAGAACACGATAGACAATACTACGTTGATTGACAGGCTTATTTCCAACATATTCCTCTTTATAGGCATAGTACCAATGTATTTTGTTGCCCTAATTGTGAAAATCGAATACTCGCCTTGCCTTGTTATTAAACATAAGTTCAACTTGAAGTAGTGAGATGCAAGTGATCCATTGGCACATGGTGAGAGCCCAGGTCACCAATTGAACGGGTAATACACAAACTTCACACAGGGCAGCGCGCAGGCTGCGGCAGAATGGGTCACCAAGATGGGTCACCAGGACGGGCAGTGGAACAAGTCACCAGGACACGTCACCAGGACGGATAGCGTGCATGTATAATGTCACAAAGATCCCTGCGAGGTTTGGGTCAGTTTGTTCCAAGATTTACATAACTTTGATATCTGCATTCAACTTGTCAAACCCAGAAAATCTTCCTAGACGCACCATCCCAGAACAATTACAACACCTTATTCCACCGTTCTTCCACCCGTCCAATATGAACCGTCATCAACACGCTGATACAGAGACTATAATGTTCTTGCAAACGTCATGCATGAAAGGCAAGTACCGCGTAGTACACGCTATCACAAATCTCATTAAATAGCAGTTCTACTGTGCAAAGAACTCGCGCAACAAATCACATCCTTCCTCGATTTCAACACCCTTCACAGCATTTCCATGACTAACAGAGCCATGCGTCAATTAGGCGCGGATGCACATCTTGAGACTTTCAAGTCCATCATTCGGCCTTATGCACTTGGAAACCCTCAGATCTTTATGGACGCACTGGCTGACAGCAATGCTGTCATCATTGGATCCGCAGCGCTGTCCATTATTCTCAGAACGTCCAAGTGGAAGCCGAGGGACCTCAACATCGCAGTCCCCCTCAACCACTCCGACAAGTTACATGACTTCTTGTTAAATGTCAGCTACAACAAGGTCGAAGGACTGAATCTAACGCGGATTCCTTCATGTGTAGCTTTTACACACATGATGTACCGGACACACCAAGATGGATGTCTTACAATCATTATCACCGAAAGCACGGACGAGTCTATTCTCCAGATCATTCTTAGCAACGAGGGCACACCCGACATGCTCTTTGCGACACCGCAAGGTTTCTTTTGCGCCCATCCCAATCTTACTTTCGCAAATATTGCCTTCCGAGGCTTTACATTTGATTGTGGCGCCAATGATATGTTGGACCAATTTACTCAAAAAGGATTTTTAGGTTTTCAAAACGTGGCAGAATGGGGAAAAGATGCAAGGAGCAGTGCCCAATGCTCTGGCGATGCAGCCACAGTAGCAAACACGCTATTTATCTAGACTGGACAGGAGGGAAATGCATAGGTGTCGTGGAAGGATTTCCCAATGGCAATGAAAGCAGTGTCGTCCACAAAGTCCAAGGTTCGCTCCTTCTTCCCGCATCCAGTCGCTATATCAACGAGGCGTTCAGTGAACCCTACCAATGACTCCGGTAAGCGTCGACTTCTCATATTGTGCAGGAGCCGGTCAGTGACTGCATTGGGGAAGGCACCCTCAATGTCTAAGAACAGGGCCGAAACCACTTTACCCTGACGCCAGGCGTCCTTTACTGTTGCTTCAAGGAGGTGTAGTGTGTCTGTTGTGGACTGGCCAGGGCGCCCTCCAAAATGGGTGTCCGGGAGTAGGTTGTGGTGTTTGAGGAGGTAGGTCATCTGATCGGCGACTAATGCTGTCAGTAACTTACATGTCGTGTTGAGGAGGGCGATTGGGCGATACGCCTTCATCGCCGTGTAGTCTGGTTTCCCAGGCTTTCGCAACACGACAGTGGTAAAGTCGCGCCATGGAGGGTAATACGTGTTGAGTGTGAAGACAGCCCTGAAAAGACGAAGTAGGAATGGTTTAAGTAACGCGGCGCAACGAATAAAAATGATATTGCAGATTCCATCCGGACCGGGGGCTTTGTATGGGCTCAACTTTGCAATGTTATGCGACAGCTGTGTCTCGGTGATGGTGATTGGGTTCGAACACGCGCCACAACCTCGAAAGTGAGAGCAACCAAAATCCCATGCCAGTAGTGGGCAACGTAAGAAACGAAGAAAGGTGACACAGAATCATGATGCGGCTTAAGGCGATGGCCGCAACTGCGCAGTCACCAAATTGTAAGGGAGTAAAATCACTTTGTAACTCAATTAGATTTCAATGTGACAGACCATTTGACTCATTCAGAAGTCACTGAGAGGTCCAAGCAGCTAGCAGCATGTGTAGACCAGTTGATATGCATGGTTTGAGAGCACCGCAGCAGTCGCAGGGGCCTTAGGATTTTGCCGCATCGTACCGGTAACGGCATCCTGCCAGATCCTGCCGCATCACGCCTTATATCCCTGCCTATGTCGTCTATACAGGCCGTGAGTGTGATTATTGGTTTAAAAACACTATAGTGTATATCTTTGAGTTAGAATTACAGTGATAAGACAATATTAATGATAGTTATACTTGAAAGCTTGATGGATGCGGCAGTGATGTGGTAGTGGTGCGGCAGTGGCTGTGTACTACTGCACCACTGCACCCAACCACCACACCATCTTATGCAGTATGCTTGCAGCACCGTTATGGGCAGCTATGCGAAACTTGGTAAGACCACTGCCAACAAGAAAACCCTTCACACACCCTTCACACAAGTTCAACACCTCAATATTCAATGCCGCCACCAAGATGTGTCTTTGTTGAGTGACATGCCTTGACGACTTCGCTGCAGCGCATTTAACCATGATTATGTGCACAAGTCTGTCATCATAACAGCTGAAGAAACTTATAGTTCAGAGCGTCTAACTTGTATGTGATCCCTGTATGACGCACAGTCAGGTGTATCACAGTGAAATACCTGCTTTTCGTCAAGTCACCTGCTCGCCATCACTCTGGCAAGGGCAGTGCTCGCAATTGTTGCACCGACTCGAAATGGCGACTTCGCTCTCTTTCTGGAGATCTCCTTGTACCCGACTGCCACACCTGCAGTAGAGCTGGTGTTCTTAAGAGAGAGGTGGCGGCGGCAGAGGTTGCCAAGAAGTTACATCGTCATCACCATCAGATATATGCAGCTGTACCCTCTTTTATCTCGGTGGTCTCGGTTGTGAAATTGATGGGGGAGGCAATGAACTTTCTGTAACAGGCTTATACTTTTTACGATCACCACAGTGCTTGCTACCAGTTTTCTCTGACAGGTTGGTGCCACAACATACCCAGCTTGTTCTCTGGATTTAGGCTCTCAAAAGGCATGGCCGTGAGGCGAATAATTGATGAGTTTGACAAGTAATTCTGCGAGGTCAATTATATTATGCAGTCAGCAGTAATTATTGAAACTTGTATTAGTGCAATGTCTTGATTTGGTGTGGGTGCAGTGATGCGTAAGTGGTGCAGTGGTGCAGCAAGTTGCGGCAGGGTGCGGCAAAATACCTGACCCATGACCCAGAACATCAAGGCTGGAAACCCGAAATTCCTTTTGATGACGATCTTCGCGTCATTCAGGCAAATCTCGATAATATGTCATTCTCATCACACATCACGCGTTCCAATCGTCTTTGTCTCACTAATCGAGCACATCAGTTCTTTGTGCGAGGGCAGCAACTGTGGACTGTGGAGAAAGGAGTCAAACGGCCACCATCAACTAGTCTTATTCAATCCAGACCGACTCCGTATTCTCCAACAGACCCACGACAAGCTTGGGCATCGAGGGTTTTACCCCACACAACGCACAATCGCCGATCATTTCTGTTGGCCATCATTCGACAAGGACCTTACAAGTTACATGGTACCTCCGAGTCAAAACATGCCATCAATGTCAAATCAGATCAACTGCCAAGGTCGTTATCCACCCACCCTCTCCGTTCCCTCGACTCTTTTTCGCAAAGCATTTGCAAATTTCATGTACATGCCGACATCCCACAGTTATTCAGACATCGTCCAAGCACGTTGTTCACTGTCCAATTGGCCAGAGTTTAGAATGTTTAGGAAGTAAACCGGACGCACATTGGGTGTATTTTTCCAGTGTCGTAAGTGGCATCATTTTCTTGCAAACTGGCCTTCACTGTGTCACAGATGCGTGCGGCCTTTGTGTCAGTAAATTTCTTCTCGCTGCTTTGCGAAGGAACAACTCCTGTGACAGCGACATTACTTGGTGACATCATGCGATATGGAAGTCCAATTTTCTACCTCTCCATTTATGGTCCTGTCCCGTTCGGTGGTATTCTCGTATGGGTCGATTCTAGGTCAATCCTCACTCGTCGAATCCTCAATACCAATGGACAGCAGGTGCGAATGGATGAGCCACAGGCCAACTTTGAGGCTAATAGACAGGATGTTGCCGCTGAAGTGTGTGTGGGGGCATCCTCCAATGACGTGCGTCGTCTTCTCCATGATGATCTTACCGAGGCATTTGAGGGTAATAGAGTTTTTGCTGATGTGTCTTATGGGGTGCCTCGGGACGCTGTTTTTGTCATCCTTGGACCTAACAGGGATGGAAAAACCACAATGTTCAACACGATTGGTATGCCTATCTGATGAGACGATTAAATTCTGATTCTCAATCCGCGATTTTGTAAAATCTAGGTGACGACATAATTCTGGACAGAGGTGATGTTTTAATCAAGGGGATATCAGTGTCAACCTCTCCAAGGACCGTACATCTATCTGCCCACAGTCTGCTGCAATTGCCTCTCAGTTGACTGCCAGTGTGTGGGAACACCTCACGATCTATGTACATCTCAAAGGTTTGAACAGGGGCCATGAGCTGAAGACAGATGTCGAGGCACTCATGATTGCTACGTCATTGCATACGTATGCTGACCAACTGGCGAGTCAACTGTCCGGCAGGAACCAGCCCAAGCTCTCTCTTGCCATCGCTCTCATTGGTGAGCTCTTAAACACCAGGTACATGCATGAGATGGCTGACGTAGACGCATGCAGTTAAACCATCCGTTGTTCTCATTGATGAGTTCTCTATGGGAGTAGATGCGAAGATGATGAGAGACATGTGGAGCGCACTCCGAAACGTCGCTGTCGGAAAGGCAATTTCTATCACGACACGTACATTTTCTTCCTGCGCCAGATTCCAATGGCTACCTAGATTCCATGGAAGAAGCTTCAGCGTTGGCAAACAGGGTTGGCATCATTTCTAAACAACTACTGGGTAAGTAGGTTGTTTGCTATTATCTTTGAAATATCTCATCGCCTTACAGCTGTCGGTACAATCGACGACCTGATCTCGCGTTATGCCAGGTATCAAGTGCATCTCTCTTGTCCGGCACGAGAGGATGTAACTAGAGCACAGGTTCTCATGAGTCGGATTACAGGCCCCCGCCTGGCCGACAATATTGCTACATGTTTCGAAGTTCCTATACAAGAAGCCAGTGGGCTCACCCTTGCGCAATTGTTCCATGAATGCTGTGTGGAAACGGCGACACTGGAGAGCGTGTTCCTGAAGGTTATCGGAGGAAATAATGTTATGGAGGAGGTCAATTCTTCTGGAAAACGACGGGGGTTTCGATTATGGCAGGGCTGTAAGTTGCCCAGGTATTTAGTCAGTAGAGTTGTACATGCTTTGACATGGACGGACCACCATGCATGATTGATGTTAACGCCCATTGATTGCGGTCCAGTAAGGATTTGGTAGCAACGGGACGGTCACCGCGCTGGCTATGTCATCCGCTCATGCTGCCAATTGAAAAAGCGGTACGAGTGAGTTAATAAATTTTCAGTCAAGAAAAATTCTGGGTAGCGGGGACGGTCGGCGTGGGGTAGAGCAGTCGATGATCACCGTAACTGGACGACCAAAGACTCTCTGTGCCATGTGAACTCCTGCAGATAATACTACCTTGATGCCCCAGCTCAAGAGTATTCTCAGTCCATTTCCACGTACTCAAGGTCAAGGTCGTGAGAACGGATGTATAACGACAAATAGTACACATTCAGTACCGCTGTACGATATCCAGTGCTGCCGTTAGATGGCCGTGAGGCAGAAGATTGTTTGTCTGAGTCAATCAAGCCGAGCTCACCACCAAGCCCGTCTCTGCAATGCCCGTCTCTGCAACGTATGTATGTCTGGCATGCGCAAGTTCATCTGAACGAATCTGACCAGGTTGTGCAGCATACTGAGGGGTCGTTACAAATTAACGAGAAAGGTTGTAGGTTGAGATCGTTTTTAACCTGAAGTTCATGGTCACAACCATATCTTATTGCTTGCCTTGATTGACAGAGTCCTGTTCGGACAGTTGAGGGTAGCTGGAACCATCCAACTTGACCTTCTTGTGAACGCCGAAGAGCCATGCTTAGAGACAGCTGTGGCTGTGACAGAACCTGTTGGCTCATTCTGCGGTGATAACTCCTAGATCCCATCATAGACACTTCACATTTGGAAGAACACGGGCCTGGTCTCGTTGCAGTGGTCAAAGTTTTACGGAATGTACTGCAGAGATGGATGAAATATCTCTCAAAAGCTGCAGAGTAATAAAGAGGCAAACCTAGCAGTTGAATACACGCACAATAGTCTGAATAACTTACTTCATGTTTTATAAGATTCCTGCTCAAAAGGCCATCGAGGTTGAACCCGAAGAGGGTGATAGCATAGAGGCCTTAACTATCGATCACCATGATTATGTAGACGTTCCCGAACCAATTCCGACAGGGAAAGGGGGACGTCCAGGGGATCCTTGACTCGTGCGCCTAGCAATTCACTGCCACACGAAGGATGACCCCAAAAAAGGCACCATATTTCGCCGTGTAGGAACAGCCAAGGAGTGCACGGCAGCCTGGAGATGCAAAACTTGCATCAAAAAACGCATGTTTGGACATGCCACTATGTGCGAGCACATTCCTTGTCCAATGAAAGAAGAACTCCATGGTAATTTAGCTGCCGACGCACCTTCAGCAAAAGTGGCCCGTCTCCAAGATCCGATCTCCAAAGCAGTTCCTAGTTGGTTCCTAGCACTAGCTTGTCTCCATCGATTACGGCCAACAGAATTTCAACACAACCAACTACGACCAAAGGAACCTCGACACAGCCATCAATAGAGCAGATGACAAAAAGGCCCGTCTGGAACAGCAAAAAAACCAACTCAATGCTGACATGGTGAAATTGTTCTGTGTTGTAGGCATTCCACCCAGTAAAGTTGATCTGCCTCAGCAGAAGGTGATGTGGCATCATGCCGTCCCTTCCTATGAGCCAGCTTCAGCCTCCAGGCTCCAAGTCGAAGAGTGCCAAATACCAACAGAAGCAGCATTTGTTCGAACACAGCAGTTACAACATTTGCGGCTGTGTGATTATCTTAGCATGACGTTTGACAGACAAACAACACACTTACCGGAGTCAGTTTATACAGTGCACATTGTTACACCTGTTCAATGTGTCTTCCTCTTTGAGGGCAACGATGAATCCCATACTGCCGAGTACATTTTCAAGATCCTCGATGAGGTAAATATACATTGGTATTACGTGCAAAAAAATATCTCACATAGTCATGAATCCAGATTCTCAGGCATATTTTGTATTCTATATGAGTTTGAGGTGAGGTATGACTCGTACGAGATCTAAAGATAGAATTAGGTCTATGTGGCGACTTTTCGTGTTTTCTCACCTTATAGTGCTTCGTACTACTACCCTAGTACTCACAACCCCATCCTCTCCTCGTCTACACTCGTTTCGTCGCACCCACCCGCCACTCCCTTTTTGTAGGCAGCTTGCATCTCGCGCAAACCCTGCGAGTTTTAAGCCCAAATAGCTTCACTACCACTCACTGCTTGTACAATCAGATATCATTAGCTGGAAAATATATCTGATTTCTTCGTACCGTCACGAAAATCGCCAGCAGCACATAGAGGTCCCAAGCACTTCTCTGGCATCTGCTCGGACGACACAGTAAATACTCGAGTACGCGCGAAAGAAAGTCCAACATTCGCAAATTCCCATTTCAAACAAGTGCTAAGTGTGCAAGAAGCAGGGAATTACCTGAGGTTTGGTGTCGATTGGGAAGCAGAATTTGGCTCGTTGTACTTTGCTGTTTCATCAGTGTAGCACTCTTTCCCTGCCATCCGAGAACTATGCGGGAATAAGATTATCAAGATACCAGTATGTTATATACAAATCTCTCAAATGTGTACTCATTCGGATATTTCGTGATAGGATGTGAACGAGTCATTGGAGCTTCAGCGCTTCAGCTCGAGCCTCCAATTGTCTCAGCCTCTGGCCGAATGGGTCCACCAGCAAAAGCAACGAGATGCTTGGAATCCTCATTTGCGACTGCCGCTGAGGTATACGTCTTCTGGCTCGCAGTACGGGCTTCTTGGTATGAAGAGCTCTTCAAGAAAAATGACATTAAACTGCCTGTTCATGTCCTGGAGAAGATACACCGACTTTCCAACTATCGTTAATGTTTCAATCAACCCATCAAACAGCACACCTTCGGAATCAGGATACATTTGTTATTGCATTTTTCTTGACACCTCGTAAGTGCAATCCATTAAAACATGCGGTGTCGTTGTTTGCTCACTTAGACGTTGCTGTGGTGGCAATAAAGATTATCAAAATGCGGCTATCCTCAAGAATATCATCAATCCCCTTGCTCTTGCACCTATGTGCGTTCATTGTTCTGATCTCTCGGCTTCTGTTGCTGAGAATGACAACATCATTCTGCAGCACATAGGAAATTTTCTCGTATCACAGTTCCAGGCCAAATACGAATGGAAGGAGGTCACCATCCGTGGCCTAGATGGTAAAATATTCTCACAAAGCTCAGCGAGCGAATTATTGCATATTCAAAAGGAGCCTGGCCATTCAATCATCCTCTTACTGACGATACAGACATTCTCAAGTAATGGACAGGCTTTTTGGATCACGACAATGCCGATATTCTTGCGGTATGTATTTGCAAGTGTAACTTTGTAAGCGCAGGAGTGTATTTCAACTAGTCTCGCATCTCGTCATGCTCTTTGCAGTCGAGATTTTTTTCAATTATAGTCAACTCAATGGCCAACGAATGTACAAATCACCTGGTTAAACTCAGCTCTCCACAATCGTCAGAAAAGCACCAACCTCATCAACCAAGTCCAAATCCGACAGTGGCATTTAATGAACCCTGTAAACGTGCATCAAATTTTTCTCTTATGCAGATGTTATTCTTATCGTTGACAGAACAAGAGCCCACGGCCAAGACCGACTGTCAATTTTCGCGACCTCGACGAAACCGTTCTCGGCCAGGAAATTGATGGAAATGAGAGTGAAACGGGTGATGGTTCCAAAGAGGATGAGGATGTATGGCTTGACGGTAGCGTCAATCTCGTCGATGAGAATGACCCGGGATATATGCGATGCAGTAACCAGGTATTTGTGGGTAGCGAGGATGCTCGTCTAGATGGGCCCGAGCTCCTGGACCTTCTGTCTGACAAGGCAATCGAGTTATATTCGCAAAATCGGTCGCAAACACCTGCGCCATCTTCCGAGGTAGCTGATGGTGGTCCTGTGGCCTGGAAGTTTAGTTTTTCTCAAACTCTGTAGCGCGAAAAATCACAATATAGTTGGTGTCAAAAACTTGTCAATAACTAGTTAAAAAACATGTGTCGCCCATCAGTGAAATGATGAACAGATGAGAAAGCTATTAAAAGCAATATATCATAGAGAATCACAACAATTTTCATATATATGCTACCGGTTTGACATAAAAATATTTGGCATTGTCGAGGAAAGACGCATAACCTTGTAAAAAATTTTGATATGTGGAATTTGTTCGTTTTGATGGACTTGAGAAAGATAAACGGGCATGTGTTCATTAAATTAACTACAGACTGAGATTGATCAATTGAGAGGGTCAAAAGAGGAGGTTGCAACATGCCACCGGAGAGACCCTTTAATGATATCTCCAGTGATGTGGATGGGATATCATTTTATCTTCACCCAATATATTTTTGCTAACTCAGGATGACTATAGTATGCATGTTACTTGCTCAAGGGTAAAAGGTGTGAGTCTCTGCTAGAAAACGTTCAAGGATGTGTTAGAGTAGATAACATTTCATTATTGCCAGATCAGCCATCTTAGCGGTGACGACTGGTCTAGGGATGCCCAGAGTTAAACACATGTCCAAAACTCAGTGGGGAGTTTTTCTTGGAACACTACTTTTGACAGCGGCCGAGTTCCTTTCATGAGTTCGGGTGCTTCCATGCAAATATGGGCGCATCCGAGTTACTGCCAATATTTACCCGCAAGTGATTGGCTAGTGCAGCTTTGGGGTCTGACGGTCCATCTTGAGTTGTCCAAAACGTGTCTTCACCTGTGGTGGGGCAAGTCTGGTGCTTGTGAAAGGCCCATCGGCCGAAGTATTACACTAGAACTAATTGGTCCTTTCCAATCCTCCCCGACGTCTATCACTCCGAAACGGAAGTTTTCCATTGTGCAAAACTTTTCTTTTTCACATTTACTGAGTGCATTGTTCCCCAACCCTTCAATCAACTCCTACATTGAGGCAGATGTTTATCCCACAGATAGTACGTATCTCCGAGAACCACTTTTTCTCGTGTACACTTGCACCGCATTTGCAATTGAGGCGACTCCGTCAGCAAGAGTCTGTGGACATGTTGCAGATGGCAGGAACCGAACTTTTCCGCCACCGAGGAATAGTTCCCCTTGATAAATGGGTAGACGACCACATTTTCCTTCGAACCCTGCGTAAGCACTTAGAAAAGTACAACAAGGGCAGGGGAAAGTGGTACCGGACTTTTGCATTGGAAGGCATGTGCCAATCGAGCAGTCGCCTCTGGTGAGGCATATCCCCGACGTCAGGGCAGCTAGAAGAGCGTAGCAAAGGGTGGGGTCTGTACAACTTTATTACTTTAATATCGGGAAATCTATTTTGAAACCTAAACAGAATCCTTCCGGAATCTTAGTAAAACCCTTGAGAATACCAGCTCGCACAGCCTCGCTGGAGCTTCCGAAACCAAGCATCTGCTCTATAGGGTGTTGGCGGATACCTCTTTCTGGGCTCTAGGGCATTTCTGGGCTCCAAGTGTTGTGGCTACGCACCCTGAGCACACCTTATGTGCATCATGTTTGGGCGTGGTGCAGCCTTCGTCTCTTTGCCAGGTGGTGCAAATTAGTTTGCCGTCCTTGGTCCAGAGACCTTTGCAGATACGCTCTGAGAAAGTCTCATGTTGCTTGTCCCAGGTGTGCGTTGACACACACTTGATAGTGCAGTGTGGGCTGCGTCCTGCACAGCATAGAAGAGGGCCGGTAGTCACCGCTATGCCCCCGACTGTTCCATCTACCGCCGATCCGTCTATGTAGACATGCCATCTTTCATCAGCCTGTTCTTCCTCTTTGATTGTGTCTTGCTCTTTTGCTGCGTGTTCTTTGAAGTTGAGTTTGTCATCGATAATGACGCCTAGGAATTTGTGTGAGTGCGAGAGGTCGATGGTGTGATTGCAGATTGTGATTGATGGGCGAGGAGCAGGCACAGTTTTGCGAGGGTTGTCTTTGCTGGGGACTCTGTGCTTCGAGAGGCACAGTAATGCCGTCTTATCCAGTTCGAACTCTGCATTGTGCTCTTCGCTCCATTCTAACGCTCCTCCTAGTTTCTCCATCATCGTTTTGAGTTTGGCATTGGATTCCTCGTAAGACTTTCCTCTGGCTCCCAGCGCGACATCGTCAATGAAACCCAGGCTTATTTCGCCACTGCGATGATTAGGGTTAGCAACACGAAGTAGGTCTGAATTGTAATGCATGAATCCTAGTGGTGAAAATGGGCAGCCCTGGTCCACGCCATCGGCTACGTTGAATTCTTCTGAGTGGAAGTCGTCGAAGACTAGAACCATCCTCCTGCTTTCGAGTCTCCTACCACACCAGTCAACATACTCTCGGGGGATACTAGCATTGCGCATGTTGTGAAGGAGCTTGGTGACAACTATGCTGGGAAATGCGGCCTTCATGTCCAGGAATAGCGAAGATACACGGTCGTTACTTGATGCCCAAGAGTCTGCTATGAATTTGGTGGGGAGACGTAGGGAGTCCGTGGGTGACCACCAAAATGGGTGGAAGGGAGGGAGGAGGTCGTGTTGTTCTGCTATATAGATTAGGGCATCAGCGACACAGGAGAATAGGATCTTTGCCATGGTGTTGGGTAGGGTTATCGGGTGATACACCTTGGGGATGCTGTAATCTGCGCGTCCTGGTATGCGGAGTACGATGGTGGATGAACATTTCCGGTCCTCAGGGTAAATTCCTAGGGGAAGGTCACTCGGAAGATCAGCGCCATGAAAGGTACCAGCAGGTCAGCACAGACTTGCGCAAGTTCTGTTGCCGTATCTTGAATTCATCTTGGCTTGGAGTGTTGTTGGTTGTGTTCATTATGAGTTTTAGTTAGAAGGATAGTGTCTGTGCCGTCGATTAGGTAGGAGGTTGGAGGAGAGGTGGAGTACCGGTAGTGGGCGTGGGGGTGTGGTCTTGGTGTGACTGAAGTGGTCCAGCAGTGGGGGCACATGGTGATCAGGATCGGAACTGAGCCAGGATGACGGGAGTCATTGCTGGACTCTGTGAGGGCCGAGTGGGACCAGGATGTTGCATGAGTTGTTGCCTGCCTGGGGTCGACGTCGTCCGTAGGTTGCTACTCTTGGTGGCTTCTTGCTGGAGGTAGGGCTTCACGAATGATTGATTATACTGAAAAAAAACTCGGCTTGTGCCTGAGGTCTTGCTCAAATACGATAGAAGTTAAGGTGTTTGTCCTTTTGGAGCCGCACACCCATGGGAGCATTGAACAGATGAATGAGAGCTAATGAGAGAGTGATATCTCCCACTACACATTCAAATAGAAAGAGCAAGCAACCAAATATCACCTAGTCAGTCATCTGAATGAACACACAATTGAAATGCGGACAACCGTAGAACTTGGGACTGCATTGAAGATAGTCTGTATGTTGTCGCCAATCCACTATAGACTTGTAGTTGACCTTCAAAAAACAGCACTCAGTAATAACCTGTTTGACCATATCAGTGTAGTGAAGCAGAGTCGGACTGAATATAACCAACCTTGTAACTTGCTCAGAGTTGGACGCACTTTCCACCTGGTAAAAGGAGTTAAATAGCGAGTAGAAAGTTAGTCAAGAATTCATTGAGCTTGGTCCACAAAATTAGTGAATGCAATGTCCTCCTTGTGAGCATCCTCAATTGATTCAAAGGACTCCTCAACCTGCCTTGATCCAAGCTTTACGTGAGGCAAATCTGTATCATTTGGCAGAACCAAGTCATTGTCTGCATCATCTGGATCCTCTGAGTCTTCACTGTCTCAGGACTCGTACTCATCAAGGTCTAAATTCCAATTCTTATCGCTCTTGTCAGCGCTCTTGTCTATATATTGCTATTGTAGGTTCAATCAATAAATGATTATATTTTGAGTGAATGTGAGAAGACATACTTGTAGATAGGTCGAGAAAGCTTGTATTGCATGCTAGCTGGCACTGATGGTCTCAGTTGTGTGAACTTGCAGTGCTGCATATGTGTCGAGTTCGAGAAAGAGGTGGATGTAATGAAGTAGAAGGTAACTGAGTGGACAGTCATTCTCTGTTAAGATTGCGTGTGTAGTGTATATCACTATCTGAAAAAGAGTCAGTGGCGATCAAGTAGGATGTGAACCAAAAACAAACCTTAGAGATGTCTTCATACACGCTGCTACCAGCGAATGAAATGCTCATCACCTAAGTGAGGTGCTTCAAGTTCCATTAGTGAGGAAAGGCTTCATAACTAGTTTAACAAGTTAGTTCGCTACTTTTGTTTGGCCCAGAGATAGTCGCGGTATAGACTGCCATTGAAGTGAAGTCAATCCCAAAAGCGTAAACAATATATTCTCACTATCATAGGTTCAGTGTTCTATTATTTAGTCATATTTGTATTTGTATTTGTAGTCTCTGTGAGTTTTCTTCTCTTTCCATTTTTCCAGGCTTCAGCCACTTATTTACTAATCAGTGAGCCACTCAGATATGTTCATAAGCATGTCATATGATTGGTAATAATCTGATTTATAAGGACTTCTGTGTGGCTCATCACCATTCATCATAATTCATCATGTTTTGTAATTTTTAGTCATGCACTTTAGTAAGTAGCTGATTTAGCATATCAAAAGGCTCGGTTTATAAGCATATTGTTATCAATCCAGTGATAAGTTATTCTTAGTAGGATGGTCTCCAAAATTTATTTAAGGACTCTGATTCAACTAAATAAACAAGTTTTTCCCCTTCTATTCTTTTCCCTAACCATGTGGGAACCATAAGAATGTGAAGTGTAGGAGTTTTCCCTCTTTCTGTCTCTAACAGTGTGAGATCACTAAGACTGAAGAAGGTCATGAGTCACCTTTGAAAACTATTGTATTCATTTATTAGATTTGGTTGTATACTTTCCTACAGGGATTGTCTATATAACAATCTATCTGTATTATCTATCAATTTATCTATTTGTCTTACTTATTCAAGTTATCACTCTCCTTTTAATGTTAAGAGAGACACAAAGTTACAACTTATGATTTATTGTTTTACAAACCAGCAGATCATTTGGAAATATCTTCCTAACAGAAGAAATCAAATAAAGAGAGGTAATTTATTATTCTTTGACCACCTACGAATGTCACATTATCTACCATGAAAACTAGAAAAGTCATAGACCGTGAACTTGAGGACTGACAAGAAGTCTTATCCTGTATAGTTGTGCTGTCACTATATACACATTTTATATAAGACCCTCAAGTAAGAAGACACCGGTCCTTCACTTAATTTGCCTTTGCTCTCACCTAGTCCTTTGCTTCCGCTGTAAGGAGTCTTTGCATCTTCTAAGATGTCTACTACAGCTGCAATCCAGCCAACTCAGGTTGATATCAGCAGTGCAGTCATTGATATCACAATTCGGACAAACCCTGCTGTTACAATCCTGGAGAAGCAGAGTAAGTCATTTACATGCACCGTCTGACCTACAATCTCTTTGCAAACTTCATCTTCTAATGTTATTTTCCCACAGGCTATGCCTGACCCCAGCCTATAGACACTGCCTGCACTACTCAACCTGACTTTATCATCTAATGTGGTTTTACCACAGCTCTAATCCATAGATACTTTCTGTACTGCCCAACTCATCTTCTGCAGGACCGTCGTGGGAGAGTGCTTCTGCCTCCCTTGCAAACCAATGGATCTACTGTTGTCAAGCAGTTCACTGCCAGTTGACCTGAACCTTCTCTTCTGTTATAGTTTTTGGCTATACAGATTCTTTCTATTAATGATCTTATTTGTAAATTGTGTCAGTGCACAGTGTAGGGGCACTATATAGTAGGTCAAATAGATATGTACATTGCTCCTAAGTTAATGACCTGCTTGTTGTTTAAGGTAAGCTAGTCGCGGCACCAATGAATCCTCCATTCATTAAGAATGCGGACACTTTCCTCTTCAGGTGCTAAGGCTTCAAGCGATAAGGTGAGGAGCTCCTCGATGGCCAGAAGTTTCATGAGTTTGTGTTGTGTGACTACTGTGTTAGAGTTTTTATAAAGGATCATGCACTTATCCTTTACACTCTTCTTAGCGGCATTTTCTGTCTCATCACTCCACAGCTTTCACATCTGAGTATAGAGCACAATGTTGTATAATAATTCAAGCCAGGTTGCACAATATCGCTTCAGGAGTGGTATGTGCCCCACTGTTCCTTGTGAATGGACACTGCAATGCAGTAAGTTTGGTATCTCTTTTCAGTCTCCGGATGGACCACCTCAATCTCTTCCAGGACTCCAAACACCACCAGAATACCAGTCTCAGAGAAGACACATTCCACGAAGACATTTGGGATAGTGAAAGAAGTGATGGGATGTGCTAGAGGTTTGAGTATGACTTCTTCTGCAGGGTATGTCCCAGCTGTGCTCCGCAAGGTACGTAACATTGTTAATGCAATATGAGTAATTTGAGTGGTGACAAATTAGAAGGTATTGATGTCCATCAACTTCGGTCTGCCTATATACTTTCCAAACATGTATGTCTATATTTGGCACCATTCTCAATCAGATCGTGTTCCCACATCCCAGCCCTTTACTCTAGCATATAATAAGTAGCAGCAACTCCACCCAGGCTGAAAAGCCCAGTACTCCACCCTAGTAAAGGGTGAAGAGAGCGCCGCCCTATCAACCACACATCCGGCAGTAGTCAAAAATGCCCCTCCAGAAAGAGAGATGTATGGAGGATGGTTGAGACTGGAACAATATCCTCCAGACCTAAAGACACAGGTGGCAGTTCCAACAGGATTATGCACAGCTCAAATAACCTCTAGACCCAAAGAGATAGACGGCAGTCCCAATAGAATCATGCACAGCCCCAAAAAAACCCAGACCTAACAAAAATTAGGTGGCAGTCCCAACAGGATCATACACAGCCAGAAAAGATCCCCCACCTCCCAAAATAGATGGCAGTCCCCAGAGAAGGACATGTACTGCTAGGGATACCCACAGCAGTCAACTTAAATGTCATACACTGCAGGGGGGAGGAAGGATGGGGGTGGAGAAAGGAAGATGTGAAACAGCATAAGCTATAGGTGCATGACCTGGAAAAAAAGTTAGTGCAATATGGAAAGAGGTGGCTTATCTTGGGAGCAGATGAGGGACCTGTGCTGAGCCTGAGGTAAAGGACTGTAAGAAAAAAAAATTATCAAAAAAGGCTCCACCCCACTCCATCTAGCGCCACTCCAGTAGATGCCTCCCCATTGTAGGGAGGTGCATTGGATGAGAGGATGAGGGTGGATGAGATGGATAGTGGGGTGATGGATAGTGTGGATAGTGTGGATGGATGGATGTGGAGGACGGATGTAGTGGATGTAGTGGAAGGAAATAGAAAGACATACAACAATTGAAAGTTAACCACGAGCAAATAAATGTGACCCGTCCCATCATATTGTCAAGATCGTGCTCAAGGGCTACCGGATCCGAAGGGCTTTGGCCTCAGCTCGTACGCTGTGCCCCTTTCCCGAGTATTGCCCTGTATTTCACAAAGGCTAGACTATCGCGTCCGAAGGTTCCGGACGTATAGTATATAGATATCCGAAGGTATCTGGATATCGGATAAGCATATAAAGGCTAATCCGGACGAAGTCCGAACTAGAAACTAACAGAGGTAGACTACCCGAAGGTAGAGCTGAATACGTAGACTTAAGGATGGATCGGAAGTGGAGATAGAATCGAGATGGAAATGGAAACGGATCTGGGGTCCGGAAGTCCGGATGAGAAGCGTGGATATATGGATATGACACATATGATGTCATGTGCTTATACAAATATGGTAGTGAACAATGAACTTGGCCACATGTCCATCCACAATATGCCAAACTTCAATAATCAAGCTATTATTCTACATATATCTTGTAAAGTATTTATTGGATGGTTCTGGAGTGAGCCTACAGTTGCTCCAAGCACATCCAAAAAACGCCCACAAATTGCAGGCCCAGATGGAAATAGAGTGTATGGAGCATTGAGAAAGCGACGGTGCATCTGGCGTCTTTCAGGACGAGGATGGGAACCTGTTGGTTGCGTATTTTGCATGCAGGCGAGTGAATCACTCCCCGGTAAGCAGTCCAACATATGGACATTAAAATAAACTCTGACGAAACTTCACTTGTAGATATACCACGACCCAATCTTCTTCAAACCCGGACCCAATATGCCTTTGCCCATGGGACGATCCCCAACCTGTTTAGACCAGGCTGAAAGCGATGGTGAAGCCATTTACTTTGATGGCATTGGGGTAAGTTTGTCTTTGACATTGATAATAATTTTGCTAAGCTACAGAAATAGTCTACAATACTTGAGAAAACGCTTGTCGTCACGCAATTACTAGTGCATCACATTGGGGTGCACAAGAATGACCGGGATGGCTGACACGACCAGGGCGACATGTTATGTAGGTACATGTTGGATGGAGGAACCCTGTGCTGTATGACCACAGCTTCCGCTAATAGGAAGAGCTTTGTCCTTGATAGCATCAAGTATATCTATTGTGACGGAACATTCATATCGAAGACCACAGGAGTTATTCATTTAGTTTACGCTTGGCCCGAACAGGGACGAAACCCCGAGAATTGCATCTCCTATATCTGCGTGCACCTTCTTGCCAACTCACATTTATTCACTGTCTCGCTATAACACCTCACCAGGCATTCTTACACATTGATTCTGACACACTAACCTTCAGTATTGTATCAAAACATTCTCTCCTTGAATAACTGCCACTCATCCTGTACAAAGGTGTCAGTCAATCATTCAACAAACTGTGAGTACTTACATCTTGGGAAAAATTGTGGGGACCTACCCCCCCTCCATGTTCGGCAGTACGTCCTGACTGCACAAATGAGCTAAACACTAGATATTAATGGACTACTTACATTATTGTCTTGTCCACCATTACCATGGTTATGTTGTTGGCCCTGGTGGCCATTTTCCATTCCCTGTTTGATCGAGTTAGGCAATCATTATCAGAACGATGCCAACTCACCTAATTTGCGCCACCGCTGTTGTGCTGTCAGAAGTAGACTTGGTTGACTGGTGCCTAGCGTAAGTTAGTAATTGTCGCATATATAAGTAAGTATCATTGCTTGAGCCATTAAAGTAGTGATGGTGGTGGTTAAAGAGCAAGAGGAAAAAGAGTTGTGTTACACCTAGGGGGGCGATATGTAGGGACACCCTATCAAAATTGAATTATGTTTTTAAAATTGTAAACTCAATTTCTAGGCCTATGCCACCAAATTGACAATACATTGACTTCTAACTATGGTAGCATATGTCAGCTGTGTAACCTAAATGTCAGAAATAAAATTCAGCGTTCTGTGCTGATTAGTACCTCCAGGAGACAACTAGTAAAATAACCCCTAAATCAAATAAATCAGTGTGTGACAAGAAAGGGGTCAACATAGATGTGAATCACATGACTTCAAAATCAGAGATTGGTCATGTGCTGATAATCTAATATCTGTTCCCCATATTATGTCACTGTCCGTATAGCTTACATAATTATCTCTCTTCCTTTCCTAATACTATCATTGTCAAATGCATTTACTCAACCTTCGGCCCCTCAGCAAAATTGTGTTCATGCTCTAAACAGTAGTAGTGTCAGCATCTGTGGCTGGTAACATCCATCCATGACTCCAATTGGCGACTACACCTGTTACATGTATCAAGCATATAATACTGCAAAGTACTCATGACCGATGCACCTCTCTTGGGGAGCCACTCAGCTAAAAGCTTATGGTGTAAAGTTCCACATAATTATTTTACTAGTTATCAACATGCTCATTGTAGATTCAGCACACCCGGGCACTGAGGAAATGACCTATGTCATAACTATATCCCTCTTACTCAGTTTTGTTTATTGACTGTCTGGTTCTGGTATATGCTTGCACATGAGCACAACATCAACTTCTAGTTGACCGTCATAGAAAGGCAGCAACATCAAGGAGATTGTGGCCAGGCAGAGGGAAGAAGCTACATGGATGAAACTTACAGCTAAGGAAAAACAGCAGACTCAGAAGAAGAAGAAACAACAAATATAGATGGGCAAGGCTCAAAAGACTGATGTGGATAAGAAGATTGTGAAGGAAGAGAAGGGGGAGAATGAGATAGACGTGCATGACATCAACTAAGGAGCAGGATGTCATGGAATTACTGTGCATGTTACCTGGTTAACATTGAGACAAACATTGGGGCGGTAGTGGTTCCTGGCCAAGTAACTGTCAATCTTGATCACTTCCTTTTTCAATACCTTCAAATGCAGTCTCAAACATTGTGATGAAGATGTTGAGGCCTTTCCCTTGCTTGTATTATCCTGGACTTTAGTCTTTCTCTTGCAAGAAGACAGAAAGTTAATATAGGTCTGCTGGGCGCCCAAAGGGCCTGGAATTGCCCATTGAGGTGGCAAGTTAGTAGCCTTGCCCTTATCTGTTATGGTCGTGAGAGCTGGTCTTACCTTTATGGCTGTGCTAGACCTCAGAACAATCGACACCTTGACCTTAGAAGTGGATGTGAGTTGAGGAGGTAGTGAGGAGAAAGTAGCAGCTTTTATTACGCATCCTGCCTTTACAGCTATACTGGGCCTCGCTAGCCTAGTCTTGTAAGTTGGGGCAGGAGCAGGTAGATTGGCAGGCGAGCCGGGCTTGTGTTTGACTAGATTAAAAATTAGTTCTAACCAAAACAGAATTATTACACAAATAATTACTAGAGACAAGGGAGTATATCATTTTGTAAGCCTTATGTCTCTTGTAGGTATTACTGTTCTCAGTGCAGAAGCACTGGATCTTGAGCTCAACACATCTTTCACATAGATGATGTTAGGTGTTAGCTGCTTGACCTGACTGTCATCCTCCTAAGCATTAACCTCTTTCTGTGAAGGGTCACACTTGAAGATAGATAATTATGCCCAAACATTGATGTTACTGCCCTTTGCACTGCTCAAATTCTGTCTCCCTTCTTATGGAATTACATGATTTCAAAGCACATACTCGCCAGTATGACATTGGCATTCGAGCGATACAAGGGTTGGTATAATGTAGTAGATCGAAAGCAGGAAGCAAAGGAAGGACCTCGGAAGTATACATGTTCACGGACAGGTTGTGGTAGTCATGCAACACTTGGCCGAGGTCGTGTACTGCGATATCGCCATGGATAGACTGCTACCTGACATACGAATACTATGGAACATTACAATGACTAGTTCTGAATGTATTAGCGGTTACTTACAGGAAAACATGCACTCAGTAGTTGACTAGAGGCAAATAAGTGAAAGAGTCATTTAGAATTCTGTGAGGTCACAGAAAATGTCCTCTAAACTCTGCTATGTATTGTATGGATGTATCATAACACAACTATATATGCAACGACTGTATGTTGTCAATCATCATTGAATATTTGTCCATCACACTTCCATCACCAATCTGTCATGCATTTTAACCTACTACCTTTAGACCTCAAATTTCTCACTACATCACCCATATATAATAATGCAACCAAAAAAAAGAGGACAGGTGGTGTGAGAATATATTCTCAGTAACAAATATCACAAATCATTGGTGTATCAGACAGAATGAGCAGAACTATAGTTGATATTTGAACTAAGGATATATCGAGAGTCATACAGGTTTATATACTGTAGGTAGCACAGGAAATGTAAGTAATCAGGCATCTGAAGCTATGTACAAAGCATGTGGAATATTATGTTAAAGTATCATGGATCAAAATAACTAAGGTCCAGAAACATAGGAGTGATACTTAAAAGGAAACAGATAAGAACATAGTCGGATATTAAAGGTTACCAGAAAGCCGGAAGCAAGGAATACTGAATAAAGGAAATGACTGTGTTGACGTTATATGAACAGGAAATGAATTAAGAAGCTTATCAGATTGGATTGGATCTAGGGTTCGAAGTCTGGATGAGAAGTGTGGATATATAGAATATGACAGTATCTCCTCCTTAGAGCTGATCCCTAGAGGCACAAGAAACATCAGTCCAGACCGGATGAAATGAATGCGAGATGATAAAGAAGTCGATGGGAGGAGTTTCTGAGTTCAGTTTCTAACAGATATACGGAGGGTAGCGTGCCCTAAAATATTCCTTCCTTTCCTACTTTTCAATCTTCATAACTCTCTTATCAATATGTCTGACAACACTACTGCTAGGCAGAAGTTGCAGGAGCTTCAATAGCAACTCATGGACACGTAAGCTGCAGCTCAAAGAGAAGAAGAGGAGGAACAAAAGTGTCAGAAGGAGTTGGAAGAAGATTAAGGAGGCCAAAAAACGGAGGGAAGCAGAAGAGAAAGATGTAGAGAGATTATAGAGAAAACAGTAAGTTCCGGATGTGTTTTCTGAGCCTTTCCTAATGTCCGGAAGACTCACACCTTGTCTTTGGATAAGGTCAGATCTGTCTTTGGACAGATGCTGAGAGGAACATCATAGTGAGTTATCTGGATGTTTTGGATCCAAATTATTTGACTTTTAAATAGGTTAAGTCTTGCAATTTGTGCTGGAAGGACAAAGTCACTTGTACTGGAAGGCCCAGAACTGTCAAAGTCTCCAAGGGTAAGAAGAGGCAGCATCCTGTCGGATCTCCATCTCAGAAGACCAAAGATAAGAGGCGACAGTATGTGGAAATTAGGCATATCTAAGTCAAATATAAGAATCAGGCTATACAAGTGCAGCACATGTTTGACTATCACAGCACCAAAAAGCAGAGAGAAACAAGTGAGCAATGACAACACCATCAACACCATTAACAATAACAACACCAGCAATTTTGATATCTTCACTCCTCTCTCTCCAGTTCCCAAGGATGAGAAGGCAATCACTCTTAAATGCAATATAGAGAAACTGCTTAGACAACTACACACCATAGGCCAGCTCCCTCCCACTGATGACAATTGCACTCTGCTTGAAAAGGAGGACTGGTGTGAGTGATGGAAGCATCTTATTATGAGTGACATGTTTACTTCCCTCATTTACTGATTGGACAATATTATTGATTAGGACTCACTTACTGTTTACCTGTAGCATGCTCACCAGAGCAAGGTCGACATCAAGCTCACTAACACCCAAAGGCAGACAGGTCAGTCTGGGAAACAGACTTGCAACACACTCCTGGGCCAAATCATTGCCTTAAAGGAGGTCATGGCTATTCAGGCTGATTGAGATGCAAAAGCTAAGCTGCATCACAAGACTCAGGCTGAGAAGGACCGTGTGAAAAAGGAGGAAACAAGGACTAGGAAGGATCAGGATGAGGACCGTACTCAGCAGGACAACGTCAAGGAACACGCTCAGGATACCAACAAGGTTCCATCCGACACAGACATCGATATCGTGGCTGTGGCTCCCAAGCTATCAGTGATGGTTGTCACAAAGGTAAGCTTTATTCAAACTCTTACACCTTTCTCACTCAATATCTTTATTACAGAGAAGAGTCCTATACATAAGCGCAAATAAGAGAGCCCCTAATGTCATTGTGCTACCCCATTGATAAGGGCAATGTTTGTACAGACTGCAAGTGTCTGAAAGTCAAGTGCTCTCTTGTAAGCAGTAGGTAGTCATTCAACTTTCACATTCCAACCAGCACTAATATTCAACTTTCATTCTAGAAAAAATCAATCACTATTCCGTCACAACTAGTCGTTCCATCGCTTTTAAATCCTAGCCAAAACAAAAAGTAGGAACTGCTCTAAATGCCTCAGTAGTACCCATTGCCATCTGGAGGTTACACCGGCAGCTGGGCCTTCATCTCAACACATTTGTCTGGGCCTCTTGAGCACCCTGAAGGCAGATGCCTTAAATTTATAGGTGAGAATATGAAAATAGTGAAGAAGACAGAAGGTAGCAACAGTTTTGGGGTCAATAGTTGTGGCTAGAACCAACAGATATGTCAACTTGAAGGTGGTAGGAGACTGTATACTTTCACAGATGCAGAAGTCAACAGCAACCTAGTGGACACCATCCAGAACAACAAAATTGTTGTGTATGCTGTATCCTCATTGTCATTGAAATCAAAAAGAGATCACTAGACCTGGAGTCTGTTATATTTGAAGACACTTGCGAACATATGAATGCACATGTAAAATATTCTATTGATTAATCAAGTCATGGTGCTGAAGTTCACAGCAAGCTGTGAAATGCTATTAATTCTGGCAGTAGCTCTACTAAAGCAGAATAGCTTAACACTGCGAGAAAATTGGCTCAAGATGCTTATATGGCTGCCAGTTCCAATGTTTAGATGTCCTGCATTGCTATAGTGCAGGCAGAATGTAACATGAAGGCAAGTGAGGTTCTTAAGCACATGCATGCCCCAGAAAAAAGGATAAATGCAGAACTCACTAAGTAAGTAGTTGTCATTTGATAGTTATAAGGTCCCATTGCACATTTCCTACAAGCAATCCATGAAATTACAGGATTCCATTGGTCAATTTTAGGCATGGGCCCTGACTCTCGCTATAATGACAACATCAATGTTATCGGGTGAGTTTGAATCACATCAGCAGCTGTGTCCAATGTTTGCTAATAACTTCTTGTTTTTATTTTCAAGTTATCATACTGGATGCAATTGACTTCCAACTTCAATGAAAGACATCTTAAGCCATTCATTGTATTTATCTCACATCTTTTTATAAGCTATATTTCCCTCTACTACACACTAATTACATACACAAGTGAAACATATGAGAAAGATATGTGCACTTAGCTATATGTATTGTTAGTACTCTTGACCATTATTAAATATCATAATTCAATAATCATGAAAGTACTACCACAGTGTCAACCAGAATCACCAGCAACTGGTCCATCAAGCAACTCAAATGACTTGATCATCATTACACTGTATACTTGTGTGTCCAAGAACAAGGTGATCTCAAATCATTCTGGGTGTCTTTTTGCTGACTTTCTCCATCAGTGGCCTGTCAAGAAGATGTTGTGGCCCACTATATCATCATCCCATTCTCTCACCAATGTAGAGTGATATTGCATCTTCAAAGCAGAAAAAAGGTGTACAGTTGTAAGTTTTATAAAATTATGTTGCTGACTGCTTAACCATTTCAATTGTAGTTTATCAAAGCATATTTTAATCACAAGTAAAGATAGGATAGTATACCCTTATTGGCAGCCCACATCAGTGACTGGACCATTGAGCAATATTTCTGGCTCAATGACCAACATATATGGTATTTGGCTGCTCATGTATTCAACAATCTCGCCATGTTCTGGACATTCCATCTGGAAAGTTCAGGATGTGGTTGAGGCTGGTGTCATCTAGGTTGCAATAGAAATCAATGCCAAGGTCAGTTGAAGACGCCCACACATCTTTGCCACTGTCGCCTTCCAAATCAAGATCTGGATTGTCCGGCTCTGTTGTTATCGAACAGAATAGTTGAACATATGCAGGCCATATTTGATCAACCTCCCCGACGTGTAGATTGACATTCTTTATGGCCCTTGCGCGTGCTCGCCCTCGTGACTCTGAGGATAACATTTCAACGATCATTGCAGATACACGGACGTTAGACAACTCACTAGCTGGACTCTCATCGACCACACCATCTGCAATATCTGGCGCGAGTTTCTCCTTCTCAATACCTTTGGCCTGGGCCACGGCGCCGACCATGACGTGCTTCAAGAATTCCTCCAGCTCCCCAAGTCCTTCTGTCTTCTCCACCTTATGCGGAAACCAAGCAATTGTTTCGCTGACTGCGCGCGTGGCATCATGATGTAATTTTGCGGTGATGGGGCCGTCACAAGTCTCGATGGCTGCCGCACGGTGAGTCAGGTCACGGTCATGACACGAACGGGACCTTGCTCACCCTTGCATTTGTTCATGGCATCTAGCCGCCTCTCGCCCATTTTGTCCTTTGCCCTGATGCACCACTTTCTATGTCTTTCCCAATTGTGATGAATAATTGGCGCCAACCCCTCACGAAAGTCGCCGCAGATGGTCGTGCTCAGTGCTCTATCCCTGCAGATGGCAAGCACTATGTCTTCTTTCACCGGATCGGCATCACGCACGTCCAGGAACCCTTCGTGAGGCAGCTCTTGGATCAGTTGGAGAGGTAATAGATCCAATTTGCTCCAGACAGCATCAATCCGCTCAGAGAGCGCACCAGACACCCCTTGCCCCTTGAACCATTTCGTGAGGCCTGCTCGCCCATGGGTGTGTAGTGTCTGACGTCTACCCTCGAGAATCTCAAATTTATCCCTGGGCTTTGTAGCGCCCTCAACGGCGTCCACCATGGTCTGGACCGCCTCACGTTCTTCATCCGAGAGGAATATGTTGGGTACTTTGAACATGTCAGGGCCAAAACCGTAGATCTCTTGGATTGTATCAATATCGTCAAAGATGAACTTCTTGCCGCCTGACAGCATCATAATCACGCCTGACTGTATTTTTTTTTACTCGTGCTACCGTTTGCAGACGGGCCGCAAGTGAGTGATCTGACGGAGTGATTTCGAACTGAGCACTCACTTGTTGTGGAATGTTGTTGAAGGAGGCTTATTCACTGACGGACAGTTGGTGGATGACAACACGGACGATCATTCATGTTATCACTCATCAATTCGCCGTCAGTGGGAGATGCCGTCTCAGCACGACCCGAAGAACACAATGATGGACTGGGTGCGTGAGCCGAAATGATAATGCACGAGGTAGGACGTAACCTTGTTGTTGGGCTACACTTGCCTGATTGTGAATTATCAGGCCCGGGTCATGGATTGGAGCAGCACTGGCTGATGTGGCGTGTGATGCATGAGGTAGTGTGGACCCGAAGAGCGCGTCAATGGAGCTCACATCAGTTGCAGCTGATGAGCATGAGGCTGGTAAAAAAACCCCATGCAGGGCTGCTTGCTTAATTGCAGGCGAAATGGAACCGCATCTGGAAGGTGAAATGGAAACGCATCGGGGACGGCCCACTGATCTAATTGATAAGGACACCCTTGACCCTGGAAGGGCATATGAGCGATGCTCAGGGACCATTGGATAACGGGGCTCCCTGAAATGTCAAACTACCCACTTATATCTATCATGTACCCGGTGCCCAATGGGAGCCGCATATCTCACTGATATGACCCGATACCCTTCCTGCTGTCTACAGTCCAGACCCGTGCCGTTGCCATCTGCTGTCTCCAATGATTGCTGCTCACAGACGGTACTGTAGGGGAAATTTCTGACAACTGTCTCACCAGGTCTTCTACTAAGTGAATGAGTTTGAAGCTATCGGTTCTCCACTCTTCCAGTGCGGCTATAACCTGCATGTCAATCAATATCATACCACAACCATCTAGTTAGCAAAATGTAGAAAAACTACAGGAAATTTGCTTACAAGAGCAACACCCTCCACTGCAGTAGTGGCTGGATAGCCTTCTGGGGGAACAAATGAACACAGTGTAGGCTGTGTATGTCCATAGTACACAGTGCTTGATACTGCAATACAAAGATCATCGCCCAGCATTACCCAGGCACCAGTATTCTGCTGGGAGCAGATGACTTATTTATAGCTAAATTCTCAAAGAACATTGACAGTTGCTCACACAAATCCTATGAATACAAAGCTTCAGGCGAAAAATCTCTTTTACTCTTTCTGCCTATCTCTCATTGCTGCCGTCAGCTACATGGTAATCACCCTGGAGAATAAGACTCCTGGCAAGTGCAAACACTACCATTTTATTGCTTTGTCTTTCTAGTGGAGGGCGAATATCTCCAGAGAAGTACTTGCTCCAGTGGAAGTCTTCAGCAACAAGGCCCAAAAATGCTTAATAACTCTAACTGATAGTCAACTGTTGGTTTCGAGAGGACTTAGTGATTCCCTGGGCTCCATCAAACCCATCTACTGCATAATGAGTGTCACCCACACCCTACATATATTGAGCCTAGCAGTTGACAGCTGAGTTATCCATGTTCTGCGTGGGATTCTGAGCTAAAGATCCAAAATGGTGATCAACAATAGAGCAAGTGATATAGTACCATGCGCGTCCTTCCATAGAGAGCAGGGGATCATCTCCACCAGTCAGAGCTTTGTTAATCATGGATCCGCTAGCTGCCAAACAGTTGAACAAGTCAATCTATAGCTATTCCCTCTATCTATAGTGTCCTCCTTCCTTTTCTACTTTGGAGTTTTACGACCCATTGTAATTGAAATCCTTCTAGATCTACAGGAAGATATCAGCTATCAGGAAACTCATATCTTTATGTACACTTTCCAAAGCAGCACTGTCTGGATAATTTGCCTCACTGTTGGAGTGGGCCTGACATCAGCTAGGCTCACCAAAGCCATACAAAAGCTTTGCTCATCCACCTCACATGTAACCTCTTTTGACACTTATATATCTCATTCTACCAACAAAATTTTTCTGGGCTATGTAAACCTAAATGTGACCATCAATTTTAGGTAAGAGCATGACTAAGGCAAAGTGATATGCTTCTATTAGTCAGCTGCTTAAATCACCTGCATATCTATGTAATGTTCCCACACAAAATATATATAAGGAGAGCCCATTCTCCCCCCAAAACATAGATCTCCTATTTGTATTGATTAATCACATTGACAGATTTTCTGCTTGCAAAGTTAGTCTCTTTGAAATAGAACAAATGCAGGGACCAATATCCCTTGAGATTATGTAAGCAGTACGTGAGACCAAGTCTCAGCTGTTTATTTGTATTAATTAACATAAGCTTTGGTTAATATTTCTGCTTTAGTCCATGCTTCTGAGACCCTGTCTCAGTAGTTTATTGTATCCTGTTCAACTCAAGCCTTGGACAACAGTCTTATCATGCCCTGACCAACCCAATCTTTGGTCACTAGTTTTATCGTATTTGTCCAGCCTGAGCCTTGGACCATAGTTCTATCATATCTCTCAGAAGGGATATCTTTGTAACCCTGGTGTGACTAATGGAACAGGCCATGACATCTAATTGTTCCATAAGTTGTGTTTATCAATTTCTGAATTTCTGCAAATAAGATAATACATCATGCATCCTTACAGCTCTGTCTGGTGATATTGCATAGGACTTGTCAAGGAAATCCATTATCAACTTCTTGGATGCTGGATGACTCCCTGTCCCTCGGATAATAACTGGTTTGCTTTAGCTTAAGGCATCACTGGCTAGATTATGAAGATTGAGCTTTAAATCACCACTACTGAATATAGGTGTGTAGTGTGGATTAAATGGGGAGTTGATTCTAGAGATTCCACAAGATATTGGATGATGGATATATTCACTTTTGCACACACATTTATTATGTAGTTATCATATACTGTAGAGGGAACTATGTTATAGTTATTCTTCCAGATGATTGTAGAACTTTTCTGTGGTACCTCTCTATCTAACAATTCAATTGTCAAGTCGAGATCTGTCTTGGTCATTATGGATATGGTACAGATCAATGTTTCAAAGCATATGAAATGGATTTGATCTGACAAATTTGGCTATGTTCATATATTATGTTTGCTGGTGCTATATAGTTATGTACAGCCACTGCTGAACACTACACCTTTGTTGCTACATTACGAATCTCAGTGATTCATTCAGGACTCAAATATATTTGCTGGTGTCAGCTTCACCTTATCACATTCTCACAGTATCACATTACTGCTAGTATTCCTCTAGGTAGTTAATGTTAATTCTTTACACCAGTAATCACATTGATCACATGATGTATTCTACAGCAATGTGACAATCCAAAGCATTGGAATCATTTGCAGAAATTTGTACTGCTAGATGGAATATATATATAATATTGAATATATGAATGTTGAGCATTATCAGGAAAATCATGATTTCAATGTGCCAGCTTGTGTACCCATGCTTATAAAAACAATGGAAGGATCAGGTCGAGTGGATGTAAGAACCTAAGAAGGTGATGGTACCTTTGAGTCAACAATTACTCAACCATTATACAATTTGAAGGAACTGGGATTTCTTGTGGAGAGTTCAGATTTTCAAGGCCTACAAGATGAGGTAAAGATATCTTTATAAAATGTGGAAGAAATAGAACAAAAAAAATGGAACTCAGCCGAGGAGAATAGATGCTTCTCAGCTCCAACACAAACTCGAGGGAAGCTAGGCTTTGTTCAGGTCACCTGTATGTACCTTTTGGACAACATCATTGTGACAGCTAAGCTGTCTCCGATGACAGAAGCAGTTGTCCTGAAGTTCGACTGTAGGAGCACACTATATTATGTACATTCGAGAATACCTACAGCACAATAGTAGATTATCACAAAGGTCAGGTCATATGACCAATATAGCACACGCAAGCCGGGACAACGAAACCTCTCTCTGAGTCCGTGTAAGTCATCTAGGCCTACCATTTTCTGTGTGCCGGATCATGTAGCGCTCGTACGCATCTCTCAGTGAAGCTTTACTAACACAGTTGACAATTTTATCCCAATCGAAGATAGGTGTTGGCAGCATCTACTCACACAAATCCCTATTGGAGAATATGTTAAGATCTTGGATACAACAAAATAATGAGGTTCATACCTCAAATCCTCTTGCGAGTGCTCATAGTCTTTTTCCATGAAGTCAATAATGCTGTCATGGATGGCCACCATGCCTCACTGGAGGATTGCTTTGAGGCTGGCCATGCCTGTATGTGGCTCTGAAGTAAGTTGCTTCAAAGTTTTGGTGTCAGTCTGACTCAGTACTTTGATGGCAATATCTAATCTATCTATCCATCTGTATGGTACTACTGATTGTACCAGCCCATCTACTGGCCGATCGTCGTTGTATTGCCATTCCTCAAGGTTCAGCAACGTCTTGTATGTCTTTGACCAGACCCCCATGGACAACATGACTTCAGGCGAGCTGTGTGGTCTGACTTTGCAGATGATGATTACTATCATCATGATAGGACCCTTGCACTTCTCCATATACTGTTTAATCTTTTGCATGATAGCTCCAAAACGTTGTGAGACAGTCACTTCCATCAACCAAAGAATTACATCCTGGTTTGAACCTTGTAGGTCGAGCATTGAGTCTAGGATGCTTAGTATCTTTTGGGTGTTATTTAGGTCTTTGATGGTGTTTGAACCAATTAAGGGTAATGTAAGGCCCTGACACTGTTATGAGTTTTTGAAGGCAGTTTGGCTACGAGAGGATGATTGAAAGAAAAGGATGATAATGATTACTGCTGGTTTTAATTCACCTGTGCAAACTTTTGCTTTTGCTTAAGATTTGAAGAGCACGACCCATGATGAATTGATGCTACAATCTTGGTTCTCGAACAATTTCCTAATCGGCCGGTCACCAATGGCCTATAGGTGGATTCAAAGTGGAGTCACAATGAAGCTTATATGAGAGGTGACTCTGTATATCAATTTACAAAGCTACGAGTTCTACCACCCCACATCTTCTTGGCAAAATCTAACATATTGTTCATTCACAATGTGTGACCCACTAAGTTTTGGAGCCAATAGCAGTACTGTAGCAGAATCCTTATCATGTCGTAAAGATAGTCTCCCCCTAGCATTGCACCACCATCTCGAGCTATTCCATGACGTCTCCAACTTCAACTGCATCACCTCCAACATCTTCAGGTACAGAGGCTCACATTGTTTTAGCTTTGTCTTCACCAGGTATCCAAAAACACAAGCCTGTGCCTGTGCCCATCTTGTGGCCCCACTCTCAGTCTGTCTGTGATCTCCTCCTTTGGCCATCTCATGGCGCATATCCCCAACCTCAGCTGTCCCACAGTGCATTCCCCCCTCCACTGCAGCCCCCTCAGCAGCTGTCCCACAGCACATTCTCCCCCAAACCCCAATCCTCCAATAGCACTCAGCCCTCTTATCTTATGCCCTCTCCCAATGCGGCTGCTGGTGGTGAGGTATGCAACTTCAATGATTCCTGCATTGATCTAATCTAATGTTTTTTATTTCGTAGACACCCTCGAGCTTTAGTGCTGAGGGTGTCTTGCATTTGCTACTTGTGCTTGGCTGATTAAATACATAGCTATATGATTATATCTACATTTTTGTGTAGTCTACTAGTTCATGGAATTTGACAAGTGTTTTGAAGTCCGCTACGATGCCGCAGTGTGCCGTGTGTTTCTGGCTGAGTTTGCTGAAGACTTCAGCAAGTTTTCTGAAGCATCAGTGAGTTTCAAATTTTATCTTGAGTTCCATTAGGGACGTTCAAAGTTGGGCGCCCACACCCACCGCCTATGCCCACGACCCCTTCGCCCACAGTGTTGTCACCTAAAATGTAGTTTGCATGATTAGATAATACAAAAGTAATTGTAAAAAATTATTGTTTGTTACCTTCTACTCACCATCAATCAGATTTGCACATATGGCGAAGAAGAAGGATAACGGTGTAGAGACTCGATCCTGAGTAGCCTCACAAAGGCATATATTGCAGTGTAGGTCGAGTCTACTATACTACGCATGCAACACGATAAACGCGACGTTCATGCAACGCGCGCGACATAGGCGACACTTGCGTGACTTGCGCGCGCTTCAGGCGAACTTTCTCGCGCCTAAGCGCCATAGGGCGCCTGACTTCCCAGTGTGTTTTCCCATGTCCAACCAAGTTCCCAGGTATGCATTTCTCCATTTATCATTTACTGCATTATCGTACCATGTTTATTTTCACTTGGTACACATTATTTGCACTTTACCTTTGATAACCTTTAACCACCATCATACAGTTACCATCTCCGAGTTATTATCTATGTTTTGAATAATACATCGCAAGCCCTAGTAGCAGTTAGCTCTAGTGGTTACATCCGCATCGCACCTCACGCCTTTACGCCTCGTTAAGTCTCACTATTGCTTGTATACCGCTTTCGCCCAGTTCCGCGTTTCAACACGCGACTTTCCCGCGCTTTGCGCGCCTATAGCACCTTTGTTCCCGCGCTTTCGCCTTATCACGTGCTTCACGCATTCCCTCTAGAGTTGTCACCAGTGAATACTCGCTTTCTCCGCTTCCCCTAAGGGACGAACTTATCGCACCCATATTTTCTTCCCTTCAACATTTATATCAGCTGCACCCTCAGCTGAGTTGAAGATCCTTCAACGGCATCACAATCCCGGAGATTGTCTGGACCGACGACTTGGTCTGGCAGCTATTGGCGCAGATTGAATTTTCAGAGAACAGAGTCATGCTTCTACAGTGCAAAACGGGAAAAACTGACCTTCGCCACAGCACAAACACAGATTCCTTTCTACATCACACCACTGCGTCTGATTTATACCTTAACTGGTGGAATCGTCTCTGTTTGAACCTAGCTACAAACCTATCTGGTCACTTTGTAAAAAATCTTAGATTTGAAAAAATGACACTCTCAAATTGGGATTTCCCACGCCACTAGCACTGCCACCTTCCTTTTTTTGTAACTGCTCCTCCTCGCCGTTGCTTGCAGTAAAGAAAAAACATGTTTGCAGCTTCCGCTGGACCATCGTGAGAGAACGAAATACACATAGTTATTCGGGGTTATTCAATATAGCCATATCCATCATGATTCCTGCACCGACTTTGCAATGTGAGCAGTATTTCTTCACAGCATATTCAGCCTGCTTAGCATTAAGGCCCTTTCTGCACGAGCACAAACTCTGAGAGACCAGAAGTGAATAATTGGGTTGAAATGTGCACCTATGGGTGTCCATATAGCGCCATATCTTCCAATAAAATACCCGGATAACTTTGGTAGGGCATGCATCCAGTATTTTGGGAACAAGTCTCCTTGCAGTTGGAAATGTGCCGTCTGCAAGTGCGTGTAAGCCTGTTCAACTCATCAAAACATTGGCAGATGAAACAGGACCATTCAGCTCACGTATTTTGACCCATCCCTAGTACATCTCGATTGGATTCAGTTCACAATGGAATTTTGGCAGAAAATAACATTTATGCCCAGCAGCCTTGATGACAAGCTGCAACTGAGGCTTTTCTGCAAGAAAATCAGCCTGGAGCGAGAGTACCTTGCACATGCAGCATGTTGTCGCCTCTCTTGGACAAAAATTTTCTTCAGCAGCTGCATTTTCATCCTCGGCATCTTATGTATCAGGTAAAGAAAATGCCTCTACGTAACACCAACATGGTCCCAGCAGATATTATTCCTATTAGTAGTATACGTCAAACATGTCAACTTATTCCTTGTTTTGGTGCTGGAGTAGTTCCAGAAGAATGGAGATCAGGCAATGTACTAGATAGCTGTGATCATTTCTTCTTAAATAATTAGGCCACCAAATATGCATACCAGACACTGTATTAGTGTGTAATCTCATATGATTTTTTTTTCCAACAATTGCAAGTCACTGTTGGAAAAATGAGTTCAGAAATAGCCTTTATAGCCATTAAAGTTGTTAAAGATGTTGATGAAAAAGGGTGCAGCTATAGAGCTCTATATAGGGCTATAATAGCTAAAAAAGCTGTTATAGTTGGGCCTTTTTGCACCCCTCTCTATATAGCTCTATAGTGCAGAACAGTTTTTCCTGATGCAGGAAAAGGCTGGAATGAGGGGCATGATCATTGGCCGTGTTAAGCTTTTCTTCTCTTTTTGAGGGTGTGACATATCATCGTGTGTTGATTGACAGGTTTTCTCAGATGGGGAGAGGCCCAGATTCAGTGACAGGCATGTGGAAGGTGAAGCCTGAGATTGCTGGCCTACACGGAGCTCGTGTTCAGTCTGTGGAGCATGTTGATACCATTCTTCGAAGTGCTCATCTCATCCCCGTCTTTGGCAGCGGTCCCCTCCCTGATAATTTTCATTTTGCTCATTCTCTTGATGTGTTTAATTCTTACTATGTAAATAAGTATGCAGATCATCATGCACATGAAATTGTGTTCTGAGTATACATGGTATATCTAAGCATGCGGCATTTTTTTCAGCTCTTCTAATTGAACCTTACATTCCGCATCACAGTGAGCTCGCTCTGCATTCCAGTGTGCTTCAATGAGGCCTTCAAGGTAGTCAGCAGGGACTGCAAAAGTTTCACCTTGGGGGCTCAGGGATTCAGGTGTCTTCCACTTGTGGAGAATTTCAAGATATTTGGGTGCTGTGGGTGTTGGTGAATTAGTCTGTTAATGGGAAATGTGAGGTGGAGCCTCATACTGTATTCGAAAGGGTTGTTGGGATCATTACAGAGTTTGAGACACCAGAAAAGAGGTCTGTTGAAAGGTAAATCACAACATGATGTTTTAAAGTACTTGGAGTTGACTCACTTTTTTTTCTTGCGAGGGGCATGTCCTTCTGCCAGCGTGTAGGTACATTCCTCGTCATCTGAGAGCATACCTGATTTGGTTGGACTCGGAGTTGGGGGTTCAGAGTGCGAGCTAGTAGTATACACATGTCAGTAGCCCTACTACTAGTAGTATAGAATGAAAATTTTCATTTGCTTACCGTTTGACTCCAATGGTCTTGGGAGTTGTGAGATTTGATTTGCGAGACTCCGAGTGGAATGGAAGTGACATAATGAATAAATAAATTGACAGATCACAAAGAAGCACTATGTACAAGAAAATCACGGTAGGGACTGGGAGTAGCTAGTAGATCTCAATGCAAGTTTTCTCTAACTTCAGTTTGGCATGCGTGAGAAGCAAACACCCACCAGGTCGCCAGGTCATCCAGGTCACGACCAGGATGTTCAGGTGCTCGCCAGGTGCTCCCAGGAGCCTGCACATTTGCTGATGTCATTGTGTGAACAACTCTACTGCGCCCTCAGAAATTCCTTCAAGGCAAGCAATGTCCAGTACTGAGGCACCATTGCCGTATCTACCCATTCGATAGAGAGTGACAGCAAGCTAAGTCTGAACAGGCGCCTGTGCATTTGTTGGAATTATTGGGAAAAAAACGGATGACCTTCAATCAGATTGAGCAGGACTTGAAATGTCATTGGAGAAACACGGAGCATGTGAATAAAGTGATTATGATCAGATAGTGATTTTGCGTATTCCCAAGCAATGTGCAGGGTGCTGGCTTTTGCAACAGGGGAGTGCTCTTGGAGATAACAAGTTTGTTGAATAGGAAGAATGCAAGATAAGTCGCAATGCTGCTGTGCTGCTGCCTCTTCGAGGGTCATATCTAGTGATGTGCAGGGCCAGGGCTCAGGCCCACAGGCCCACCCAGCCCAGCCCTATGAGTGGGCTGATGAGGGCCGAGGGCTGGGCCTACCACATCTGCAGGCCCATGCTCATGGCTCAGGCCCAGGCTTGCAACTTACTTTCTTGGCCGACAGTATTGTGACAGCATCTGTACAGTTAATATATGTATTTCAAATCCAGAAATCTTCCATTGACTTGAGCCATACAAACTCCTTGCAGACAATTTGCAGTCGACAACTCACAGACTTTGTACTTGAATGCCGGCAACAAATCAAACTGATCAAGGGCCACCATTGCGTTCTAAACGTGCACCTGCTCCCTCAAAGAAATTGACTAATGCATCTAATATCACTACTCCTGAAATCAGTACACACTCTGAAGCTGTTGCCCACAAATGAGCCGAGGATGCCAAGCGTCTATCTGAGCAACACCAGCAATCTCTACCACAACCTCCCACAGCAGAAACTTCTCATGTTCTACCACCTGGCATCAAAAGATCTCGTAATGTATCCAAGGCTGATTTGAGCTACCACTCATCCGGTGGTGAAGACGACAATGACAGTTCAATGGCTCCGAAAAGGCCAAAGAGTATGTTGTATACAAAAACTTATCTGTGTATGTCACTTAACCTTCTAGAGCGTGTGAGAGGGAAAGAACAGCGGATTCTATGATAGCTTCTTCGTTGGCAGTGGCGATGTTTTCTCTGTAAATGGCAGCAAAGGGGGCGTTGGTCTGAGTAGAAACGGAATGGGTTACTTGGACGTCTTCGGCGACAGTGGCGGAGGAAGAGGAGGCAGAGTGAATGTTCATGGTGGTTTGTGTAAGAGATGAGACTGGGGGATTATTTCAATTGGTGGGTCTTTTTATACATTTTTAAGAGGAGTTCGGCATTCGCCAGGTTTTCTTCAGGTATCCACTCGTTGCTGGCACTGGAGTATCCTTTCCAGGACACAAGATAGCGTCGGCGCTTCTCTGCTCCTTTGTGAGCTAGGATTGCTTCTATTTCGTATTCTTCTTCGTCATTGATAAGGTCAGGTGGAGGTTCAGTGAAATTCGGACCGTGGACTTCTGTCTCTTGATAGGACAATAGTTCAGAAGCGTGGAACATGGGGTGTATTCTCCATTGGTTTGGCAGGTCGAGAGTGAACGTGATGGGTGATAAGACTGCAGAGATGGTAAAGGGTCCGTATCGTTTTGGTGCAAGCTTCTTTGATGGTAATGGAGTGATAAGGTTCTTTCCAGATAACCAAACCTTATCTCCTATTTTCCATGGGGTGTACTTTCTTCCGTGCGTTCTTTCTGCCATTCGTTGCATTGCGATATGGTGGCAGGAGATGGCTTCTTCTCTAATTTTCTGGAGAGTCTGGACTCGTTCGGTTGCAGCTGGTACAGTGGAATTTGGGAGGACATGGGGGAGTGCTTGTGGTTCATATCCCATCATGAGGAAGAATGGGGATGCATTTCGGGAATCGTGCTTTCGATGGTTATGGACGAATTCAGCGATTGGGAGGTGTTCAACCCAATTTTCGGGGTTTGACTGGCAATAGATGCGGAGATAGGTTTCCAGTTCTTGGTTCAATCGTTCTGTTTGCCCATCTGTCTGTGGGTGATAGGCTGTTGATGCGGCAATCTGATAGTCAAGGAGGTCGGCGAGAGCTCTCAAAAATTTCGAAATGAATTGGGGTCCTCTGTCTGAGATGATTTTCTCATGTAATCCGAATCTTCAGTATACATGCTTCAAAAATAGCTTCACTATTCCTTCGGAATCAATGGTTTCGTTGCAAGGTATGAGAATTACCCCCTTCATAAGGCCATGGTCGACCACGACCAGGATAGAGTCGAAGCCCCCCAAGATCGGGAGTTTAACGATGAGGTCCATGGAGAGGTGGGTAAACGGGGCGACGGCAGTCGTGTCAATAGGCATGAGAGGAGGGGTAGTCGGGTGAGTGTCGGATTTCATTTGCTGACATAAGGCACATCTGGTGACATAATTCCGGATATAGGTGCCCATAGAGGGCCACCAATAATCCCGTTTGATGAGTTCTTCAGTCTTAAAACGCCCAGGGTGTCCTGCCATGGCGTGATCATGGGTTCGGGAGAGGACTGAGTGTCGTTGGCTGGGGGGTACGTAGGCGCGATCCTTAAAGTAGAGGATATTGTCATTGATGCGCCAATCCGAAAGGGCCGACTTCATCGGGGGCAGGCACACGCCGTCGAGGGCGTCTCGTGCCATGGCAAAGAGGGGATCTTCTTTCTCATTGGAAGGGTGTGCAAGGGCATTCATAAGTTCGTTGTCGATTAGACGAACAAACAATTCTTCGGGAAGGAGGATGGTATTCTCATTGTTGGCCGATCCAGTGTTATGGTCTGGACGCCTAGAGAGTGCATCTGGTGCGGCTAATTTAGTCCCTGCGACATGGTGCAGTTCGATATCAAATCGTGTCAACTCTAATTGCCAGCGTGCTTGTTGGCGGGTCAATTTCTGTGCGCTTCGGAAGTAGAGGAGATTCTTGTGATCCGTGAATACAAGGACGGGATGTGGGTTTCCTTCTAAATAATGACGCCACTCGGCGAGTGCGCGCATTACGGCCAGTAATTCTCGATCAAAGATCTGGTAGTTCCGTTCTGCTGGGTTCAGGGATTGGGAAAGATATCCACATGGGTGGTATACCCCGTTTTCGTCGGTCTGTAATAAAACTCCGCCAGTTGTGACAAGGGATGCATCAGTTGCTACTGCAAACTGGCGAGTTGGATCTGGGTTTTTAAGGATGGGTTGTTTCAAGAAACAAGCCTTGAGTTCTTTAAGCGCTTGTTGGCAGGGTTCGGTCCAAGAGAACTTCTGTTCCTTCTTGGTTAAATCGATCAAGGGTCTGGCGATGTCGGAATAGTGAGGAATGAAGTTACGGTAGAAGTTACAAAATCCTAGGAAGGATCGAACTTCTTTCACCGTATTGGGAATTGGCCAATCTCTAATTCCATCTGTTTTCGCGGTATTCATTGCTACGCATCCAGGTCGGATGATCATTCCGAGGTATTCGACTTCTTGTGCATCGAAGGTGCACTTCTCTGGTTTCAGGAAGAGACGTTCTTTCCTGATTCTCTCCAATATTCTGCGTGTTCGTTTGTGGTGTTCATCAAGTTTGTTTGAGAAAATCAAGATGTCGTCCATGTAAATGACGAGCCATCCTTCATTGATTTCTTGCTGGAATGTTCTGTTCATATAGGCCTGGAATGTGGCTGGGGAGTTGCAGAGTCCAAAAAACATGACATTGGGTTTGTAAAGACCAAATTCGGTGGTAAAAGCAGCCTTCCATTGGTCATCTGGATGAATCTGGACGTTGTTATACCCAGAACGCACGTCCATTTTCGTGAAGTACTTGGCACCGTGAAGGCGTGCCACAAGCGAAAGTGGGAGCGGGAGGGGGTATGTGTTCTTGATTGTCCAATCATTAATATACTGGTAATCTTGACAGGGTCTAAGGTCGCCGCTTTTCTTTCCGACAAAGAAGAATCCACTGGCCTGTGGAGACTTTGATTCGGAGATAAAGCCTTTCTTTACGTTTTCATCAATAAATGTTTTGACCGATTCCCGTTCTTTCTCAGATAAGGGATATATCTTCGAGGTTTTGGGAATAAAACCGGGTTTCGTTTCGATTCGGTGGTCCACACCAGGCCGTTCAGGAGGTAGTTGGTTAAGACCGTCTTTCGCAAAGACATCAGCAAAATCGTGAAGGTACTCAGGGACGAGTTCTTAGAATGATTTCTTCTTTTGCTCTGCATTGGCGGCTAGAGCAAATTGTTGTGCTTTGTTACCAATCTTTGTATATTCGGTGGGCCGTGGCAGAGGTGTGACCGGGGGTTTCTGTTCCATAAAAGATGTTCCATCTTTTGTCAAGGGAGTATCCATGGAGACATTTTCGAATGTCCGAATTTCTGTCATGTCATTGGCGTATTCAATAAGAAATTTGTCATCTAATAGCGGATACTCCATTGCATTGATAACGGCTGGGGCAAATGTTTCGGAGAGTTCGTTAATCCAAACATCGTTCGTGGTATTAAAGATCTGTTCGTCGATCTTCATCTCTTCTTCTTCTTCTTCATCCGGTAACAAACCGGGTTCTTCTTCATCGATGACTTCCTCAATCGACGCTTTGAAAGATTCCTTTGACAAAGTCCTTTCAGGGGTCAGGGAACTTTTGATTGCTTGCTCAGGTTCGTTTTGTGGTTGAGCAGAGGCTGCAGGCTTCTCTGCATTTGTCTCTTTCGTGGACGTTCCCGACATCTCCTGAGAAGGTTCCTTCTTCAGTTGAGAATTCTTCCACTTACGTTCTTCTTTTAGAAACAATGGTGTCAAGCCATTCTTCTTTCGTATTCTATCTGTCAGCTTTTCAAGTCTGACGGATTGCTCTGTGGCAGGGAGATCTAGGGTTTCTTCGGCCCAATCAATGGTTGGGTTCATGGCTTTCAGCCAAGGGATTCCAAGAAGGATCAAGTCACGATGGCCAAGTCTGTGGACATTAAACTTGCCATGCATGGTCTGCTGATCTACTTTCACTGTGATAGTGCAGTAATGGGTGATTAATCCTTTTCCGGAGTTTGTTCCATCTGCATTCCTGATGCGGAAAGGTTTCTTGAGGCGGTGGGTTTTGATTTTATGTTCCTTGACAAAGTCCTCGGAGATAAATGTCCCGGATGCTCCGGAGTCAACAACGGCAGTTGTTTCGACGGTTTTCGGATGGTGGGATGAAATAAGGGTAATAGGGATCCTCATTTCATTTCTCTCACCAACTTTAGTTACAAGTCCGATTCGGTTACGAGGTACTAGCGTCGATCTAGTCCTCTTCTTTAAAAATCCTGGATCCTGTTGATCTCGGCTTCTTCATCCTCACTTTCTTCTATTTCTTGGCGGCGGACATTCTTCTTCTTGGGATGGAAGGAGGTGTCGTTGGAACGATGTCCTGTCTTGCTGCAAGTGAAGCACCTTCCTTCTTTCATATATTTGTCCCGATCAGCTTGACTGAGTCGGTCCACGTCCATCGCATCAGGATCGTAATCCTTGTTGATATGCGGTTTCGGGACGAATCTGCTGTTTCCAGTAGCGCGGTAGGGTTTCTGATGTTGCCCCTGGGCAACAGCCTTTCCTCTGAGCCAATTGGCATTAAGCTGGATTGCAGCAGTAACCCATTTGTCAAAGGTTTCAGGGACTGTCTCCTTCTGATAAATCTTGTCTCTTAACCCCCCGTTGAGCGCATTTTCAAAGAAGTGGATGATAGAGATATCTTCTTTAATGTTGGCTTGGGTGATGAGGGTTTTGAATTCGGCGATGAATTTAGCAAGGTCGGCTCCTTGTTTAATATTCTTCAACCTGGTCATGGCATTGATTGCCAGGTCTACAGGGACGAAAGCTTTGTCAAAGTTTTTCCAAAAGTCAGTGACGGTTCCCCATACTGGTGCAGTGATGGTGGAGAACGCATCAGTGTAGAAGTTCTGTGCCCAGGCGGCAGCTGCTCCTTCTATCATGTAGGACAAAGCATGGATGATCTTCTTTTCGTCGCTGTTGTAGATATCTTTATTCAAGTGCAGGTAGGCAAGTACCGAGTACTTCCATCTGCTTGCGCCTGTGAGGTCTCCTGAGAATCGTGTGGGCGTCCCAACCTTGATCTCGGATTTCGCAGTGGTCAATGAGGTAGACATTCTAAATGAAGGGTTCGCTGAGAGTTGTCTGGGTGGTTGCTCTGCAGGGAATTCGTCTTCTGAGGTGCTGGTGTCTGTTTCTGTATTCGGTTCAGTGGGTAGATCCCACGGATCGCTTTCCCAGTTATATCTTCTTCTCCAGGTAGAAATGGTGGATTGCCTTGATAGGCACCGGAGGGGATCTTGTAGACTTTAATCTTTTGTTACGAACTTGGATGGGTTCCACTTTGCAAGTACAAAAGAGTACGGCTCGTGCAAAGCTTTCTGCTTCTCAAACAAGAGAAGATCAAGGGTTCAGTCTAGAGGGCTGGCACCTCTGAGACAGACGATAATCAGGCTACCGAAGAGGAGTGCTCTAAGGTAGAATCAGGGATAGACACTTAAGTTGTGAAGCTTAAGTGAGGATCTGGTTTCAAGGGTAAAACCAAGTAGATTAAAGTAAAGAACAACTATGATACATGACAAGTATATATAGTGAATGAGAAGGGAGTTTAGGGCAGGCTCGTCAAGTATCTGCGGGAATCAAGAAGACAAGAAAGGTAAGTGATAACCGGATATAGTACAAGGCAACGCAGCCGCATGTCCATGAGTCAAGTGGAGTCAGAGATAAGAGCCTAGGCTCTATGAGTCAGAGATATGAGCCGAGGCTCTACGAATACAAGGCACGTGGCCGGTGAATCAGAGATAGGAGAAAAAAGAATATAGGCAGCATGTTACTGTAACATTGCCTGCCTCCATGTTCCATATCCGTGTTGTTTTATCTCATGACCCGCTCGCCAGCAGTGTGCTGTCCGCAGATATATCAATGCAACTAACCCCGCTGAGTGGCCTTGAAGTTTTTTTCACATTCCCCGTCTCAACCTCCCGGACCTTCAGCTCTACACCATTTCCACCAGTGATAACCCATCGACCATCCCTTGATGCTGCCACTGCATTTACCCACTCCCCACAAGTATCCCGTGCTTTCTCAATCTCCTTGCCCGCCTTTACATCCCATTGCCGAGCGGTCTTATCATCAGATCCCCTGATCATTCGCTGACCGTCCGGAAAATAGGATATGGAATCAATCCAATTTTCGTGACCCTTCAAAGTCATTGATGGTGTCAGAATAGATTTCACTGCTGGCACTGCTACGCCTTGCCACAGTGAAGTAGCCAAGTACAGGCAAAATATTCTTGTGTTTGCAGCACCCTGTGATGTCGAATAATTTCGACACAAGGTGATTTTACAACTGACCGTGACTGTGAGTCTGTGACGTGTGACGTCGTTGATATCCTGTATTACGAACATGTGAGTCAAGAATAGACTGTAATTGTATTACCTACATATTCCAAATGTAACTTCCAAATTTATGTAATGCAGTACTTCTTTCTTCTTGCTCGAGTTTCGTCATCAATCCTCTGATTAATTGATTCCTCAGACTCGTACTTGGCACATATCTGCATAGTGTCACAGCACAGTCACGTCACGTGATGTTCTTTGGATTTCTACTCACTACTGACTCGGAGCGTGAATGTGCCATCCACTGCGCAATAGTATGGTACTCAAGACCAACGGTTCCGGCGGAAAGAGAGGGTCTCGTATCGTGAAAATCACAGGCGGAGTTGGTGGTTCTGGAGGCACGACAGATTATTCACATCTGCCAGTGGTGGATGGATCAGATCCGAGTCAGAGTGACACTGCGAAAGAGCAACGGCGCGTCCGGGCTGCAGGCAAAAGGAAAGCCCAAGAAGATCTCGACCCTAAAGAAAATCAGTTCCAGCTGGCATACCATCGCCCTTCAAGCATGCCGTCTCATATCTCCCTAGGCGCGCCAGTCACACACAAGGATCTCACTCCCACGTTCCTGGCGGATGCTAAGGTTCAAGTCAAGAGGCCCAACTTCATTTGGTGGTTCATTGCCACATTTCCCTACCAAGTAAGCCTTGATCGCCACCCGGAAATTCATACCGACGCTGATTTTCATCCTAGTGCAGTGTGTGTTCAACAAAGAAGGTGCCTTGCAGGTACCCACCTGTGGCGGATGGCATCCAGCGCACATTTACATGCACTGCTTGCCACGATGGCCAGGTTGGGCGTAACCCATGTAGCTGGTTCCAGGATCTTTTGGAGGTATACATACATGAGGCATACCAACTAAATGTTGGAGAGGCGCACGTATTGGCATCCTCGAAGGAAAACGACCCACAAGCTACCTTAAGCACCTACTACCAAACTTGGCTTGCAGGACCTCTTATATACTGCTCTGACGGAGAATTGGGGCAGCGCCCGGGGGCCCTTGGGACTGTTATTCCGTCAGAGTGCCCAAATTTGAGCAGTAGGGCCAGCCCTGCAGAGTGTGACGCCCTACAACCGGCATCTCATCAGCTTTCCTTCACACAACTGCCTCCACTGGAGCCAAAGCCTAAAGCGCGAAAGTGCATCAAGCTAATGGCCCCTACCTTACAGTCACAGCACCCTCCGGCACAGTCGTCCCCACCACCCGGTCCCTCGACACCTGCAGCTGTTCGATTTTCTCCAGGTGGGTCGTGGCTCTCACTCACAATGCCTGAACGAACCTCTTCGCTACCCCCGCTCCTGACCCGGAATCCCCCAGCTGCTGGATTCGATCACAATTTCCCAGGTATGCCCACAACTCCTGACCGACTCCCTGCAAGGTGCCCCACATCCCTTTCACCATCGTTACCCATCACTTTAAGCCCATATTAACCCCCAACCCATTCAGCCAACTATTTCCTAACACCTGCTAAGTTTTCTCCGCCTGCCATTACGCCCACAGTCATTGCTGCATCCGAGACATGGTTTAGCACCCCACAAACTCATAGCCCCGCTCAAGTGGACGACCTGGATGCCATATCTCAGCACCACCCTGATAACTTTGTGGACACCTACCCCGACAATCTGAATGCTTGCGCTATTCAGGCATCCGCTGGTGCAGACCCCCGATCCCCATCCAGTGACATTGTCAGGCTCAAATCTGATATGGCTAACTTATCGGATGGGCTAGCAATGCTAGCCATGGAGGACCCTTCTTTCCAGCCAGAATTCTCCTATCGTCAGGAGGCTGAATCCTCCCTGTTGAAGATGTTGCAGGGCTCACTGCAAACGTTCGACTTTCTCAGAAGCATTGTGGACGAGCAAAATTCTAGGCACATTACCATTGCCAGAAGCCTGGAGGACACGATACGCCTGTTGACGCTAGAAAATGAGCAGCTGAAAAAAGGGGTTGTGGTTGAAAGATTGGAACAAAAGATCTGCCTACTAAAGGTAGAGAATAATCAACTGAGAGACAGTCTCATCCATCAAGACCAGGAGCTAGAGGATGGGAGGCTGCAGGGTAGCGTCATGAAAGATCTAGAGCAAAAGATGCGCCAGCTGGAGGTGAAGAAAGAGCAATTACAAGGGAAGCTGGCACAGCAAGAGCAAGCAATCGCTTCCATGAACATTCGTATGCAGCTTGCAGACCACGTGCTACAGCTGGCCTCACCACACGATCTACTTACTTTTGACGATACCCAGACTCCTGATCCCGTTGCAGACACTAATTTGAGGGACTTGGTATCCATGATTCATTTGCGCCTAGATGGTAGCCAACCTACCCTTGCCACAAAGCGATTTGATAGTTTGGAACCTCCGATGAAGGCGGTGGCGATGCAAATGGGGCAGACATGACTTTAAGCGGTGTTTATCGTCAAACCTCGGTATTTCTTGTGATGTTAGCAGATGCTACAATCAATAGTAACAGAATATGTATGTTTTAGCCAGTGATACAGACAGATATGGTTAGGAAACCCGAAAAGGCCAATAAATGGCGAGACCATTCGTGCGGAGAAGAAAACGATTTGATTCAAACCA
>JRHT02000140.1:89683-103103 GCA_011800875.2 Suillus brevipes Sb2 | reverse complement strand
GGTCCCGCAGAGAGTCGAATTCCTCCTTCAGAGCCTGAGTCCATTCGGCAGAGTGTTCGGACGCCATCGCTTCAGCATATGTAGTTGGATCATCGGGCATTTCATGCTCGAGGTTGTCAGGCATGGCTGCGAAGATGTCAGTGAGGTGAGTAAGCTCCTCCTCAGAAAGTATTGCCGCCAGAGCATCTTCGTTAAGTGACCCGTTGGTAAATAGTGCGTTGAGCCGCTCCGTTGAAGCGAGGGAGTCGATCACAGCTCGTTGCGTTGAAGAGATGAAGGGCTTACCCTCAGCTGCACATCGTCGCTCAGAAGGCTTGGAAGGGCGCGTAGAGTGACGTGGAAGGTCTGGTGAGGAAGGCACTGAGGGTGTTGTAGCGTCGACATCGGGGACTTCTTCAACGGTTACTGAGCGTGAAGGTGTGGAATCAATGACAGGTGGAATTGGCGAGCCGCGCTGGTGTGATTCTATGAAGGACACATGATAGGAAACGAACACCTTGTGAGTAGCACGGTGATAACAACGATATGCTTTAGAGTCGGGAGAGTACCCAATAAGCACGCACTCAATTGAACGATTGTTGACCTTCGGGTTGTGCTGATTTTGTATGAGCACGAATGCGCGACAGCCTATTTCGCGAAGGTGAGAGAGATCAGGGCGTGTACCAGTCCACCGTTCAAAAGGTGTGTGACCTTGCTGGGATGCGACGGGAGTGCGATTAGATAGATAGCACGCCGTTAGTACAAACTCATCCCATCGGTTGACGGGGACACCACAGGCAGCACGCATAGCGCGAGCCTTCCCCATCAAAGTGCGGTGTAAGCGTTCAACCCGCCCGTTCTGCGCAGAGGTATAAGGAGCAGTGAACTGCTGGACGGAACCACGCGAGAGGAGCCACTCTCGCATGGTCGAAGATTTCAATTCACCATTGTCAGATCGGTATATGCCGATCTTTGATCCGGTCTCGACTTCTCGTGCAAGGGCCCAGGCCTGCAATGCAGGAAAAGCGTCCGACTTAGCTGCGAGAGGAATTGACCACGCATAAGAAGAGAAGTCGTCGATAAGATCCATGACGTATTTATTACCCGAAGCGGACACAGTATCTGGATGTTCCATAAGGTCGACATGAATGATCCCCAATCTCCTGCTAGCCTTAACCCCCGCGCGAACTGATGGAACGTTAGTCCTCGTCTGTTTGCCAAGGATACAGTTATCACACTTGGGAGGAATGACAGAGAGGTTGACGGGCATACCAACAGCGTTATTGGAACGCGCTAAGTCATAGACTGCACGATAGTTAGCGTGCCCCAAGCGTTGGTGCCAGGATTCCAAGGTTGGGAGCTGCTGGGTGATGTAGGCGTGTTCAGCGGATAACTGACCACCAGATAGGGCGTAAAGGCGACGGGATGTGAGTGTCCCGGAGAGCATGCGCGCGCCGCTTCGAGCCTGAACCCAACAGGTGTTGGCATCGAAGGAAGCGACGCAGCGATGTGCGGCACAGAGGGCCGACACAGACACAAGACGGACTGTGGCTGCGGGGATGTAAAGTACGTTATCGAGGGTAATATGTATACCCCTCGCAACGACGAGACGTAGGGTACCGATGCCCAATGCCTGGATGGAAGAGCCTCCCACCCCGTTGACTGAACGGGGCGGAATGGGGCGTAGACTGAAGAAGTCGCCATCATCGTTACTGATGTGGACCGAAGCTCCGCTGTCTAAGAAGAGGGGGACGATGGAAGGGTCGACCACGGTGCGTTTCCGTTGGTTTGGAGCTTTGTAGGTGATGCCGGCAAAGTCGACATCACGTGTGTGCTTGCGCCAGTCGAGGCTGGTCTCAAGAGCGCCAACGGAGGCAATGAGGGTCGTATATTCGTCGTCTTCCCCAGCGGTGAGCTCGCGGATAAAGGCAGGCGTGATGGAATCAGAAGCTAGGCCTGCAAATTCGGTGGAGGACTCAGAGGGAGTAGTAGCCTGAGACTCTGAGGAGGCGATATAGATGGCGTGATTGGTCTCACTATCGAGCAGGTAAGCACGGCCGCTCGTATCATAACGAAGCCCTCCGGGTTTGCCCGTAGAGGCTGTTGACTTGGAGGTAGAAGTAGAGGGTTTACCGCTCTTTGCATCGCGTGCCTCGCGTGCGACACGACGACGTGTCATGACCTCCTCGCGTTTACCTTCCATCGCTCCTCCTTTCCCAAAACAGTCCTTGGTGGGGTGACTGGAGTTCCCGCAGGTGCCACAAGGCAACCGTTCACGGTGAGTACCAGCCCCCTTGCCGGTGGCAGCTAACGCAACATCCCCTCCTTTCGACTTTTCGGTGTCGATGAGCTGTTGTTCAACGTCCAGGCGAGAACGAATGTTGGAGGGGCCGTAAGGGTTGCTGGAGGTACTGGTAGCGAGGGCGTCAGCGATATGGTTCCGCACATGTGGGAGGTCGTCTGCCATGGCGTTAAGCATCATGATGGTGAGGAAGTCCTCCTCCTTTGGGATCCCGATGGCGTAGATGCGCCGAACGAGTTCGTTAAGGGTGGTGCTCGTGGTAGACAAACGTTCAGAGCGAATGTACTTAACGGCGAGAGCTTGTTGTATAAGCAAAATCTGTGCGATCGGTCCCACTTTCTCGTGGCGTGACTTAAGGGCATTCCAAGCTAGGGAAGCGTCTGTATACCCGCGAAGGAAGTCGTTCTCCTCGGTACTGGATCGTGTGCGCAGAGCAGCAACGATACACAGATTGTTCAGGTCCCAATGACCCGCACTGGTTGGGTCCAGAGAAGGGTCAGGGCGAGGAACGAGTCCGAGGATGTAACCTCCGCCATGCTTAAGAAGCAGGTAGTTCTGCATACGGTCCGACCAGGTGCTCCAATTGTTCTTACTGCGATCGAGGATCTCGATCTTGTCTAAGTCCGTTTGGCTGAGGGTGATGGCCGTGACCGAAGCACGAACTTGAAACGACATAGTGGTAATATTGCCGGTAGTCGGTGGAGTGAGCGTCGCACTTTTAGTGCCAGAGCTTCGAGATCGAGTATGGGCGGTGGTAGGCATGAGGCAAGAAGTGGGAAATTAAAATACGAAGGCCTCGCAAGTATATATACGTGCGGATAGATACTTCTTGCCCGAAGAGGTAAGGTTTAAACGTCAATGACGTCGACAGGAGTCAGTGTTCTATTCTTCGAGTCGAAGAGAGAAGCCCGAGGGTTTAATAACCCGGCGGGATCGTTCCTAAGGTCCGATGGGCGTGTCTAGAAGGTAAATCCGCTCCTCGATTACGAGAGAGCAGGGCTCATAACCTGTTAGAGCTAGACACAGTGTTAGACCTCAGTCGTGATGGAACAGACTGCATTGAGTAAGTACCTAGACACAGTGTTAGACTACGAGTGTCCGTTAGTGTCTAAGTACGAAGCGAGAAATACAAGAGACTCACCCTCAGTCGTGATGGAACAGACTGAGGGGGAAAGACAACGAAAGGAGATATATATATGATGGTTTGAATGCCTAAGTCCAATCTCCGCTCAACGCGTCGACAGCGTGCATTCCAGCACTAACACAAACAAAACCTGGTTTCCCAAGGTTCAAGCAGCGGCTCTTGCTGCTGATCAACCGTACACCAGAATTAAGGGAAAGGTCATTCATACTACTGCAGAATCCAAAATCGTCGACTTTTCAGCTGCGGTCACTGCCGTCCGCGATAACTCTAATTCAATCTGTGCTGTCGTCGTTTCTGTCATACGCAATGGTAAGAAGTTGAGTGAGTAACCGCTTTCGCCCAGCCGTATAGTTTACTGATTTGCGAAGGCTATGGTCACACCAGTGCCGACCTTTCATATTGTAATCAGTCACTTAAAAAGGACATTCAAGACTCCCCGAAAGATCATTCTCTTGCCAGATTCAAGTGCTCCTTTGATTGGAAATCAGGGCAGCGTGTCTCCAGTCGGTTGTTGGACTATCATCAAGATGACAATGTTACCAGGATGCTACAGCGGTTAACCGAAGATCATGACTCAACTGGCGCCTCCCTTTTTCTTCAGGTGTCCAAAAACAAGGTGAACGCTGCCAAAGTATTTGATGATGTCGGATTCATACTCGACGTCTACAAAGGTCCTTTGTCTTAATCTGGAGGTATGTGATAATTCTTTTCAAACATCTGGTGTTCTCATCTTTACGGACAGGATACTATACCAGCGGTCAGCGATCATGCGGTGTTATTAGGAGATGTATAGTCATTAATATTCATCGATCATCTGTCATGTTGGCGCATTCTTTGACCTTCTTTAAGGTGGTACCATAAACATATTGGCACGGTGGCTTTGCAATCGCCGTTTACAATTTGTCTTTTAGTTGTTTGAATTCATGCAATCGTAGGCTCGGTTTCCTTTCGGCTGTTTCCTTTCCTTGTTTTTCCTGGGAGGGGGTGTTTGCTGTTGTGTATTGTTTGTATCGTGTTTGCCCTTTTTATTGCCGCCACCGATGAATGAAAAGGTGAAAACAAGCAGAAGCAAGTCTACATAGATGTCATGGTGCTCGCAGACATGCACATCGCAATAACGAGGACATGACTTTGACAGGGAGCGGCATGAAGGCATGGGGGACATAGTGAACTTTTGCACATAAGCGGCAACTGAAAACAGAGAGTCAAGGTAGGAAAGAAAAGGATCCGAGAGATACCACAACTCAGTTGAGGATACGACCTTCAGTACGTACCATTGCTCCTCCCAATCCCTGTTGTAATGCGAGGTGCTGATGGATTGATTAAACCCGTAAATCCCATGCCACTACCAAGAATTGCTGTCATTGAGTTTCAGGCCCGTTTCTCCTATGTCCTGTGATACCTTCGAATGAACGTGGTACTGCAGCCGGAAGCTGGAATGAGGTACTGTTGCTATGGAAGAGGGTGCTTGTTGTAGGACACTTGGGAAGAAAGATATCGAGAAACTTGTACTCGTGAAGTCCCGACTTGAGACAATGATGTTGGTAAATACGGAAACACGTCCGAGTCAAACTGCAAGTATTGGGGCGTGTCGGGATCACAGGAAAGTGAGGCCCGGGAGGAACTAACGTATGTAGGAGGCGGGTAGTGAGTGAGGTGATGAGCAAATGGTACCGGGCAAGGCTCGTAAGCAGCCCCCGAGATATTGACCCGTGATAAGAATTGAAACGAGGTCAACCACTGAACGGAAGATGGAGCGTCACTGACAGCTGTGAGGTAGACTCGTCGGTTGGTTAGTGGTGTGATCGTGCGGATCCCAGTACTGATGCTACCTGTAGTAGGGGCCCCAGAGTAAAGAACATCCAATGCTGTGTAGTGAGTCTCAAAGCTGTCTCTTGATATCTTCGAATAAAGGTGGTCTCGTGATACTGCCCTGAAGCTGATATGTCTTTGGTCCCACTGCTACTGATACGAAAGAGGATGCCCGTTGTGTGACACTTGAGACGAAGAGATTGAGTTTACGCAAATGTTTGTGCTCACGAAGCAGGTCCCGAGCATTGAAGTACTTTTGACGGAGTATATTATGTTACGGGAAAACACCAGCGAACTGCACATATTCAAGTTGGAGGCGAAATGTTGGGTAGTGAGGGGATGAGCGGAAGGGATGAAAAGTATGAGCAATGCACCCCCGAATGTAATGAGAGATCGGTCCCTTCTTTCGTCACAAGCGTGGGCATGGTGGAGTGGTAAAAAGTCGATAGCCGTCGAAATGAGCGACTGAAGGTCAACAATGATGGCCCGGGAGTCCAAAGACTTCTATCATCAGTGAACCGGTGAACAAATGAAAATGTCATAGTTTACTTTGTATTAGTAACAATCACAACAATCAACATAAATGTGGCGGGGGGGTTTACTTGACCTTACGAAGGAAACGTGAATTTATATGCAAACCAGTCAAGTTGTTGTACCCTCTACGCACCGTTTGATACGCGATCTGGTCTGTGAACAAAAGATATGACGCAAGCTAATGGAGCGAATTTTAAACGCATCCTCGTCGAGACACGCATTAAGGTCGCCACTGACAAGAGTGTGGCACCCAGGCGCAATGCCACAAAGTGTACGATCATGTGTTGCGTGAACGAGTATAGGAACGATATAGCCCTGGAAATTCTAAATCATCGGGCTTGTCATGTGTACATATCATTCTGATGCTCAGGTAGCAGCAACATGTAGAAGAAGACACACTGTGAAAAAACTCCAAGTACATCATTCAATCGAAACGCTAGATGAATCTCAGATTCTTTGGCGCATCGTTATGAAAATAGATCAAATGCTACGCACTGACACTATTACTTACTTCCGAAATCGACAACATGACCGCACCAGTGTCAAGACGAGTAAAATGTTAGTACATACCTTGAGACTCGCAACTTAGTGAGAAACTCTTATCTCTCCGGGAAAATTCTTCTACCAGGAATGCCATCAGGAACTGTTGTCAAAGCGCTTGGTTCTCGGGCTGCCTTCATGGAGGAATGCGGTACATTCGGATCGGCTTGGCCCAAGCCATAAAATAGCAACATTGATTTTTCCTGCGTCCAGCTGAAATCCCAAAGTCAATGACTTGGCTTCAACATGATGATGCCTGGGTTGACCAGATCGGGGATTTGGTTAGATGATTCAGCTATTGACTAAAATAGATTTTCGTACTCCAATGGTTGCAATAATTCCTTCGCTTACCAGTTCTCGCCGCTGGCATGCAAAGAGCGAACTTCTCTGTCGCTTGCTGAAGTTGGATGTTAAAATGTACTTGTTAGTAGTTACCACGTTAAATGACATGAGTTAGCGTTTGTCGGCCGATCGTATTCAGTTAGAGATTGCTCACGCATTTCTTCACTAACGAAGTTGGAGGCAAAGAGCTTTTTATGGCTGTTTGTGAAGCCACGCTGCATACTGTTGGCGGCGCAGTCGCCATTACTGTGGTATAAAATGGGTATTTGCGTGTCATTTAAGAGTATTAAATGTTGCAAAAAACTAGATTGGTAATGGGGTGATGAATAAGACAAGATCTAGACTACCAACCAGTCTCGTTCAGTTGGAGATCGAGCATGGGGCCCATCGGCCAAGGGAGTTGGAAGCAAAAGCTTTTCGCGGCTGATCGCGAAACCGCTGTTGTTAATGCAGTCATCGCCGCAATGGTATCAAATGAGCATTCCCTCGAATCTCAGACAAGAGCGAAAACTTAAATATTTGTAAAATTTGCAAATCAACTATTATTGAGGATGTAATTGTAGACACTACGGGTACTAGACCGGGCAGAGTAAGCAAAGGGGGTGAGGGCTATTAAGAACGGCAAGGAAAGAGACGACTGAATTAATCTGAGTCGAAGGCGGCGTCCTCCAGCGCCTTCCTCTGCTCCGCTAATGTGTTGACGGACATGTGAGAGACGACCTCCGGCGTCAGGTCCTCGCGATGGTTTGTTCCAAAAACTTTCCTAACAACAAGATCAGCCGCTATCTAATACTTGAGCAGTGACAACGGTTTTACCTAGTCCACCATTCTAACAGTTTTTCAACCCTACGTTTTGTGACAGGACCAGGAACATTCTCGAAAAAGTCTACGACATTATTCCAGAACGCTTCGTAGTCGAAGTCGCCGTCGATGGTGCGCCAAGACGAGACATTCGATAGAGCAAACCGAACCTGCCGTTCAAACTGATTTAGATGGGACGTCAATATGAGCTTATAAAATTCCTGACCTGACAAGCAATGTAAGCTATGGACCGAGGAGTGACCTTCTTCATGTTGATGATTGAGGCGACACATGACTTAACCTTCGCCTGGTCTGATTTCCGCCTAGCACGCATGTTGTTCGCAATAATATCAGCACCGTCTCCATCGCCGTCAACTTCTTTAGCAGACGAAGGAGACGTGAAAATGGCTTTGAAGGCCTGCAGCGCAATGAGATAAATGATATAACGACTGCATTTATAAGCCACTCACCAAGACCAGAAGTTTGGATTTGAAGAGCCCTTCCTCAAGGTTATCACGGTTCATTGTGTAGTTTTCATACAAAAACAGCGGCCAGGAATTTTCTGACACAATGTATGCCGTCGTTCTATCGCGAATACCGGCCTTGACACTGGTCCTGCATCAGGGTCCTGCCACGACAGTCCAGAAAGGTCAACACTTACCGGTTTTGATCCCAGTCCCACTCGGCGGGGCAGAGCAACTTACCACAGATGTCGCTTCCAAAGCCACGCAAGTGCTTATCGTCAGGCCTGATCAAAGGAGAGGGATGAAAGTGTTGATTGACCCAAATAGCGACAAGGTCCTTGAGACAGGAAGTGTCGTCACCGCGAGCTGCGTCGGCACCTTTCTTGAGCTATTAAAGCAATTAGCCAGCGAAATTTTATGGTCAATGGTATCACAAACCTTTCTCAGCATGTCTTCGCATTCTTCATGGTCAAGGCCCCCAAGATTCGTGTGCAGCCACGGCAGCGCTCGCGATAATTCGATGTAGCCAAGCTATAACCAATCCTCCCTGAATTTTTTATAATAAGATTAAAATGATGTAGAAAATCCGGCGACTTACGTTGTCGTGCATTCCACTGGTCGTTGGTCGTACCGACGATCGTTTTCGGCAATTAATTCTTCCAAGCTGGTGTAAAGCACTACCAAACGGCGGATTGCCCTGCCCTGCGCAACGAAATAGGTTGTCTTCCTTTAACCTCAAATTAATGCTGGCCTAGTAAAGGTTGTAACGAGAGCAAACTAACCTTTGCTTCGTTCCCCTCTCGTGTCGCATCCTCTCGAGCTCGTCTTCCAAGGCAGCAATGCGACGCTTGGCCCTTGCATCAGCAGTGGTAGGCATGGCACCACAGGGAACCGCTGTGCGATCAACACCCGTATCATCGTTGAACGCGGACTCGTAATCACTGGGGCCAGGAGATGCCATGACGGTGGAGTGACTCGGAGAAGAAGGGAAGGAAACCGTGACGTCGATGCGCAATGGAAGAGTGGGGCCGGTGTTCGAGCAATGGCTATAAGGATCCCTTTATATCGTTAATGCGCCTGAGAGCCAGGCCTTAATGGTATATGGATGTTTACGTACCAATGTGTGACATAGTATACTGTGTTTAATGCACCGTTTTAATGCACCGTTTTAATGCACCTGTGTTTAATGCACCGGAGTTTATTACCTCCGTTAGTCGGGAAGGCTCTGCTGGCATTGTCTGCAAAGGCGATCATGATGAATGGACATTTACATATCCGCTACTAGTAGTACTCACAGTGGGTTGTCCGACTGATACTCGCATTCGACTCGGAGTTCAAGTTGGTCGCCCTGTCATTGTTGACTCGCTGAACTTGACACAGCCTGAGCACTCTTTTTAAGATAAAGCGAAAAACAAGGGCCGATTACTAACCGTGACATTGTGTGCGTCCGAGTTACGATGAAGTTGGGGTCACCGCGCCAAGGCGGACTTCAGGAGGTTGCCATAGGCTTGGTCCCTCCCACTGGCAGTCAGGTTCACAGTAATTCCGAATACGAGACGACAGCTGACTAACTTGGAATTACGATAACCGGTCGGGTCGTAAACGTTGAAGGTCAACTCGGAGAACGAAACGCTTAGTAACTTCAAGCGTGTCGATCATTCAAGTCTGCCTTTTACTTTGAAGATCGCAAAAACAACTCACCCATCACAGTTAACTTGATCAACGATCAAACTCCAGCTCGAGTCATCCGTTAGTAGAACTTCTTGGAATCATCCAACTTGACTTGGAAAAGGTATGATCAGTGTCACACGGTAGAATCATTAACTCACCTCTATTGAAGACACGGTTGAACGGCACAGGTCATCTTCGTCACGAACGATCTCGGGGAGTAGCTCGGGCCTTGAGCCTAGTACTGAGGCTCATGAGTCATGATGAATGATGATCACTACAAGGTGAGATAGCATTCCAAAAATTGAAGTCTTTCAAACTCCGAAAATCGTAGCCTGAGTAAGTGTCAGCTGATATCAATGACTCTATCTCCGCAGCTGCCAGCCAGCCAACTTGAAGCTCCCTGGTTACTCACCGTCTAGCATGAAATCTAGTCGTACAATGACATCGAGCCCCAGGTGCTCACCACGCCGTCGTCAGGAGGGCCATGACCATGTAAGTGTCAAATCCGAGTTGCCAGAAGTTTTCACTAATCACTGAATAAGAATATGCAGACTGCTGATAAAGTACTAAAGGGCAGCCGCGTCACAAAGGGACGTGCTGCTTGGCGGTCTGGCGATCGAGCACACCCTGGTTTTAAGGGTCATATGCCTCATTCTTTGCCTTCTCTTCAGGATCCTCCTTCTTATCCACCGAACGCCATCATCCGTCGTGTGTCTCGATGTACTACCAGCAAACTTACATGCGCAAAGCCTGGCGCCCTAAACCCAACGGATCTTCGTTTAACCGGAAAGTCCCTTGAAAGAAGTCACCAAAGTGACCTGGCTGTGATGGACCCAGAATCTGTAAGTTCAAATTTCCTTTTCCCGACATGTTTTTGGTTTACAAGTTGTTATTCAGTGTAAGGAAATTCTGAAACGTGGTCTGTCGCGCATGTCGGATAGTGCCATTCAGCATGCTACCATCGCAAAGCAGGCGTCCCGTGAAACCAGTCGTCTCCGCGTCATATTGACAGCGTGGGAGATAGAAGAGGCAGAACGCCATGCAGAGTTCCTACGTGTCCTGCAGCGCACCAATATGGAGATGTACAAGGAAGCCAAGGATGAGGCTTTCTGGTTTGAGAAGTTCTTATCAGACCGGTCCTTGGCAGACGTGCAAGATGACTTCAACCGCAACCTGACGGTCTACCACAATGAATTGGCATCGTTGGCCAAAACAGACGAACTTCTCGATCAACTCGAGAACGATGCTGAAAATCGCAACCTCATTGTATCCCCAGAAGAATTTGCGAGGAACCTGAAAGCTTTGATGGTCAACCAGGACGGAGGCGATGACGAGAGTGAAACCGATGCTGAGAGTGCTTGCAATTCCAATATGTCTGACTGTCGTTAAGGTATGCATTTTGATCGATGTAGAAGCCCAACGTGAGCAGCTGACGCCCTGCTGTAGCTATTTGTATTACGCTGAAAGGACATCTCCGCGGGCGCCTGATAGATCCGAGTCCGTACTCCTGAATTGCCTTTTTGTAAAGCTATAGCATGATTTTTTGTAGTGTTTTTGAATTGCATCATGTAAAGTGATGCATCACCGTTGAATCAGATAACGTATGGATCACCGCGATGCTATCAGTGACTCGGAAGCTTCCTTGACTGGCACGAGCTGAGTTTCATATCAACTAGTAATCGCATTTATACTCAATCACCTTGCTTTTCGCTCCCCCACCGCGACACCCTCTCATCCATGACCTCTAATAGCAAAGGCAAAGCTAGGGTATGGATCTGCCTTACTCGCGCATTGTTTCATTAACGAAACGCCAAACAGCAAATACAGACCGCGTCACGGTCTCCTTCGCCTGACTTGCACGGATCCGGGCATCTAACTAACTCTAACGATGACTCTGCGTCGTTTGGCATCCCGGTCCCACCTGATCCTTATCACAACTTCGCTTCCCCTTATACTAACTTCGGTGCTACACAATCCAACGTTCTCCCTCACAATCCTTTCTTTTCTGCACCCAACCCCGATTTCGTACCACTGAATCCCTACATCGCTCATTCCAACGCCGGAGCTCCGCCCAATCTCAATTTCAATCCACTCAACCCTTACCCTCCTGCCCCCAGCCCCGCTGCCCCCAACATCGTTGCGCCCTTACCTCGATTGGCACATAACACTGCAGCTCTCGAGCAGATAGCGGAATCCTACCGACCGATGGCGTTTTGGCGGCAACGGGCGAGTGAAGCACGTGCATCAGCTCGCCCCCAGCCTTACGATTTGATGGCGCGTCGGGGGTTTTTGGGTGACAACGACTCCCGAGTTCAGGAAATCACCGAGTTTGAAGGTGACCTTTCGCTTTTGACGGTATGTTTCGTGTCTTGATGGCGCTCCAATATTCATATCGTTCTCTGCCAGGCTCTCATACCAGAGCTTCCGCCACCACATGCGAGGGGGCCCTCCGAGTCTACAGTGGTCCCTCCGACAGCAGGGCCTTCGAGGTTGAGGCGAAACACTCGTCGCCCTGCAGACCCTGATAGCACGTGAGAGTTGTCGAACCTGATTAACGATGAAGCACGCATACAGATGAAAAATTTAATTTTAAATGATGATTTCATGTTACGTGGTGATGATCTCTTATCGGCGATGGATGATGCAATCATCATCGCCGTGATGAAGCATAGTGCTGATCAAGGTAAGCATTTATTCATTCGGTCAATAATAATCTCACATTACGCTAGGTACCGCAGGGCAATGGATTACGAAGAACAGCGAAAAGGCCAAGAAGAGCCTCAGGATGGTGCCGGTAAATTTCCGAAACGACATCAAACGTTTGGCGCGTATCATTGCCTCAGCCTCGTGGGGCCTTTCGCCAGCGTTTGAGGACAACGTGCAAGACATCGACCGTGATTTAGTCCCTAGCAATGCAGCTACGTAGAAAAAATGAGACGCAGCAGACGTGGAAGCAGGAGATGCAGTCGTTCTCTCGACGCGGAAAATACGCGTATACTTCTGCCTTCGCAACAGGACGCTGTCGCCTTACGTGGGCTCTTATTTGTCTGACAGCTCCCGGCACCTACACTTCAGCAAACCTTTAGATTTGAAGTCCAAGCAACTTTATAAATTAGTATTCCTAAGACTGCCTTCAATAGCAGTTCACTACCGATACCGTCAAAGAAGTTCGACGCGAAAACGAGACTGTCACAGCCGCCTGGTAAACCACCCTGCCATACTGGAAAGCCAACCACAAGCCCATCGACACGTGCTCAAACGAACGACTATAAGACTTGTCTTCTGGGTCCTTCTCCGGAGTCTCAGATGAGAGCGTCCTTGACATAAGTTCTGGTTTGTAAGCAAGCGGATTCGTTTGAAGAAGCGAAGAGAGTGTGCTTGGATCATGTGGTACGAGCTGGAGCGGGATATAAGATTTCATTAAACTTCTATACAAGCTATTGTTCGACCATTTTGGGCATTGACCATGGTCACTCCAGGGGCTACGCTCACTCCTGGAGCAGCATGCAGCGTGTAAGAAGGAGCTGCTGTTTGAGATTGCCAAACATGCAGGGAGGGCATTTGAGAGCGTGGCGTTTGGCATCGTAACAGTGGCGTTTGCGTTGTTACAATAGTTGCAACTACAGCAACACAAATCGCCCTTCCACTGACGCTATATCAGACTATTACCGAACTCGGTAATAGTACTGACTACCTACAGGCTTCCCGACTCGGCGTCATCAATCATGCGCAACTTATATATCCCACTTTATATTTTTTAATGGCGGCAAGGACTCAGACGCACTGACATTAGTAACTCCTATCGAACCTGCTCTCGCCGAGCCATCCGCT
>JRHT02000140.1:42956-78676 GCA_011800875.2 Suillus brevipes Sb2 | reverse complement strand
CAAAAAATGCGAACCTATTTTGTGGTTTCTGTACACATATTGTATGTGTTGATATAGGGCGCTTCAGGGGGTCAAATAAGGATGGGAATATATTCATATATACTACTAAACATGTTCTGAATGCTCCAGGACACTTCCCTGCCAAAGGGGCAAAAGTCCGAAAGTGTTCTATATCCCACCATATGTTGAATTGCCCCTGGAGGAGGAGCAGGCATACAAATGAGCAAAAAAAGCGGTCCATTATATTATGTTATATATATATATACTAAACTACTACTTAGATACATGGGGGGACCTATTGTGGTGTAGTGGTAAAGCTGCAGTGAAGTGGGGAGGGTGTGGGAATAATTGATATTGTGGAGATTCCCAAAATGGGCGATGTTTTTGGTGTTGTGGGGTAATTCCCACAGTAGGTGGCCAAAAATGCGAACATGTGGGGTGTGGGAATAATGTGGGTAGGCTCTGTTATGAGGAGTAATCTATTTTTGAGCAAATTCCCACAGTAGGGGGCCAAAAATGCGACAATTAGGGGTGTGAGATTATTATGGGCATGGCCCTAGCAGGATCCTCCACTGATATATCAGCATTGTAATCTGTGGACTACAGTAATACATGTATCACTGTTTCCCTCTAATTGTAATCAATTAATGTATTATTCTTACAGTATGGCCTGTGCGTTTGGATTTCTTAATCCTGGCCAAGTCATCCGTGGTGTGCATCTGATCCCGGCTTTTGCTTCTGGGCGCGGATCAAGCTCCCTTCGCTATGGAAGGTCATTCGCACGTCAAGGTGATGATTTAGACGACTGGGAAGCATTTTACGTTGGCATGTAAGTGCAACCTCGCATCTTGTTTGTTCTCCTGAATGATGGACCGCACAGATTCGCGGATCGGGACATGTTCATGCGTTACACGCACTTTGGAGTTGGCCATCCTACCGTCCTGAGGGAGATAACAAAAGATTGCACCGCGGAGTCAGCAGACCGCTTAGACTCGGAAACTGAGAGAAATGAGAACTGGGGGAGCAATATTCAACAGCACCGCGAAGGTGACGAAGACGAACACCATGGTGAATATGAGAGCGATTTTGAAAACGGTGAGGAGGTAGCGGAGGAGGAGGAGGAGGAGGAGGAGGAGGAGGATGAAGAAGAGGAGGAGGAGGAGGAGGAGGAGGAGGATCATGATGACTATTTGTCTTTCTGAACCGTCTTAGGATTTACTATTTTTGTTCTCCCTCGCATTATACAAGCGCTCTGAGTCTGTACACTAGCATGAGTATTTACGGTATCTCCATTTTGTCTCCAGTCTCTGATAACTTCTCAAACCAGAAAGCCTCATTCTTTGGCTTCCTTGTACATCCCCGTATCATTGGCCCGGGTGCACTGTAGCACACATAGGAACTCTTGCATACTTTCGTGCCGGGTGACAGAAACAATAGAAAAAAATGCGTCATATTTCTCGTCATACTATGATCTGATTTGCCAGCTGGCGAGCGCTTCGCTGAGCTGTGTATTACTTTATCGAAGCGCTCCGTCGCACTAAAGCGGCGGTACTAGTGAAACATTTGTGTTGGCTGCAACTGATGCGCACTTTGTTCAGTGCCTGAGACGAAGTTCAGATCATTCAGGTTAGGTACGACTTGGACCGTATCCCCTGATCATAAAAGCCTCGGATAACAATAGAATTAAAGCAACATGTGACGGCAAACGAGATTTGAGAACACCAATGATATCAACACTGGTACTAAGCTTCCAGGCCTCACTGGCCATATGTCACGACTCTGACACAAATTGGCAGGCCAATCCAGAATTGCTGACCTGTGCTAAAGTGATTGTCGTTCGGAAGGTCTCGGATAACATTAGAATTACAGCAAAATCTGTCGGCAACCGAGAATCACCAACAAAATTAATAATAGTGAGCTCACAGGTCTCACTAGCCACAACGGCAGCATGATAAGACTCTGACATGAATCACCAGGCCAATCTAGATTTGTTGACCTATACTAAAGTGACTACCCCGCAGAAAGCCTCGGATAACCTCCTGGTATGAAAAATTGATGTTGGCAAGTGAGAATGTTCGACAGCATGGGCGCCATTGCGCCTCTGTCCCTTACTGACTGCGAAGACAGTATGTCACGACTTTGTCATGAATTAGCAGCCCAATCTATATATGTTGACAAGGGTTAATGCAATTGTCCTGCAGAAAGTCTTCAATAAGCTTGTGGCATGAAACATAAACGTCGGTGAGTGAGAATGTTTGACAATACGAACACTATTGTGCTTCCATCCCTCGTCGATCGCGAAGGCAGTCCGACCGGATTTTGTCACAAACTCCTCCTGTTAGTCTACATTGGTCACCATCCATGGCTAAGTACTATTAAGTCAAATTTCCGGTGGCATACATGGACATATTTTGTAGGAAAAGAATTGCGTCCTCCTACAGTTCCCATGGCTACAATTTCAAGGACTCATGCGTTCACTGATGATACGGAGGCAACGAAGCATTTTCGTTGAATTTGAAATGCATCTCCAAGGGAGAACAGACATTTCCCACAATACTTTCTTCTGTCCCTGCATGTTGGATACCACGTATACTAATATTAGGAGGTCTTTCGACACACTTTCGTCATCTAGCAGGACTGGTTGAAGAAACCTACAAACACAGTGTGGTACGAAGCTTTTGAAGCTTCAGTCTGGGGATCCGGAAGTTGGCTAAGAGACTCTGAGATACAGGGAAACTGCCGATCATTTAGAAAAGAAGAAACCGACCTAGGAAAGAGGAAAAAAATCTGGTCGATCACGGTGGTCAATGATAGATGGAATGATGTTTATTCATTCGTTGATACCGTCGAGGCCATTACATCATTTCGTTGGACTGACGACCAGGCTTGTCAGAAGTACTATCTTTATCGGTAGGATGATGGTGTCACGGTGACTCAGTGTGAGTCGCATATTTTTCGCTTATAAGTGATTGTATTACATTAATTATGTGCTATTAGTATCATACAGAGTATCTAGCCAGTTTTCTTCTCTTTACTTCGGGTGCGAATGATCATGTCCCAACAGCAGCTGGACGAAGAGACGCCTCTGCTACCGCCCATGCAGCAGAAGAAGGCCAGGACACCATTGCCTTGGCGTCAATTCTCTATCATATTGTTTCTCCAGCTCGCAGAACCGTTTACTTCACAAGTTATCGCCCCCTTCGCACCTCAGGTATGTTTTTTTTTGGCCATAGCCGAATCAATTGATAGGTATTTGATGCTCGCCGCGTACCAGTTAATAAGAGATATCGGGATTACAAATGGCGATGAAACCAGCGTAGGATACTATGTCGGACTGATGGTGAGCTTGACTTGAACGCTATTTATACCTCACCTTCAAGCATAATCAGTACTCCCTATTCTTTGCCACACAAGCGCTTACCGTTCTTCATTGGAGTCGTGTATCGGACCACATTGGACGGAAACCTGTCATTTTGACAGGCCTGTTTGGATTGTCTATCTCGATGTATTGTTTCGGCCTATCTACAACCTTCTCCGGACTCGTACTAAGGTTCGATTATTCTGTTCTCCCGCAATAGTTCTTATTGATCTCATCCAACATTTTTCAACACTCAGCCGCGCTCTAAACGGTGCTTTGAACGGCAGCGTTGGTGTGATCAAAAGCATGATGGTGGACATTACCGACTCCACCAACTTGGCCCAGGCGTATGCGTATATGCCATTGGCTTGGTCAACGGGCGGGACCATTGGGTATGTACCCATGTGATAAATCCATATCGCTCCCGGAAATGAGATGACCTTCACAGCCCCCTTGTAGGCGGATTGTTATCACGCCCAGTTGAACAATTCCCGAACATCTTCGGACATTCCCAATTCTTGAAGACCTATCCATATTTCCTTGCATGCGCTGTCCCTGCCACCTTCTCTGTACTGGCTTGGGTCGTGACGTTTCTTTTCTTGCGGGAGGCGCGTTATTCCAAGCTAGCATGCAGGCATAAAGAGTTGATGACTTATGATTGACAGACTGTGTCTACCAGGGTGACTCTCATGTGTTTTGTCAGGGGAAAATATCACGAAGATACCACCCTTGGCCATGCGACTCCAACAGGGCCAACTGATTCCCTCGACACAGAAGATGCTGCTCGATGTGCAAATATCGATGACTCCAAGCCACTACCCCTTCGCTCGTTGTTGATACCCAGAGTGATCATAGCTGCCGGAAACTACGCCGCTTTGTCACTTCTTGATATCGCGTTTCGTGACGTACAACCTCTGTTCTTTGCCACACCGCTAGAATTTGGTGGGCTGGGATTAGATCCCCCGCGAATCGGCAACATTCTGGCTATCTATGGTGTGATCAACGGCTTGTTCCAGATCCTTTTCTTCGCCGATCTGCATGATCAGTTCGGCTCAAAGATAATATATTCTGCGGCAATGGCTGCTGGAATTCCAATGGTTATAACTTTCCCCATCCTCAATGCTGTCGCAAGAGTACAGGGTTTGAGCATTATGGTATGGACGATTGTTGGCCTACAACTTGCTCTCTCGATGATATTGAACCTGGCGTATTGTCAGTTCCTGCATCATATCACTATTATTTTGCACTGACCACGATCCCTCTCAGCTTGCGTATTTATCTACATCGCCGCGGCGTCTCCAAACCAGGCGTCTTTTGGTGCAACGACTGGCATTGCTCAGTTGGGAGTTTCGATCGTGCGAGCCATCGGCCCCGCATCCGCCACGTCTGCGTTCTCGCTATCTATCAAGAATCCCCACCACGCATGGTTGATATACTATTATATGATTGCCCTGGTCTGCATAGGGATCTTTGCGTCGCTATTCCTTCCTCGGCAGTTATGGAAGAATCAACGTTAACGACTCTTATGCCCTTGGAATGGTGCCTAAAATCGTGTTTGTATACATTGAGTAGATGCCACTGGAGTACGTGAATGATATGGGAGAGGTTGAAGAAAGTAAGTTGTCAACCTCTTCCACCTATACCGCAAATGGGCTAGCTGCACAGGGGATTGGCCTAGAATTGTTATTAACATGGCTTGATATATATTCTGTACATAAAAAAATGATAGCTTCCGTATGGTAGAATGTGAGGTGTAACGCTGAGTGAAGGGCGCGAGTGACTTCCATCAGAGGGTTGCATGATCCAATTCCCCCTGGAGCGCAAGAAGTGGCAAATGAGTCGTCCCAACAACACCAGAATTTTCTAGAGAGGATTACCGAAAACATTCGTACTGAGCACTGCAGTACTGAGAATTTACTCACAGCAACACCAAGAAGCAAGTCTATGGATTTATGTAAATGATGATGCTCGTATATAGACAGACAGTAAACTTTAAGAAATACACGAAATGAACAAAAAATACACGGAGACAAAAGACAGTAATTCCAGCCATTAATCAGAGCAGCGTGATATGTACACAGATAGAGATAGAGATAGATGGACGAGAACACACCGAATAGACAAGATACGGAGAGAGAAATAAGCAGTTGTTGTGACGGGAGACAGTCATAAAGGCACCTATATAGCTAATGACGAATTCCAGGAAGATATGATAATGAAAAGACGACGAGTAACGTAGACGTACATATAGCGATGGGGAGAGAAAGCATTGACAAGGAGCGACATGAAGACATAACGGGCATAACAAACGTACCAGTCACGCTAGTCACATAGGCGAAGACCTAGGACTGGAAGCCGAGGGAAGAGCAGGGAAGAGTAGTTGAGGCGAGGCAAGGATCACTCCTGATAACGCATTTGAGACTGCGCAGGATACGAGCTCCAATATTGACCCTCGCTCCCCTCAGTCCACGTCTGCTCCACATATCCTTGCTGTCCCCCCACATACCCCTGTTGTGGCGCGAGGTGCTGGTCTATCGATGATTTGACGCCATAAACCGTTGGCTGCTCCCCAGAATACTCCTGCTGATATCCCTGCCGGTGAGCGGGCTGCTTCTCCTGCGATTCATAATACTCCCTCACATGGCCAGTTTCAGGGTATTGCGGGCCAAAGCTGAAACGACCTGGCGGTTGCTGTTGTTGAGACGGAAGAGGATGTTCGCTGTAAGGCGCTTGAGATGCAGGATATTGAGGCGTTTGTATTTGTACAGGGAAAGATGGTTGCGGCTGTGGAGCAGCTCCTGAGTAATTGGGCATTTGGGGCGGAGGAGCAAACGATGTCGGCGTGGAGGGGGGACCGCTGAATTGCGCATATTGTGGAGTGTCCGGATATGAAAACGGTGAAGCGGAAGAGCTGGCATAGTCATACGGGGTGAATTTTTGGGCAGGCTAAAATTGTGGTAAGTGGGTGAGCGCACATGTAAAAAGGATGGGAAACATGCCTGAGACTGAGGCTCGTAAGCAGCCCCGAACGGCAGCGAGAAATCGACACCGCCTTCTTGCGACATAGAAGTAGGTGTAGAATGATAAGAAGACCGGTCAATGGGCGTTGAGGCGAGGGAAGATGGCTGGAGAGAAACCACGGAAGGTGGCTGAGTCATCACTGAGTGCTGAGATGCAGAGATCGATTGACTAGACGTTGGCATCGGTTTATTAGACGTAGGCATCGGCTGATCTGACACTGGGATCGGCTGGCTAGACATCGACATCGATTGACCAGATATCCCCTGTGTTGTTGTAGTCGTAGGCGCGCCTACACTCGCAGTCCGCACCCTGGCAAACGGAGACGGCTCTTTCCTAGGACGCACGCGGAACCCAACAGGAGGGTACGAGGTCTTTTTGCGCTCCTTTTCTTTCTCCCTTGAGCGGTCTTTGTCTTTGTCCCCCCGCTCTCGTTCACGTTGACCGTCCTTGGGCAGATTTCGATCTTTGACACGATCCTTTCGAGGCGGGAACTTAGATGGAATGACAATCGCAGGGTATGTCCGCCTTGATTCTGAGGCCAAATTATCCTTGTTGGCATCATTCGCGAACGAAGTGTTCTCGGTGGCATTGGAATTGGAACCAACGTGAGGGGGAGAGCATAGCTTGAGTTCCTGAGCAGAAACGACAGGGACGGTGATGAGAGAAACATTCTCCTCGCCATTACCATCCGCACCCGGGCCACCAGGTACAGGAACAGCATCTCGGCCATCACCTTCATCCCATCCCTCTCTCTTCCTCTTTGGCCCACACCCAACGCCTGAACAACCCGAATCGAGTTTCCGGATGAGCGCCTCTAAAACACTCACATCCAGCGCGGGATAGAGGTCCCGAAGGTCCCGAAGCAGCCCAAGACCCATCTTAGCATCCTCCACAGCCGTGCGCGCCCATACAGCCCCTGGATCGCGGAGAGCACTGGTAGCACAGACAATAGAGGCGTCAAACAAGGCTTTGGAATACCCCATTTCGACTCCCCGGCCAAATCCTATCACTAAATCAGAAACTACAGTGAGAGAGGGGACGAAATAGCATACCTGAATGAACATCACAGACGAGACCACAACAAAGACTTAATCCAAGCCCGTCTTTCCTCCGTATCAGATCAGGCCGCGCACACGCAAGCTCGATAAAAAATCTCCCAGCCCTGAGGAGTCCATGCGCAACTGTGAGCGCGCCTACACGTGCTTGATGTGTCTGAGGGCTAGTTTCATGTCTCACGTTGAAGTGAGGGTCAGATTGGGATGACGAGAACGAATGGGGACGTAAAGACGGGAGGTACAACCCCATAGCCAGTCTATGTGTCGTCATTAATATATCAAGACGCTGAGCGAGGAGGGTCGGTGGTGTGCCTCCATGGCTTGCGTTGGATGACAGCGTCATGGAAGAGTGAGTGGGCATGCAAGACTCCTCACCCAACCCCTCGTTCCCCATCCGAAATGCGGGTGGGAGGTCTGATAGCCATTGCTTGATTTCAACTTCGCATTGAGATGCGTGCTCAAGGGATAATAGAACTGAAGGATGTTCGAGGGAGGACAATAGGGAAGTGCGGGATTTGATATCTTTTACGAGCTGTGCGAGCCTGTGGTGATAGAGGGGTTAAAAATCAGTGACGCGCACAAGGGGGCAGGTAGATATCACTGACCTTATTCTCATTCCAAACCACCTTCCCACGCCCTCCTTGCCCGTCGGGCTGAGGAGAGGTGCAGACGTGCACGCTGACGTGAACACTTCCTCATCAACGTCAAGCGGTAGTCGGGTGCTAAACGCGTGGAGAGGGATGAGTGGAGCACGTGAAGATAGAGTGGACGTATATCTGAGGAGAAATCAAATTAATGCGATTTAAAGGACGTGATCCAACAACTCACGCATCCCACCACCAAATATCCCACCATGCCCGCCGACGCGCCTCACTCTCATACAGGCCATACCTGCCAGGAGTAAGATCAGGGTCGACGTCGAGCCCCATCGTACGCGCAATGTTGACAAGTTTGCCGATCTGTGAGAGGAGTCAGTAAGGATTTGGGGACTGAAGTGCGGACGGGGAAACATGTGGAGATACAGTGGGGTGGTAAAGCCAAATGCAACAAGAACAAGGTAGAAATTGGACAAGAAGAGGGAATAATTAGAAGATATGTTCATTAGAATCGAAATGCAACGGAAGCAGTCGCACAGGAAAAGTCAACACCCAGAAAGGAATGATCACGACGATCACGATGTGATGGGAAGGATCTACGGATCGTGGAGGCCGGTTCCAAGCAAAGAAGTAAGGTTGAAAGGCTCCGTGCCCAACTTCCATCAAGAAGTCGCATACCCGCTCCGAATCACCGTAGATCGCAGAAGAATGGAAACGAGGGGAATATGCTACTCACCTCTCCTAAAATCCATCCCTCCTTTGTATTAGCACTTACATTTCCACGTCTCTCCGTCGTACATCCTTTATCGCAAAGCACTACAAACAGCACGCCGAGCACAATCGCAGATACATAATCCAAGTTGTACTCGCTCGCATGTGCACTATTTGAATTTGACCCTGAGCCGGACAGGGCTATGCCACCCTCCCACACGCAGAGCGCTTGCCGAGACAACGCATGAAGAAGTGCAGGAGAGGTTAAGTTTTCTTTCGGTGACGGATCTTTCCTGGACTTCTTTGGCCCTAGCGAGGTACCCGCCCTGTCGTTATGTGCGGCCCTTTCAGGTCCAGTTGATTCAGAAGGAGGACCGGGGTGAGAGGGGCTGGAGCTGTGAAGGGCAGCACTAGCACTAGCGGCGCTCTCTTCAACCAATAATGCCAGTGCGAAAGCGCCCGAAACAGATGCAAACAAGGGGAGGGATGGAGTAAGGGCTCTACTTGAAGTTTGGCATAGAGACTTTTGCGAAGGTGGAGGTGAAGGTGGAGGAGCAGGCGGTGGGCCGAAAAAAATGGTGCGGGCTGCGTCTGTTTTACACATGTCTGTGGGAGCACGACAGGAAGCATTTGAGGTGTTCGTGTTCGTTGACGCCGCACTCAGACGAGTTGGCTCGTCTGAGGAATCGTTTGTTGAACACGATGTGCTCTCGCACTCTACCCACCTCCATATGCCTTCTGCGCGCTCTTTCCACACACGCCAGCTAAAACAGGGCCCGGGGATCATCCTAAGGGCTTCTTCCGCGTGTTCATATAAGCGGGTGCGGCGGCGTGGAGCGAATGGGAGATGAGAGAGAAGGGATTTCATGAAGAGGGGTGGAGAAGACGAAGACGGATGCGGGGCATAGTAGCAGGAGATTGGAGGCAGCAGGAGGGGGAGAGGAAGGGATGACGGGGGATTTGAAGAGGGTAAGAGCAAGGAGGAATGAGATGCAGGTTCAGATTTAATATACCCCTCCTGTGAGTCGGAACTAGACGATTGTACTGGTAGCGACTCTGGGATGTCAATCTCTTCCAACCACATAGCTGTGATGTCATCCATGGTGGGTTCGTGTGGATTATACGGGTTGACGGTGTGAATAGGTAATTGGAGGGTTGTAGATGAAGAGGAAGAGGAAGGGAAACGGACACCAGGGGCTGATATTTGAGCGAGCTGTGACTCAACTGCTATGAGTCTGTTGTTGAGCGAATGAAGGTCACTATTGGGATGGGGAAATCAAATTTGGCAAGAAAGGGAGGGAGGCATGAACGGACACTTTCTCAGCTGCAGCAGGAGAGTATATACATCTAGCGACCGTATCGCGCTTGGTACAAGAACCGCACGGGGCTCGACGATCACATTTCAGTTTAAGACGTTTGCACTAGATAGACGGGTGAGTGAGTTAGCACAGTAAAATATTTCGCACAGACCTCTGCGCAAACGACGGTTACACGAGAGCGAACTTGTCTGTTAGAAAATTAGAAAAAAAAGAAAGGCTGTGATTGAAAGGAGGATGAAGAGGACTCACGGGCCAATTGCTTGAGTAAGGTGTTCACCGCTACTACTCGGGTCCATCATATGTAGAGCTCCGAGTAGATTCTAAGGAGTCAGTAAAGAGAGTTCGTCGTTGTCGTTCTGTCGTTTGTTGTCGTTGTCGTCGACTTGATAGGATGCAAAAACAAGCGCTGAAGAAAATAGCAAACTTAGGTGACGAGAGTACCTCCACTACAGCGGTGCCCCAGGTCCGAGACCCCGTAAGACCATCAAATGGGATAAACAAACACCCCTGTCAGACGACTTACATCCAACTATAATTTCCGCTTCGGTGCCTACAGTTAAGTACTTACGCTTTGTAACCTAGGGACTTTTGCCACGTTGCTATCTTCTTCTGCCGACCCTCGCAGCCTCTTTTTCCACTCAGCGGTCTATGTATCCTTCCCATGATCCGAAGTCACTGGTCAAGGATTCTGTCCATAATTTCTATAGAAGATTGCTCTGCTCACTAAAAACCAACTCCCCCGCGGAGCCTTTTTATCCACTGGGAGCCTGTGCATTTTGCGCGGAAATCAATAAAGCTAGCACTGGATTTTAGTAAGACTACGAGGATATATAACTAACTGCATGTCTGTATCACCACGATTTATATGACTATGACATCTGTGTACACATAAAAGTACCTTGTGCCTTCCAACGTATACAGCATCTGTCGATTCCATAGTATTAAATTTGAAAGCTTGACGGCAGCCTTTCTCATGTCGGTTCAGGTATACTCACCCCTAATCCGTAGTCAAGGCTCGACGGTCCTCGACCCTGGCAATCATCTCGGCGTCCGAATCAGCCATTTCGAGTTCTAGGCCACGTCAGATGGACCACTCTGAACAAACACTGAATATTGTCATGCGGGTCAATTAAATAGACCTCGAGAGTCTCGTGATGCTCTCTTCCTTCCTCGGAGCCGGGCTCTCCCAGCTCCCAGACGTCTAAGTGGTCCCGAAACCCGCGCTATGCTTCTCAGCTGTTCACACCCACATTATGGTGTCTTGATAGGTACACGCGTCAATTTTACACCGTATCTTTGCATACGTCATAACGCTCGTAGCATGAGCAGGCTGTTTGTAAAAATCTTGGCTCTGGCGGCATTTCTAAAAATAAGTGCACTATGAGCGCCACCATAGAAATGTGCCAATTGTCACTTGCCCATCATTTTCGATATATTCTTGACAAGACGTTGAACGTTGAACGACAAGAGGTATGAGTGTAAGAGACAGGGTTGCTCACATGATGATAATCAGGCGCAAATTTGTCCCAGACGACGTCCGACAAGAACAGCATGTTAATCACATGAACGTGTAAACCCCTTCTCAAGACTCATCACGTTTCCGAATTCTTGTGAGCAAAAAATCGAACCCGCGAGCCCTGAGGCTGGTAAGGATGGCAAAATGAGGGCAAAAACGGAGTCCAGAACCACAGCAATATAATGGATAAATAAATATTAAATGGAACTTACATCGTATTACCATCTCTAGGTTACTCAAAATGCGCTGAAGGCATCCCTCTCAGATTTCGTTGTACAATGACATCAGAAATATCGCTCTGCCGCAAAGCCCACGAGGGAGTTTGGACTTTGCCTGTCGAAAACAGCAGAGAAAATCTAGACAATGATCCGAACATACACAGTAGTCAGTAGTAGCAACAGCACATAAGACAGAGCCTCGAACACGACCACGACGAGCTCAAAAGTACAAACTTGTATCCTTACCAAGAGTGTCCCCGTTATGAACAACGATCTCGCAATGATCTCAAGAACGATTCGGCCTTTGGTATGGTGTGATCCAGAAAGCTATAGCTGAGGAATGGAGTTGCGTGACATCTTCTTGATCTGATTGCAACACAACCACGCACCTGATAATGCTTATGGAGCAGTAGCTTCAACCGTTCGCTGGCGAAAGAATCGCACACAAGTCGGAGGAATGCTATGGCAATCGTGCGAGCTTTGTATCGTGTTATATACCGTCCTTGCTGATCTGATGCCTGCAACTTGAAACCTGAATGTACGAAAGCTTACATCTGGCACGACGACCATATTATGTGTCGTCACTGTCGTGGTACTACCTAGGTTGGTTGACGCAATAACTTTGAAGTGCGCTCATGCTATTTTTAGGATTTGCCGCCGGAGCCAAACAGTGCCTGGGTCAGGTCTGCTAGGGTCTGCTGCGCAAAGCACAGGTCTTTCAATATAACAGCAAGCAATGTTAACGTTACAGACAAGTGCTCGTTCAGCCTCACTGACAAGTACTGGTATACACTGGAATAGATCGTGGCGAGGTATCCATCCTTCTGGAGCTTCGACTCTTCTTTCGCTGTTAACGTTCAGGCCTCAGAGATAACCCGCCCACATTATTCTTAATTACGCAGGTCCACACTTCCCCAACCTAGTTTCAGTTCACAATCTGTGATACAAATCATAGTTTATGAGTCAAGATCACTGTAGGCACTTCCATCTCTAATCTCCGTTGTTTCTGATCTCTTCAACAGTTTCTGGATCATTTGAAGGAACTTGGGAGAGGCTGTCCCAGGTCGCTGTCAAGGGTGCTGAATATGACTCTCGCGAACGCCGGCCCCACCCAAAATGTTTGCAAGGGACCAGAGTGGACCTTCTCAAATACATCCACAGATCACTAGACGACAGAGAGAAGAGTCGGCTCATTTGGTTACATGGCACGGCAGGCGTCGGAAAGTCTGCTGTTGCTTTCACTGTGGCTGAAACGATGAGAGATATGAAAGTAACTGAGGATACGCGTGTCGAAAAGCGGCTTGCGGGAACCTTCTTTTTCTCGCGAAAGCACACGAAACGCTGCACCACTGGCTATTTCTTTGCGACGCTTGTCTACCAACTTGTCATCAATTTTCCTAGCATCCGGACGGACGTCAACAGGACTATCCGGGATAATCCTGCCCTTCTAGATCCTGACAAGTCTCTTCGCGATCAGGTGGAGGCATTTTTCATTCAACCTCTCCGACGGCTTCAATTGAGACTGCGTGGGTGTCCACCTTTGGCATTTGTTGTCGACGCTCTTGACGAATGCACGTCCGAAACCGAGCTTACTGATCTCATTCTTTACCTTGCACGGGCTCTTCGTGAACCTGATCTCCCCTTGGTCCACATTCTGCTTACGAGTCGCTCGGAATCGCATATTTGTAAAGCCTTTCAGAATGTCGAGGTGCGCCCGTGGGTGTGCGAAATACCCGTGAAAACTTCGGGGGAGGGCGTTGCTGCCACCATTTCATTGGATGGTGCAGATGTTGACAAGGACATCTATATTTTCTTGCATCATTCCTTGACAGAGCTACAAAGTCGTCACCCTGATTTCCCCAAACCTTCAAGGGATGAGCTTGAGCGGCTTGCCAGTCGAGCAGGCAGACGTTTCATCGTAGCGTCTACGATGATGAAGTTTATTGATGATGGAGACAGTGATCCCCGCGATCGGCTTCAAATCATGCTGGATCTAGCGAGTGAACTGCTACCTGGAACGGAGGTTTACAAGTTGTACGACCGTATCCTCTCCACTTGCGCAGACCCCAAGCGGGCATACCAGTACTTGTCCATCGTCGCTGCTCTCGCGGATCCTCTACCAATTTCACAACTCTCAAAACTTCTTGGCCCTGGCCTAGGTAGGGATGTCGAGACAGTACTGGTGCAGCTACGGTCTGTCATGGATATTCCTACCGAAGGTAGCCTCCCGGTGAATATATATCACTCGTCCGTTCGTGATTATGTTTCCGACCCCTCAAACTGCAATCTTTCGCAAGTACACGACATCCCATCACCCCACTCCCTACTCGCCCACTCCTCCTTTCGCTTGATGATGAAAGAGATTCCTGAACGTTCAGCCCTCTTGGATCTGCTCTCAGACTTGAAGAAGCACAGCCAAACTATGAAGTCTCAAGATCCCCGAAGATTAAAAGAATCGTTGTCCTTCCTCGTTCAGCCACCAGAGCCACTGTCAGTTCTCGTTGTTTTGCTATGGCTTCGAGGGGATCGTAGTTCAAATTTGGAATCCTGGCTAGGGACGCAGAACGGTTATGCCTGGCTGACAACTCCAAGAGGGACGACTTGGCTGTGCACCATGGGTGGGGAGAACTGGTTGCAGACCCAGGGGGGGCACGACTGGCTACAGACTCAGGGTGGAAAGGACTGGCTGCAGATCTGGCCTGGGAAACGCTGGTTGTGGTCCTTGGGTGGCAGCATTTGGCTGCTGACCAAGGGTGGGAATGATTGGCTACAGACCCAGCAGGGCAAGGCCTCGCTGCGAACACAGTTGGGAAGGGAGTGGTTGAAAACCTTGTTGGGAAAAACTTGGTTGGAGAGCCAGGGCGGGAAAGACTGGCTGTTGGAGGACCACGACGTTGTGCAGGTTCCATGCGTGCGAGTCTGTACGCCGAAGGAGAGCCGGACAGTGTTGAACCAGATCCCGCTGCATCACAGTAACGAGCAGTGGGCGACCTGGCTGCGGACCCCTGACGGATTGGATTGGCTGCAGACTCCCAAGTCGGGCGGCCATTACTGGCTGTCGACAAGGTTTGGGAAGGCGTGGTTGGGAACCATCAGAGGAAATTCATGGCTGGAGACACCAGGTGGGCGAGACTGGCTGCAGACACTCTATGGGAATCACTGGCTGCAGAGTCTGCAAGCGAAAAAGTGGCTGAAGACACAGGGCGGGCATAACTGGCTGGAAACCAAGTACGGGCAAGACTGGCTACTACAGACGCAGAGTGGGCGAGAGTGGTTTGAGACGCAGAGTGGGCGAGACTGGCTAGAGATGCAGAGTGGGCGAGACTGGCTGCAGACGCAAAGAGGGCGATACTGGCTGCAGACTCGCAGTGCGAAAGAGTGGCTGAAGACCCAGGGCGGACAAGGCTGGCTGGAGACCCAGGATGGGCGAGACTGGTTACAAAAGTGGCCGAAAACGCTGGACGGGAGAGTTTGGCTACAGACTAAAGGCGGGAGAGCTTGACTGCAGACCCAAAACGGGCGAGACTGGTTGCAAACGTCCTATGGCGAAGCATGGCAGTCGACTCCTGCGGCTTCTGTCTGTGTCACAATCGAAGAATTCTCGAGCACAGTGGAAACGATCAGCGAGAATGAATTTTGCCCAGAATCATCTTCGCTGCCAGCTTTCCGAGCAATCCAGCTATTCAAGAGCCTGCCGGATCTCTTGATGTTTTCGGCGTTCGTCGCATTTAGGCACCAGGATCATTCCACCCCTGCATTGCCAGAATCTCAGATTTCAACAGACAGAGAGATAATTCATGCTATGAATGCCTTTGTGACTTTCGCAAACGAGGCAACAGAACGAAGTAGATCATCTTCCGATGCTCTCAAGTATGCATGTCAAAATTGGGCTATTCATCTCTCAGGCACTCCAAATCCATGGGACGAGACGCTCAGCCACATATTCAAGATTTTCTGGAACCGTCATCTCCTCTCCTGGCTTGAAAGGCAGTGGTGTTTGAAGGGTCTACAGTCTTGCTTCATCGTGTTATATGCTGTACAGTCGCTTGCAAAGGTGTGTATACTGTGGCCTTACCAACTTCTTTGCTTTATGACATACTACGCGTTTACAGCCGAATGAAATCCTGCCTCTCATCATCAAAACGTTGACGAAGGAGGCGCTAGTTCCCACCTCCAACACGTGGACACGGCCATCCGCGCACATCCCCTCGATTAATCCTCTTTCACCACCCTTACCACCAACTCGTTTAGTATTCCCCAATGCCACTGTCTCAGATCCTGGCATATCTGCGAAACGCACATTAAATGAGCTTTGGATAAACAGCGATAGTCCAAATAGATCCCTCGCCCCTACCTCATCAAAACGCCCGAAACAAGATTGGCAGGACTTGCGGGTTGGCACGCAACCCACTACAACGGATTTTCATTTTTGTTAAATCAATGGTTCACACTCGCTAAATGGAGAAGTACCTCACACTACTGTGTCCTAGGCATGTACGCACAGAACTGTTTTATATGATAGTGCCAGAGGTGGAAAGCGTCCGGAGTCAGCAAATTTGGTGAGATCGTGCTCGTGATGGGATTTGCTTCAGCACACTATCATTCAAGTTATTCAGAAGCCCGGCCGGGGAGACAGTCACTAAATGACAGCGGGATCCACCAGTGCAAAGGATCATGGTGTGGTGTCAAATTGTCAATCGTTGAAGAGATTAGGTAAACGAATCCCGCATAGACAAGGCACAGCCACCAATTTCCTATGTATAGCCACAGACTACAGTACTTGTCTCTCCTTACCACTATTTCTCCCAATTTTTTATTCGTACGGTAGTCATGTTCTCAGATGAGCTCAAGGCATTCCGTCGACTAGGATTCCGACATGTTTGTCCTAGCGTTTTCAATCATTTGATAGAGTAATACTGACTTTTGTTTCATATGTGCCAACGTGTCCTTGACGTGACCCCATATTATGTGTCTATCATTCGCGATTCCTGTAGTTTCTGCTCCAAATTCTCAACTTCGCCTCTGTCATTGCATCTGGCCTAATGCTATGGAAAGGCCTCGGCCTCATTCTGAACACAGAATCTCCAATCGTCGTTGTCCTTAGGTGTGTATGATCCTTGTTCAATCAGACATTCAACTTGAAACCTCTGTTTTTCCCCATTCTAATCCTGTATATTAATGTATGCAATTTCTACAGTGGCTCAATGGAACCAGCGTTTTACCGTGGCGACCTTCTCTTCCTCACCAATCCCCCAGGCCAACGCTACCACACAGGCGATATCACAGTGTACAAGATCCCTGGCGCCGAAATACCCATCGTGCATCGTGTCCTGGAGACCCGTGATGTCTTCATGCCATTTGACAATTCTACGGAGAACCGTGCCATTAACAAGAGGTGAGTTTCTTCGGTGAATCGTATTTGGTTCGCTGCAAAATTAAACACATTCGATGACTAACTACAATCTGCCCCGTCCCAGACTCGCGAAACTCAAACTCCCACCGGGGGAACATCAACTCATGCTCACGAAAGGCGACAACAATCATGTCGATGACATTGACCTCTACCAGGGCCTTGAATGGCTCAACCAAAGACATATCGTTGGCAAAGTTCGTGGGTATGTGTGTTCACCATTTTTTTCATTTTGTTTCGTCGAGTTCAAAGGCAAAGTTTGCGCAGTCTGACACGTCTCTTTTTCACTCAATCTACACCTCCAATTCGCTCACATTTTATCCTTAGGTTTCTTCCATACATTGGCTACGTGACGATCGCCATGGTAAGCCTCTTTCACCGTCTGAGTTCAATATACGCGTGGCACTTTGTAGCGCATCTTCCATGGATCTCTCGTTCATGCTAAATAACGCTGATCATACCCTATAGAATGATTTCCCGCAACTCAAATACGCGCTTCTTGGAGGTCTTGGGCTATTGGCTGTCATACAACGAGAGTAGAATTCTCTATGGAGAGAGGGCTTTTATGCAGACCCGTGTTGCTTTTTTCATGTAAGGTGACCGTACGCGCGTATGAAATGGCAACAGTAACCTCGATTAGCGACGTCCAGCATTATGGATGTTTGAATCCCCGAGGAGGGTGACACAGCGTCTCCCAGGTCAACGAACCTTGCTCCGATATTGGGAGGTCAGTCACGACGGCTCGTGTTCCCACTCTTCACTTGTGAAATAGTGGATGACACGATGCCATTCCGAATGCAATTTACAAGCCCACATATTCAAGCAATATCTTGTACGCGTGTGGATGAGTTCAATGGAGCTGAATTTTTCGATCCTTGATCCCCATTGTCGACACTTTCCAACACAACCCACCAATATCGACGACGTACTGTCGATTCCCTCCCTCTGTGAGAATCATCTTTGTTTGGCAAAAGATATTGGTGGTATACTTCAAATGGCGAGCAAGTACAAGGCAGGTCAGGTGAATGTCATGGTCACAGTAGAGTGACAGATCTCCCGTTGCTTCCGACCTTTCACTTCGTCAATAAGTTGAACTGCTCATTGTATTCTGATTTGCGACTGACGAGCTCTCAAGTTCTGAGCATACTGACTGCAGGTGAGTCATTGCACATGTTTTCTTCATATACTCATTGCTCTCATACCCTACAGGCACCGACGACCTGATTATCATACCAGCCAGTGGTGCTGAATCCAACTCTGCATCGCCACAAAATACTTCAAGGTGGCAAGATTGTCCATTGCTATACCTAATATTATCTACTTCAGGTATCGACAATATTAATGTCAATGAACGTTCAGGGGTGCGAAGAATTGGTTGCGTCTGGTACGGAAATATCTCGTCCAGCTGATCTGTTTCTGAGTTCACGTGCATCCCTGATTCCTTATCGCAGCAACAGGCAGACCAAAGATAATGGCACCCTGCTCTTCAAGCCTTATCCTTCAAAACTTCATCCTTCAACATGGCCTCCCAAAGCATCATCGCCATCCCTGTAGACTCGCCGTTTTCATTAGCAAATATCCCATTTGGCATATTCTCCACCCAATCGCAAGTTCGGCATCTCCTGTCCAACAATTCATCGAGTCGGTGTTGATCTTGCCCTGCAGCCCCACCCCCGTCCTGGTATAGCCATTGGGGAACATATCCTCGACCTCAAAGTCCTCGCACTTGAGGGGATATTCACGGATTGCGAAGTAACGTTTCCGAGTGATGTCCTCACACATGTAATCAAATTATGTCTTGCTTTTCACGTGTTCATTCCACTTAATGCATGCAGATGACCCTCAATGCCTTCGCTGCTCTTGGGAGGCCCACTATATCTGGCGTACGCGCATACATCCAGTCACTTTTGTCCCGATCTTCTTCTTCTCTACACTCAGACCCTTCCCTTCTCGAGCGCTGCACTGTAAAGCAGATAGAAGCAACGATGTTCCTCCCATTTGATATTGGCGATTTCACGGATTTCACAAGCTCTAAGACAGTAAGTGTCGAATGTGATATTTTCACATTCGGGAAGGATAGCCTGATGTATGTGTATGATATAGCATGCAAAAAACACGCACTCGGGACATGAACATGGGGGTGTTGATGCTGACATGTACGTCCTGCATCCCTCTTTACTCACCCTCCTCTAGACTATCGAAGCTAACACATGTATTAAACAGGTTCCATCCTCCTCGTGCAGCCTCAGGACGTGTGTCTACCATTCTTCCCTCCGGTATACCCATTGTACGGCCAGTTGGTCATCTCCCGGCCAGTGCGTCCCCCAAAAGGTCGTATTCTGGGTCCCTCGAAGACAGAGCCCCCGAAGATCTTCCACCAGACACTCCCATCGAATCAAGGACACTCGCTCGAACAACAGGGTTCTCGCTTGCACCCACAAACGAACTTGATTTCGAGCTCGAACTCGCGTTTTTCATTAGCGTCCCAACAGAACACTTTGAACGCGTGCCAGTGGAAAAAACGGAGGAACATATATTCGGAGTTGTGTTGCTGAATGACTGGAGTGGTGTGTTTTTTTTCTTCGCTTTGCGTTTTCAGCTTTCAATGTCATTTGGTCATTGGCGGGCGTGTCTATATGCTAAGTATGTACGTAAACAGCGCGAGATATACAAATCCCGGAAACCCTCCCCTTCGGGGCATTCAACGCGAAGAACTTTGCGAGCACTATCAGCCCGTGGGTGGTCACCCTCGATGCACTGGAACCATTCAAAATTGCACATGACATGCGTAGGGTCCCAACGTACCTTGTGGATGAGGGAGATGCGACGTATGATATCTCGGTCAGCATGAAGGTTATTCCAGGTGGATCGCTGGAAAAAAAGGAGATGGGGATGACAAGATCGTGCTTGAGGAATTCGTATTGGACATTTCGGCAGATGGTGTGTTGTTTTCATCGCCTCTGCTGCGGGGTATAGTGATCCCAAATGGAATCATTGCAGCTCGCCTTCCACACACTCTCAGGATGCCGCATGCGTACTGGGGATCTCATAGGAACGGGAACATTATCTGGAGAGGTCTGTCTGTCTCTGTATTCCGCTTCCTCCTCATTTCTCCTTGCACTGGTGTGCAACACATCCTCACTCATTCCCTCACAGGACGCAACCTCCCTCTGTTCGCTCATCGAGCAACGCAAGCACTTCCCTAATCGAACGTTCTTACAAGACAGGGACGAAGTGGTGTTCACAGCTTGGTGCGGGCCTCCCCAAGGAGGAGTAGGATTTGGAGAGTGTCGCGGAGTAGTGCTGCCTGCGAGATCGTTCATGGTGAAGGCGAGACAGGCAAAGTGATACAAAACCCTTGCTTGAATTATTTCACTTTGGCTTACAATGCAGCACTCCTGTTTTGCACAACTTGGTTGAAAGAAGGCTAGCGCGCAAACCGTGTGACAACAGTGGTGCTCGCTGGTGGTCAGACACCGCCCATTTGATGTTTATAACGCCTGTACACAATGGATCAGGAACTGTAGTGACCACTAGGCTCCCGGCATCTAGTGTATTCCCCACATACTAATAGAAAGATGTTTCATGTTTCATACTAGTACTGTGAGAACATCGTCAAAGTGCTGCCAAGGGTGCCGAAGTGCCTACCAATTACTCAACTCCCAGACGTCCAGCTGCATTCAGTACTTGGTATGGGTTAGAATTTCAGGATCACTGGACATCTTTGACATGCAGACCAGTTTGATCACACTTCACTTAGCTCAATGGATTCAGAACCTACAAACCTACTCACATTCCGGCAGGGTCCACAGGCCTTCCAACCTGTCCTAATCACTGAAAGCAACAACCAATTGGACTCCGAGTCGGAGACACTCCGTTACACAGGTAGCAGACTTCAGCAGCCTGAAGCAGCAGAAGCAAAGCCAGTTGATGATGCAGGAGGCATGGATATCGAAATGAACAGCGAGGAACGAGACCTGAGGGAAAATATGTGAGAGCAGCACCGGACTTTTCATCAAATTCATGTTTGACATCTCCTTGTTTCAGCCTTGCGAAAGCCCCACTACGTCTCTATGACTGTGAATTTGAGGTCTTGAAGGATCAACAGACATACCTTCAAGAGACAGGCCATACCATTCCACCTTACCTTGTGGTTTCACAAGTGTGGGGAGAAATTAGACACCAGATGATCCTGCCCACTGTCAAATGGCCTGTTGCTATTTCGGATCTCGCGAAGTGGGACATGATCCTGGCATGCTGCAAGGGAGATAAAATGGCCAAATGGGTATGGATGGACGCTATCTGCATCAACCAAAGCAACAGCCCAGAGGCAGACGAAGAAAAGGTTGTTGAGATTCCGAAAATGAACCACTATTATCGTGGCGCAACAGCCTGCCTTGTGGTGCCTAACGACTACTTAAATTTTCCGTCGGCACACGCGCAGCTTGTGGACCTCGCGTGCAATATCATGGATGCCGATGTCTCTGTGCAAGATAATACACTGCGTATTTGGGAAAGCATCGCAGTGCTTGATGCAGTCATTGGAGATGAATGGTTCTGGAGAGTATGGACATACCAGGAGTTTCTGTTGCCATGCAAACATATCCTCCCCAATGGACAAGAACTACGGGTCGATCTATTACGACGCTTACTGGACTGGTACCACAAGATATTGCGGAATGGCTCTTTGAAAAAACCAGAAGGGGGAACCGATTACGACTTCATCCATCCAGACAAGGAATTGGTCATTTCTGCTCCACGCAATTGGCAAACCCGAAACCTGCGTTTCCAGATGAAGGAGGAACTCGAGCAGAATGGACATGTGAACCTGATTAGCCTCATCTGGCAAACCAGTCACAAACAATCTACGTACCCTGTAGACCGCCTGTTAGGGCTCTATGGGCTGCTCAGCGACAAAGATAAAGTGCCAATCAATCCATCTGAGGTCTCTGACCACAGTTCGGGCACTACAGTGCTCGAATCCATGTGGGCGCGCACGATAGCAAAAGCCATAACGTCGGGAAGAGTATGGCCATTGCTACATGACTCTCCGGAGCCCAATGCAGCGGAGGGAAAACATTGGATGCCCCATATCACAGCCCCTACTCTTTGGGACGAACGGTTTCCCGGGGCTGCTCTCGCGGGGCTCTACCCAGAGACCATACCTCACCGCAATCAGGTGGGTATGAAGATAACCAATAACGGATTACACATTGTGGTGCGGTTTGTAGGATGTGTGATGGGAACAAGCATGAACATTGGGGATGGGGGAGGGGAGATGAACAAGATCATTGCCTGTACCTGGTATCTGACGGCCAATGGTTGCAACACAGATCCAATTATACAACAACTCCAGCATGGCCTTGCAACCTCAGACATGGTGGCACCGGAGGAGATTCAAGGTTCTCAAGAAGCACTTTCTGCCGCACTTCATGCCAGTTCCATACACGACTGCTTCGAACTTATGGGAGAGATGGCCTTCGCACGAAAGTTGACCTATGGTCATGAGACTACAGGGTGGAATAAGAGAGTTCTGTGTTTCCAAATTGAAGGCCACAGGATACCATTCGCCGTCTTGGCATGGATCCATTGCAGCAGCCCTCCAAAAATGGGGGATTGTTGGATCGTGGATGTCACCTCTGAACCAGCACAGACGGTTCGTCGTTGGATCGTGGTGAATAAAGTGGGCCCAAAGACCTTTAGGAAGATCGGTACGGTACGCGCTTGGCAACCTGTCAGTGCCATAATAAACCAGAGTTCAGTTTCTATCATCCTCGACTAGTAGTTCTGCAGGTCTTGCTGGTTTTTTTGGCGTAACCATCAGTGTGACGTCACTGCCTTCGGACTTGCCAGGATCGCCGGGTATCCCGGGCCGGACAAGGCCTAGACTTTCACGACTCCCCAGTTGCGCCATCCTAACTGATTCGTCTATTATCACAAGCTTCGTACTTCTACTGGTATAAGAGTCGTAGCTTACTGTTGTATTGTACTTCGGCGTTCTTGAATTGTATCTGGTTATTCTCTCATTGTGCCATATCTGAAAGCCTTCTTTTCTCGCAGCTGTCACAATCAGCTTGTTCATTATACCTGCTGGATGGGTTGTCACAAGCACTGCCTACTCCGTAATTAATGGTAGCAATATCGACTGTCCGTATTTCGGAGGCGAGGCGTTGCGCGTACTCGCCCGAAACCTCTCGTTCGATCTCGTCATAGAATTTACCTCCAGCTTTTGTCTAGTACATTGATGACTATCTCTTCCCTTGATCACGTCTAAGTGAACATCAAAAACGCAAACAAGATTGGACTGGACGCAGCTCAAGAAGAAAGAAATAAACATCATACCTACGCGAGGGGAGTCGCAACCCAAGCAAAAACCTCTTGTCTCCCTTTCGCAATCTCACCCTTCTGACCCGAACTTGAGTACGCAACTCGAAGGCGCTCCGTAGCTAGCTCATCTAGTAACTCCAGGTTCTTCGGTGCACTGGTATTTGATAAAGACTTCAGGTTCGTATTTTGTGCTATCCGACGAGTGCACTATTTTTAAAAGAATTGCATTAATGTTCAACCCAGCCAGCAGCCCACGCGAGAGAGAGAGAAACGCACGAGTTTTACGCCAAACCACGCTCGCACAGTGATCCCTAGAGGGGTGGATTCTTGCAAAAGCTGTTCTGAATCGTCAGCGTCGGTCATGTCGACGACGGTGAGGAACATCTTGATGGCGAGGGGAAAGTCTTCGGAGGTGTAGGCTGTTTCAGCGGCTTGAAGAACGTAGAAGGGGTTCTGGGGCGTTAGGAGCAAAACATGTGAGAGCGCTTGTAAGGAGTGATCATATCTGTGCGAGCAAACAAAGTGAATAAGATGTGTGATGGTATTATAGAATCGAGACGCACTGGTTACACGATGCATAAATGTCCGCGAGTTCTAACCACCCTTCGACATCCGTATAGAACGTGTCTAAGAATTGCACAAGTTCGTTCACAGCCTTCTCGACCTTTCCTGTTCTCCTCAGGACCGATATTCGCCGCTTCCAGATCGCCTGTAGCGAGAGTAAGCTGACAAAAGACACGTATATGAAAGTACGCACGATGTTGGCAGAGTCGGCTTCAAGTATTTCGCCATAGAATTTAAGAGCTATTTCTGGAGGCTCTGTAGCTTCCATTCGGATGCCTATGAGACAGTCGACACGAGGGGAATTGGGGAATTTGTCGGCAATGAGCTGGAGGCATTGCTATATAGAAATGGAGTTGAGCTAATGGCGAGGTAAGTACTTAGAGCAGTGGAAAAGGACACACATCTGCTATATCAAGTCGTCCGACGTCTATTGAAGCCAATGTCAATTGTTCTAGGCATGTCCAGCCTGCAAAACACCAGAATGACCTGAGTTCAGAAACAGGCGTGGAGACTATAAAATAGCTTGCCGTCGTCTCCCAACTTTTTGAAACTGCTTTTCTGGAGTGCTAGAAGTCCATTGCGGAATATATCTTGCGAAGCGCGGGTGTTGTTGGCACGGTACGTAGCTAATCGTTCCAAGGCCGACTGTAAACTCATGAGTAAAGGAAAGACCAGTATGTTACGTAAACTCTACTACTAGATCATTGTGACCTGATTTTGAACTCATCCTTCCACATGTTCAATACATACTGTATTTTCAGGCCCAAGTTGACCGGTCGATCCCCGGCATTACCATGGCGGACGTGCGGTTGGTAGAAATCCACCCACTGTGTTTTACCAAACCATTGATGACAGTGGGGGAGGGAGGACGTTCAAGTTGGCGCATCAGTAAACTGGGGCCGCCTTTCTGTCAAGCTTGACCTCATATCACGGGTCAATAATATCACGGGGCTTACGAGCCCTGCCCGATCCCATCTGCTCATCACCTCACTCACTACCCGCCTCCTACATGCGTTAGTTCCTCCCCAGGCCTTGCTTTCTTGTGTTTCCGACACACCACAATACATGCACAAATTTGGTGTTTCCGTCTTCACCAACATTGTTTGCCCCTCCATCTCAAGTCGTGACCCCCTCTGTAAGCACAACTCAGCCGTCTTTCCCTGCACAAGTAAAAAATTTCGATACCCCTCGTCTCAAGCTCCTACAACACACTCTTGACAGTTCCACAACCACGGTCATTCGAAGGTATCATATGACGAGAAGCAGGCTTTTCAACGACAGAAGTACCAGCAATCATTGGCAGCGGTATGGAGTGTAGTGTATCATATGTCGATCAGCACCTCGTGCCACAAGAGGGATATACTCGGACAACAGGGGGACATGGAGCAGATAGGCTGTAGACCGGAAGGAGCGAGGGTGCTTACCGAAGTCGTATTCTCGACCGCGTTATCAAGTCTCTCCTTTTGCTTCCCTACCTCATTTTTTCCCAATGTGGAAAAATATGTTCATCATGTCCACACTGATGAGTGCTGAGCCACTGCTTGTCAAAGTCATGCCCTTGTTATCGCGATGTGATGTGCATGTATGCGAGCACTAGTACTGTGTCATCTACATGGACTCGCTTCTGTTTTTCTTCACGTTTTCATTGATCGGTAGGGTGGTCTACATATGTCTACGGTCGAAGAAGGTCAAAGAATGCCCCAGATTATAACAACACCAGCATACATTTCCTCAGATAATTGATGACCACTTGCGTAGCTAGTTTCCTGCCCGTAAAGGTGAGAACATGAAATGTTTGAGAAAAAAAATGACACACCTCCAGATCAAGACAAAGGACCTTTGTAGATGTCGAGTACAAACTCGACCCCAAGCTCAAGGATTTCAGCATTCCACTCATCTGTAGATATCCGAAGGAAAAGGGAGGTGCCAGTCGAGTCTTTAACTTCGGTTAAATGATTTAGCATCCTGGTAACTTTGTCTTCTTCATGGTAGTCAAACAAGCGACTAGCGACAAGCTGCCCACGTGTCTGTGTAGTGTAGAGCTTGAGTCCTAAAGAATTATTTTTCGGGGAGTCTAGGATGTCCTTTTGGAGCGACTGATCACAGTATGAAAGATCGGCGCTAATGAAATTGTAGCCTTCGCTAATCGGAAAATCATACGGCTGGGTCAAAGCAGTCACTCACCTGACAGCTCACCATTGAGTGTCGCTGAAACAACGATAGCGCAAATCGGATTAGGGTTACCGTGGTCGGCAGTGACTAAAAACTCGACGATTTTGGATTTCGCAGTAGCATTAACAACCTGCCCCTTAATTCTGGTGCACCGTTGATGAGCCGCAAGAGCCGCTGCTTGGACCTTGGGAAACCACGTCGTGTTTGCAGCCCAGCTCCACATGTCTGGAAGCAGAGTCGCCGTCGCTGACAGCCCTGCATTTTTCTCGAGAAGATATGTAACAATATCTTCCAGACATGCATCAAGAGCAATGTGTAGTACTGTTCTGGCAGTCCGATCCTGCAAGGAAAGATTACAAGACGGTTCAACGAGCGATTTCACAACAGGTAGTAATTGGCTTTTGTCAAGGTCGAATAACCGTGTGAGGAGACGATGGATGGGGGTAGAGCCATTGACTGTGCAATTGACATCCGCACCATGTTGACAAAATTTGCGAATGGCTTCGTGCGACGGCTTGTGCGCCAAAACAGCCATGTGCAGGATGTCACTAGGAATGTCGACCATCGTTTGCGACAGCAAGAAATCCACGGCAATCTCACTTCCAGTCACAGCTGCCCACGAAATTGGAGCATATGAGCCGTTGCTAGCGTCTTGACGATATAGGTTTGGTTTGATGAAAGAAAGCTTGTTGAGATCGACACCTGGCTTCAGCAGCATACTGAGGCAGCAAGGGTTTTTGGCTATCGCGAAAATCAAGGGAGAACCCCAACCAGGGGCAACATCCACGTCCAGGAGATGGGGGTGCTGCTTGACGAGGGATTCGACCATCCACGGCTTTCCATGCTCAAGCGGGATGAATAGAAGTGAGGGCAAAGTCGCATTGGCACTCAACCACCTATCAGTAATAGTTTGACGAAACGCCCATCTCTTTTGAGTTGCAAGCACAAAATGTTTCTTGGTGTTTCGAAGAAACTCCAAATTCAGCCGTGACAGGGCATCCATAAGGTCTGAATCCTCATCCGAAACATGTCCAAGGTGCTTCCATCCTCGAACTGCATAGCTCAGTAACGGATGGTCTATGTCGACATTGGCAGCATCAACGCGATGTGCCGAAAAAATCATCAAATGGCGTGGTATAGCTGGATGTTTACCTGTCCAAGCATCAGTTTCTCAGCTCACATACGTGAAAGATGGTATTATACTTTTCGCACAGATCTCATCCACAAAGTCGCATAACACGTACGTAATCAAGAGCTTGCAAATACGCGCGTGCATGTCTGAGATTGATTTGAGGATGTTATTAGGGCGACTCATCAAGTATTCCTGATCGCATAATGCATTAGCGCACAAGTAGGATGACAGAGGCGAATATATCATACTTTGACACTATAATGAGATAGAGCAACGACGCCATTTGTCTCGTTGTAGCTCACAAGGCTTCCGCACGCGGTCACGATATCCATAGTGTCCACAACGCCAAGGTCCTCGTTGAGACTCGACCGCCCAACTTCGATCATCATCGCTTCGTTGAGCTGGTCAAGCGTCAAAAGAGGGAATGCCCCGGCCAGTAAAAGCAAGCAACACTGGGCAATCGGGCCATCATCTTTCCCTCTTTCTTCGATGGAGTGAATGATCCTGTCATACGTTTCGTATAGGCCTGCTGGAAGGTCATCGAGGGCTTTCCGAATACTGTCAGGTCTTTTGCACGTCATGATGACGTCCAGTTGACACTGAATCCAGCGAAACCTGCGTGTGATGATATAACTGTGAATTTTCGAGGAGCGAGCGGAAATCGCTTTACTTACATGCCTTCGGCCTTTTCTAACAATTTCTCCAAAATCGTCTTCTTCAGCGCGTCCGACAGGCGTGATAATTTTTTCTGAGTTTTCAACTGCTCGGTAATGTGAACCGGTATATCTTCTTTCATCTGTTCTGCGCTGTCCTTCAGCGACATAGTGGGGAGATCATTGAAGGCGTCCTGAATGTCTGGCTCGCTTCTACCAGTGACAAAAAGTTGTAGTTGAACATGTTGAACAAGGTTCGCCAGATGTCCTACAAGGTCGGGGTAGTCCTTGCATTCGTCTAAGGCGTCAATCACGAGGACTGGTCGGTGAACTAGCGTAGACGCTTAAACCAGAAGCTTTCGCAAAGATTCCAGATCTGTGGGAAACGCCTTTGCATCACGATGTTGCTGCCAGAGGTTTCGCAAAGCAACAACATCCCCTTCTTCTTGCAGCCCTGGCTCACGTATCTTGGTGATCCAATCTACTTTAGATCGTTGGAGAAATTGAACAGCCAAGGAGCGCAAAACTGCAGCTGCGCTTGAAGTCCGGTCGTCTCGAAAGTTGCAGTAGAAAAAAGCAAGTGTCTGTGGCTCTGCATCACCGCTACCCTGAATTTCGTCGATAACGGAGGAACTGTACGTTCAGAAGTTAATCTGAGCTCTGTAAGAACCCTCCGAGTCCGGACTTACGCAAGGATTGTCTTTCCATGTCCAGCTGTTGCGATTGTCAGCGACCTGGAATGAATGGTGAATGATAGAGCCCACGCTGGCCATTCAACCATAGAAATGCGCAATCCGATGTGTTCCAAGTCTTATACTCATCGGCGTGGAAAATCCAACGACCGGTCCCAGGGTTTCGCTGACCATGGCAGGTGGCGTGTTTATCATCGCAAGACACGGGGTTCATCCATCGAAGAAACTTTCGACGTCCCTCGGCTATGCGCGTTTGAATAGGATAAGGAATTACCTGGCAGTCAACGACTCACCTTTTTCGCGCACCTTTTGTGCCACAGAATTTACTTTTAATTCCTGGACCCCATCCTTGACTTCCTTGAGCGTCATCCTTACGCTGGATTAGCATTGTAGCGACCATCACAAGCAAAGCGGCTCACCATGTGTTTATCGCTAGGATGTTTGTAATTTCCCCACAATATCCTTTCAATTTATCAACGATCGCTGCCGCCTTCTTTTCCTTGAACGGCCACTTCAATTTGTCTCTCATGCCCATTTTCCTGCACTCCTGATCGGTTGGCAGAAGGTTCTCCATTTCTGCCTGTAATTTTGCGAGAGGTCCATTATTGGCCATTAGACGCGAGAATGCATCGTGGAGCGCGGGCGGAAGAGAGGCATTTTCATTGATACCCATGAATGTGGTCAGGACACCACCGATTGAACGAAGTTCATTAAGCAGACTCTGGTGGGACGAGTCAGCATCCTGGACGGAAGCAACATATCCTAACAAAAGAGCTGTTGCTGTTGCTATCGTTTGAACGACCTGAAGAACAGTTAGACCGCTGGTGATGGGATCCATCTGGAAGATGTAACCCCAGGCCCTCAGCAGCGCCGCCGTGACCTTCCAAGAAGGAAAGGCGCCCATTGATCCATTTGCAACGCTAATCACCCGGTGACTCGGACACATTGATTATCGATTATCGATGAGAACCAGCCTGTGATGCACAGGTCAGCACGCACGCTGCATCCACTCTGCCGCAAGCTCAGACTATGTAGCAGTAGTGATCATGCCGTGACTCATTACTGTGATTTTCTTGATGAAAGCGTGGGCATCGACTCGGAAGTCCCCATTCTGAAAACAACTCGATTACGTCACCTGCTTGTTCAATCGTCCAGTTCCGACTCATCATCATAATTTGATTTAGAAGTCATCATTCAATATTGTATATTTCAGGCCCAAGTTGACCATGGTCGGCCCCGGACATTAATACCATGGCGGATTTGCGGTTGGTTAAAAATCCACTGCGTTTTGCCAAACCGCCGACGACAGGGAGTGGAGCTCGAGGGACATGACATTGGCCATCGGTAAACTGGGGCCGCCTTTTTGTCAAGCTTGAACCACTTGGAATTCAATGACCAGATCGACTGTCGGATTTGACAACGGAGAACCGTTACCGTTATTCATCTCTGTCTCCATTCCCTGTGACGCCTCAGGACGATGTGATATAGACCGAGGTGCATAGATGGATTCGCCAATGGGGGTTGATTCAATATTTCTCAAACCAACATCATGCAGCGCGTTCAGGACAGGGCGATGCGTTTTGAGGTGTTTGAAAAAAGAGCTCGAATATTAAACATGTGTGTACTAGTCCTTAATTACAAAAAAATAAGACTCATATACATTAGATCATTTCGTAACTAGTGCCAGTGTATACAACCTATGATTTTTTCTGATTTCGGTTCATACTGTCGTACGTACTCGTTGAACCGTCTGATTTTACTAATTTCATTCGCGTTTCTTGCAAATTTTTCAGGCTTGCCAGCCTCCACGGCTGAAGGTTACTCCGCGCTTGGCCGGCTTGCCCGAATTGAACGCTTGAACGCATCACCTGCTCAACTATCAAGCCAATCAGCGTTACCATGTCCATGATGGTACTTGGTATTGCTTCGATTTCCTCCTGGGTGAGTGCCAGCCTTTTTGACTATTGAGGGGCGGCAATACTGTTTAGCGGCGGTGAAGGGCTTCCTGCAATTTGCAGTCCTGAACTTTTGCATGGGTTTCTATTAGGATGCTTTTTGGTGACGTTGGGAACGCATTGGGCAGCTTCATCGCTTTTTTTGGGGCGGTTTTTTCGGGGTCCTAGTCAGGGTGCCACCTGGCATGTCCGCGACGACTCCTGTCCCGATCGTTGAACGCTCCGAGGGGACCGAGTTCGGGATCTCGAGCTAAAAGCATGTCGCTGCCCTTCTCACACAAATAACCAAATCCTCCGGCTCATCGATTGAGCCCAGTACCTTTTCCGAATTCTCCTCTTCAAAGATCGATTCATACTCATCTTAATCTCCACCTCATTTTCACTTACCCCACGGCAATATAACATTCGCTCGCTAAAGAATCAAAATATAATTTAATGGGGCTAAATCTGGTTCCCTCCTTAGAGCGACTACGACCTATCCTATAAGCATCAGGCCGTGTCAAGGCAGTGGTGCATTTCTATTTTCCGATAAGCCGAGTGCGAGGTACTATAAGATGCTGGACACGCACAGCTTCATACGCACATTCTACATCGATTGGAGTTTTACTCCTATCTTAATCCATTTCTAATGATGCTGGAAGCTCTCACCAGAGGTGCCAACTATGCCGCTGGCGCGGTCACAGTCCTGGCGGTGCTCGTCGTGTTATTGAAAAAATTCTCGTTAGCGGGTAGGAAGGGGATCCCGCTTCCACCTGGACCTCCCGCCCGTTGGTTCTGGTGCAACGCTTTGCCTGCTGCGAAGTGAGTCTTGGCGGTCTTACACAAGATATTAGAGGTTGATCTAGATCATCCACTCAGCATTGCCTGCAGGCTGACCAACTTGGTTCGAGAATATGGGCCTGTTGTGTCGTTCCGACAAGGCAACCAAGTTGTAATTATCATCGGCAGCGTGAAGGTAATTCACCTATACCTTGAGCTTCCTCCGACATTGACCCGTTCACCAGGCAGCCGCAGAAATCATGGAGAAAGAAGGTGGATCACTGGTGGATCGACCTCGGTCCATTGCCGCGGGTGAAATGCTCTCAAACGGAATGGGTCTCACCATGGCTCGTTCTGGAGAACGCTTCCGACGCCTCCGAAAAGCAATACATCCTCATTTACAGCCAAAGGCGGCAGAGGCATACCAAGATATGCAGCGCGAGAACGCGATGAATTTAATATTGGATGTGCTGAATGACCCGACGAACCACCAGAAGCACGCAGAACGGTACGTCACTACCGTGGCCTTTTATGATCCTTTCATAGATACAATTGTACCTTAAGGTATGCAGCATCAGTCGTTCTTCGGGTGACTTATGGGACATCCGTGCCCACTGCCAACGCCGATCCAGAACTTGTCCGTGTTCGCAGAGTCGTTGAACATTTTCAGGTTACAGTTCGCCCAGGAGCTTATCTCGTCGATCGTGTGCCCCTTTTGCGTTATTTACCTGGTTACGGAAAGCAGCTTTATGAGTGGCATCGTGAAGAGCTCGAGCTATTTAGGCATCAGCTAAAGCGCGTCAAGAGCGAAATGGTGAGTGGCTCCCTGTTTCGATAAACATATGTCACTTATATCTTGTTTTACCTAGGATCAAAATAAAGCCGGCCCCTCTCTCACCAAGGCACTATTGGAGAACACCGAAGGACACCAACTCTCTACAGATGAGTTGTCGTATCTCGCCGGATCACTCTTTGGTGCGGGTTCTGATACGGCAAGCCATGTAATTTATATATGTCCGCGAACTTACACCTTATTCAGACTGCTATTGGAATTACCGCTACTGTTATGGCTGCTGCGTGCCACCCACTGGCTCAGGCAAAGGTGCATGAAGAACTCGATAGGGTCATCGGGTCAGACAGAAGTAAGGCAAACAAAATGGGGTACGAAGATTTTGATTTCTCAAATAATCTTTCAATGTAGCGCCGACATTTGATGACTCGAGCTCGCTCCATCAATTACACGCATTCTTGTTGGAGGCTTTGAGATGGAGACCTATCGTCCGCATAGGTAAAATCGAATTTCGGCACGCTCTTGCACGAATTGACAAGTGCCTCAGGGATTCCTCACCGTGCAATCAAGGATATTTTTTGGGTTAGTGTCTAAATTTATTGTAACCCACGTTCTCATTCTAGCCTGTGCAATCAGCAAGGATACTGCATTCCCAAGGGTGCAACAGTCTACGGTTGTCATTGGTATGGTGTTGCTTCACGATGTACATTATTGCGCTAAGCGTGTGTTTTCAGGGCTCTTTCTCGCGATCCTAGCATCTTCCCAGATCCTGAAACATTCAATCCCGAACGCTGGCTTGATTCAGAAGGCCGCCTTAAGGACCATAATATGAAATTCATCACGTATGGCTTTGGTAGACGGTAAGTCGTGCCGACATCGGTTTTCTGATACCGAAAAATGAAAATGAAGTTCATTTGTCATTCAAAGTGTATGTCCCGGCTTACACCTCGCAAACCACTCGCTGTACATTACCCTCGCATTTCTTTTGTGGTCTTTCCGCATTGTTCAACGACCTGACGCACCTATCGACACGAACGCTTTCAGTGACACGGTCACTCCCCATGCAGCGCCATTTGAAATTGATGTTATTCCCCGGGTCGAGGTTGAGAAGCTGAGGGCGATGATGACAGATGGGTGTACGGATTAGAACATTTTTCCAAGGCCTTCGACAACAAATGCATATCGCTAGTACAACATAAGTACTGTCGGCATTTTTCGATATGATTCTCGGAAAGTATGTCGAGATGTCGACTTAATTTAAATTTACTCAATCAATTTTTGTGACTTAGTCACATACTTCTTTATGGAATTCAGACTCGCGCGGAGACTTGTTCCTTGTTTTGCGCGTCGAGCCAAACGAAAATATTCTCGACCGCAATGTTCCACAGTGCACTTCGAACATTTGTATGTCTTTCCATCAGTCGTACCCATATTTTGTGACCTTTTCGTGAGCTTTTGCTCCACAGGAGCACTGTTTCAAACTGTCTACGGACACAAACGTTCCGTCAATTTCTATCTCAGGAGTCTCGCGCGAAATTACAGACCGCAGTGACCGAGTACCCTGTATTACTGTTTATGATGGGCAGCCCAGAGCAACCTATGTGCGGTTTTTCACGAGGGGTCGTGAATACCCTCGGCACTTTGATATTAGTTCAAGATATATAATGTCCTCGAGGATCTAGAGCTCAGGACCAGAATTAAAGAATTCTCGTAGGTTACTAACTTCACTTAACACTATCACCAAGCTTTAGGTGCTTCTCTTGCGGGGAACGGCCAACCATTCCACAACTGTATGTGAACGGCGAATTTGTGGGCGGGAGCGACATTGCTTTAAGCAGTGAGTCGGGGTCTGAGATCTCATCAATCATTGCCCGCTATATTCTAAACTCAAATATTTCAAAGTGTTTCGATCGAGAGAGTTGGAAACGCTTCTCGATCGAACAGCATGGGGTTATTCCGATGGCGTCAGAATTTCCGTCTCAGTCATCTTCATGAATTGACACCGAATTCTGATATGTCACTCCTCGCATTCTTTAGATCTTAACCCACAATCGCTCATTAAGCGTTGTGGCAATTCGGCCAACGTCATAAATGACCAGTCCCACCGGGTCCTCGACTTTTGCTTTCCTCAGTCACGTTTCTTATTTGCCCCAAAAATAGTCCCAAGGATCCCATTGTTGGGATTCATCGGACGAGAGGTGTTCCATGCGAACTGGAGTGAGATGCATTGTTGTCAGTGACAATTCTGACTTGCAACACCTTGCGCTTGAGCTACTGTGGAGATCTGCTGGTAAAAATGGAATGTGTCATGCTACATATTCCAGTCAAGTCGCATCATATAGTATTTGGTAGTGGGTGATGCTTTGCATTCTGTGGCGCTCATCTTCATAGCAATATTTTTTCGTCCACTGGAGTGAGTCGAATGCATGGCACATTATGCTAGACCTTGTGAATCTGTTGTTGAGAATTACTGAGCTTCAATCGACTAGGTCATGCCGCTCATTTCAATTTGCTTCTGTATGATGCTTACAGTCAATAGAAATACTCATCTCGAGTCTCGACTGTGTACCGGACAGCCCGACGACTCTCGCGGCAATAACCGACGAAGCCCTTGCAGGTTCATATATTCCAATTTACGCATAGTGATGGTGCCTCGGCGTACGAGACTGGGAATAAGGACGCACCAGCGGTATGCAAGCGGATTGTGCGGAAGGGGTATCGAATTTCTGGGTTTCTAATTGTACTCCATTGATATTGTTCCGTCCCTATGCGATCACATAGGGCATATGGTGTAGCTGGTTATCACATCCGCTTAGCATGGGCTGACTGCGGGGGGTCTCCGGTTCGAGTCCGGATTTGTCCACTGTTTTTGCCGTGGATTCATGGGGAGACCCAACTGCACTGCTAGTTAGGCGACTATGCACACTCACAGTTTCCACAGTAATGATTGAACCGAGACACGCATCTTTTTGTTGGATGTACCTACACAAACCTTCGAATGTGTGGTATGAAGTTGTGGAATGGCTCAGGAGCTTATAGCCGAGCGGCCTCGAATTCGGACCTTGTTATCGTCCATGGTGTCGCCATGCAGGAAGTACGATCTTAATCTCTCTGTCAGGAAACGCCGTCGCGAGAAGATCCGCGATTACTTTTGAATTGACAGGGGATAAATCCGCATGCAAACTGAACGCGTGGTACGCAAGGATAAAACGGTAAGCATTTCATCTTCGAGCGTTGGCAGCTCCGTCATTACCCGATACCCAGCTAAAGATGCAGTAAGTTTGGGCAATGCCTTGCGAATGTGGCAAGACTGTCGGCATCTATGGTAGCTATCGCAAGTTGCCTGGAGACAGAAGAGTTCGATCTATCCACCCGGTGGACTGTCGTAAGCTGTTTGCACACCAAAGCGTTCAATAACATCACAAGGTCAGTCAGTATAATAGTAATGTGCTGCAAGTGGTGGGGGCGGGGG
>JRHT02000140.1:0-42856 GCA_011800875.2 Suillus brevipes Sb2 | reverse complement strand
TCTCCTAAGGAAGTTCAATGTTGGCATGATTAATCTTTGACTCTGTTGATGGAGTCACTTTACTGTTGGCTATGGGTAATACCTAGCTGTCTGCGTTCACACAAGAGTATGGCCAATTAGCACTCACAATCGCTAGAAGCCACAACTGGACAACTTACGCCATTGTCAAGGTATTGCGGATAGCATGAAATTGAAAGAGATAAATACTGCGTCGACAAGCTCCAAGGGTTACCCAGTCTTGAACATTTTTACACGCAAGTTTGCCAAGATATGATAATCATCGATCATGATCGTGCTCGTGTGCCATCTTTCTGGAGGTTGTAATGACCTTGTGATGTCTCGTTATAGAACGGCGCAAGCGATAGCTGGCATCTGTGGGGTTCTGTAGGTTCTCTCCAGAGAGCTGGATGATTTTTTCCGTAGAGACTTTCACCATTTCACGTACCAAGACGTATCAAGTGACAGAAACCCCATCAGGGAGCATTTGTGACACGGAAGGAACTGTAAACGGATGTTATACGTGGATCGCGTGCTCGGCATTGCGTGGCTCCACCAGCAAATTTCCCTCAATGTAGGCAGCCATTGAGGAGCTGGGAAATGCGCTTGTGTGAAGGGTCGATAAGAGGTGAGCGCTTAAACCCTTCGCACACGTGCGTTTTCGAAGAGCCAATAAGATTGCTCTAAACCAGTCGTGCGAGGGATTTCGAGAGACTACCCATAATTATATACACGTTGTATGGGGGGCATTACATGCCATTGTGATGCTGTCCATCTGTTGCGGGGTCCGGAATGCCAGCCAATCACCGCCTGACAAACGTGTCGCATGTCGTTCATAAGCCTTTGTGGATGCGAACATGAACTGTCATATGCATCTCTTCCGACCCATTGCAATTGCACCTCTCAAAGGTCCAGCAGAAATGGACATGTATGCTGAAAGCACTCCACGCAGGGCAAAGCGCTTGCGTTCAGCCTCTGGCGTTGCTGTTGCTATAGCTCCGCAGTCAGACAATCGTGGACTGTCTACCCCAATTTCCAGCGATGATCAGGCTGAAGATGACGGTTACGATACTCCTCCTCCAGCACCACAACTCAAACGTCGCGGCCGCAAACCTGGGGCACTTTCACGCACAGCACGTGAAGCTCAACGGAAGATCAACCACTCCCTTATTGAAAAAGCCAGGCGCACCAAAATTAATGATGCCCTGGCCGCATTAAGAGAGCTTGTGCCTGCGGAATACAAGCGAGTCAATGAAGCTGCAGAGGCCAGTGATGAGGATGAAGATGACGAACCTAAGAAGGGTAAAGCAAAGTCAAAAGCGGGAGAAAAGGAATTCAAACTTGAGATCCTGGTGCGGACGGTGGCGTATCTTCAGGACTTGACAGAGAAGGTGAAGCGCTTCGAGGAAGATGGGTGCAAGCATTGCATTCGCCAATCTTCTTCTTCTGACGCCAGAGGGTTCAAGCGAAGGAAACAGAACTTTGAGCAGGAAGATGGTGCAAGGACTGAAGTAGGGTCCACTGCCAGTGAGGACTCGTCCTCCCGCTTGCCATCTATTTCTACCTGGCTCCCACATTCATCGCAAGATCAGACTCGGAGAGCCCTAACTTCGTCCAAGTCACCATCCACCCGCCAGCCAGTCCCAAGCTCTTCAAAGTCTCCATCGCAACAGCTCCCAACACCGCCAACTTCTGCGACATTCACGGGCTTCTCCTCCGTCTTCGGAGTCCCACCTATCCTGACCCTCCCTTCTCCGAGTACATTCCTTCCGCAATCGGGAACACAGATTCAACCTTGTTTTTCGGGTTTTGGTCCACGGCGGAGTCCCAGTGATGCACTGTCCTCACCAGTGTACACTCCAGAGGATGAAACTGCCGCATCGCTATTGTTGCGCATCAGTAACACCTCCACGCTCGCGACCTCACCACAACTGTCACTAAAGCCGGGGTCCCCGTCAAGTTCAATGAACGAGTCACGAATGGGACGACCTCGAGAAGAGTCTGTGCATGCACTGACACCAAGTCGTCTATTAGGTTTGACAACAGGAGAGTAAAGACAGACTGATCGGATATCATCGAAAGTCGATCGGACGATTTTGACTTTTGTCGAAGACTTGTATATGTATTGTTACTTTGTAGCTCATAGTTTTACTCGTACTGCAGTTATAAGGACTGTTAGTACAGGCAACATCATGCATTACCTTTTGTCGATTTTGTTTGTAAAGACATGGAATATTTGACTCGTCGGAAGTGTACTAGTTCGGCGTTATTGAGTCCGAGTCAGGGTTTGAATACCTTTACGTCCAGTTTTCACTTTGACACTCATCGCTTGTATGTTAAGACTACTCTGCAGATGTCGATGTCTATCCAGACAGAGACGACTATTTCACTGCAGTGGCGCATCGCGTCAGGAAGCTTCGAACACTGCTGTAGAGACACAAGAGGATGACGACAACTTGCAGGATCTCCTTCGACGGAAACGAAAGACAGAGTGGAAGAGAAGACAAGGGGTAAGTTGCACTGCTAGGTCTACGCGTGCCGCCTGATAATAACATCGCGCAGGGTCAATCCTTCCTCGATAATCTTATAATCAACGTCCGAGGAGGTGTGTACACGTCTGAATTCACTCATGCATACTCAACACCATGCAGGTAACGGAGGTGACGGATGTGTTGCTTTCCACCGAGAAAAATGGAAGCCCATGGGGCCTCCTTCAGGTGGTAGCGGTGGACGTGGAGGCGACGTCTATATTCTCCCTACACCCAATCTCACAACTCTTTCATCCATCCCAAAACGTGTACGAGGCGCCGCAGGCGCAAATGGCCAAGGAACATGGCAGAACGGTAAAAACGCACCGCCAACAATCATCAAAGTCCCTCTGGGCACAGTGATACGCGAACTTCTTCCAGGCGACTCACGACGCGCAAAGGACGAATGGGAAGCCGAGGAGGAGTCGCTGAAGGGACTCGGTCCCGAGGAACGTCGTGCAAAGCTTCGGGATGACAGATGGGTGCATTATCCGCGGTATGCGGATGATAATGTCAACCGTGATGTGTTTAAACAGGCGGAGGCAGCTCTGTACCGAGAGGAGAGAGCCAGGCGCTGGGCTAGGAAACAGAGGCTGCTATCACCCATCAATCTCGACTTGGACAAGACAGAGGAGGTCATGACTTCTGATGATGCACCTCTTGGAACGGGCCAGCAGGAGTGGCTGGGACATATAGTCGCGCGGGGCGGCAATGGTGGGTTGGGCAATCCGCATTTCTTGTCGCCCGTTAACCGTTCACCCAAATTTGCGACGCGAGGGCACGAGGGTGAGCGTTTAACGTTATACCTCGAGCTCAAGATTCTCGCGGATATTGGACTTGTCGGGATGCCGAATGCGGGCAAGAGCACTCTTCTTCGCGCATTAACTGGTGGTCGAGCGAAGACCGAAGTTGCTGGTTACGCGTTTACCACACTCAACCCCATTGTTGGTGTCATTCGTGTAGCAGAAGATGGAACCTTCGAAGGCGCCCTTCAGGGTGAACATATTTTCGATGAAACTGCCATTGAGGAGGAACGCCTCCGGGAGCGCGAACTTTCCGACTTAAATAATTCTGAGGAACAACTGCGCTTACAAGATGATTCACCTGATTCACCTCGGCCTGACATAGAACCAGGCCACGACTTTGACGTTCATGAGACTTTTCGCTTCACCGTTGCAGACAATCCTGGGCTCATATCTGGCTCATCAGAAAATGTTGGCCTAGGTCATTCCTTCCTGCGTTCAATGGAACGATCCCTCGCATTGGTCTATGTCGTGGACTTGTCTCGGCCAGAACCATGGAACGAGCTTAGAGATTTGAAAGACGAGCTGGAGAAATACCAACCAGGAATGAGTGATAAAGCTCATATGGTTATAGCGAACAAAGCGGACTTGTTGGGTGGTGAAGGGGACCGGGACGCGGTGGAAGAGGCGCGTGAAAAGCTGCGGAGGCTCGAGGAGTACGTCAAAACGGAGATGGCCGTGAAGACGCCGGATGGGGAGCGCATACTCGATGTCATTCCTACCTCGGCAAAGATGAGCCAGAACCTCAAGAAGGTGGTTGTTCTCATGCAGAAATATATCCAGCAGGCTCGAACGGTTAAGGTTTAGCTGTTCAACGATCAACTACGTATGTAATCATCTCGATCTCTCTTTGGATTATAGACTGATGTGTATGTTGCAAAGCATTTACCTTCCGACGGTCGCCCGCTAGCCATTTCATGCACCCGCATGTGTTGCTATATTCCCGACAGGATGTGCGATTGTAGCCCACACCAATTAGGCGATGTACATGCGGCGATGTGCGTACTATTGTGAGCTGGGGTGCGAAACAACGCGATTTGTCCACTTGTATAGAAGTGGGCCCCATACCGATCATTGCTAGCTGGATGTTCAGCCATAAGAGGACCATATTTATCCCCAACCCGAGGTCATGAACAACATAGCTCGTGGTTCTCTCCAGGGGTACACGAATTTTATCCACCATGTAGTGTTGAGATGAAAACGATCTCATCGTTATTGCAAAGTTGGTAGGAACCTTCCCCTTCAAGCTCCCAGTCCGTGTTGTTAATCAGCACAAGGATCCCTGGGCGGCTAGAGAGACTGTGAGGTAATGATTAAGTAGAAACAGAGACAGCGCACATCGTCCCGTTCTCCATGAATAATTCCGGTCGCTCTTTGAGTACATGATCACGAAGGTGATAAATCAAGTACTCCAAATCTGCTGCCTTGGTCTCTCCCGTGGAAGGAGTATCGTTGCATGATGAGGGAGTAGATGAAGATGAAGATGAGGACGAAGAAGAATGCGTGGAATTGTCAGATGGCACAAATGGAGGGATAAGAACCGATTGATTGCGCTCATTGCCGAATAACAACTCGAGCCCACCGCTGAATACAAGTTTGATCGTCATCGTACCAGCCATCGTGGATGTTTTCAAGTAGATCAAGATTCAAGCTAAGCTCGAGCGTCACGGATTTCACAATGAAATAAGTCCGATGAGTTCATATCAACCCTATGGAAGCAGTGAAGTGTCTTCTTTTCGTCGGGCATATGGTGTAGCTGGTTATCACATCCGCTTAGCATGGGCTGACTGCGGGGGGTCTCCGGTTCGAGTCCGGATTTGTCCACTCTTTTTGCTATTGCTCGTGATTTTTACTCACATCTCAACTACATAGGAAGCAAGGATATATTAAAATTTCAATCATATTGCATGATTCTCGAGAATAAGATCAGAAGATGCCCTCCCCTACACTTAGTGGGAGTCGGGGAAAACAACAAGGTCATCCAGAGATTCCTCGAGCAACAGTGGAATTTATTTGGAAGCGAGCACTCAGCAAACGTGTCAGTTGTGCCATCAACCACACAGCACCACTGCGCATTGCAAAAGCAGAAACACGACTCGTAGATGGTCACCCACGTGCTAGGGTAATCGTCGCCCCATGCACGTGAACTGAGGGGAATAGAATACTGAACACGTGCCCAGTGGGACTCCGAGCAAAGCAGCAAGTAATGACGACACTTCAGCGCTTCAACTCGCTTAAGGAGAATATTGGACATACCAAATCGTCCTTCCTCCTTGGAAGATCTCCGGTGATTGTTTGGTGGGGATGACGACTGGAAGGGGACTAGGATGCAAATGCAAGAAAGCTCTGCGTCTTGTCTGCATCCAACCCTCGGACTCGATTATTTGTAGTCAGTGGTTCATTCGAGTGTTGACATGTTGGTCAAGGGCGTAGGTCGATTCTCGCTAAACTGGAAGACATGCCAGTGAGAAGTGAAGTGTGGGAGTGAAGAGTGTTGGATATTTTCAGCGAACTGGTTTACGATAACGTTTGCGCACCGAATTGATGATCATCTTTGCTTTCGAATGATGGGAGACAGAGAGCTCGTAGAATGGTTGGAGAATCAACGGAGGTTCTTTGTTAAGGCGAGCATAGTTCGGGGAATCAGTACAGCTGCTTCGTTGTTGACGTTGACACCTGATCGGGGTCTTCGACCGTGACATTGTCAGTACTTCACTACATTCCGCTTCGTCTGCTCGTGCATGACTAACGAAGCTTTACGGATTACTCAAATGTCAAAGCGCAAAATGTATATGATGGAAGATGAAAGGTATGTGATAATGAACAAAAACGGTTCAAAACAGGTCATGTAGCAGAGCGAGCGAGTAGCAATAAGCGTGAATTGGAAGAACAAATCAATGAAGATATACACATACCAGAAAAAGAAGCGCAGGAGACCATACATTAATGATGACCATCAGTATGCTCAGTAGACGTACAACAAATAAGGAGCCAGAAGCGAGTCCAGAGTCCAGCCTATCGTATCATTATATCAGGGCGCGAGGGCGTTGGGGTTGTGGTAGCGTTGCCGCTGACAGGTGCGGTGGACGACGAGGAGTCAGCTGCCTGTGGTTGCGAAGATGGGTTGGCGACATTGGGCTTGGGAGTATGTGAGCTGCCTGCAGTAGGGTTCTTCAAAGGCAATGGCCTTTTCCGGTTCTCCCTCGCACAAGCGTTTCTCTAGGTGAAGTTTAAATTCATGAATATCCGAGGGAGACAAAGAACATACACGTTTCCCTTTCGCATACGGAACGTCTACAACAGCAGGACTGCGCCCTCGCAGCTCGATGCCTTCGCCGCTATGCCTATGCTGTTTCAAAATATTTCGAATCCTATCAAGAGGAGAGGACGGCGATGTATCTTGGGCATCGGAAGGGCTGTGGCCAAACAAGCGGCCGAGAAACGTGGTGCCTGGCGGTGTTGAGAGACGGCTTTGTGCAGAGGACTGAGAACAGGGAGGTCAGGAAAACGAAAACGAAGTGAGAGTGATGACATACATGCGATGGTGGGACTCCATCGAAAAAACCTTGAGGGACGCGATTGACAGGTGAATGTACCTGGATCGGAGGGCGTGTAGCATTGACCTAGACGGTATGTTTGAATACAAAGACTTTTAACGAAGGCGCCACGTACATGGAGTGTCGACTTCTTGGCCTGGCAGGGCGCGTTCAGTTGTCAGAATGTAATGAAATGCCTGTCAACTCACCTTTGGATCCGACAGAAGGTCATCAAGGCCAGCCTCTCGAAGAATCACAGCAACATCCCACATGTATGCATTTTTGTCATCGCATCCAGTGACTAGTCGCTTTCCACCCGCCGAAAACGACACACAGGTCACATCATCTGCGTGCTGGATGGGCGAACAGATGGGTTGTCCATTGTCGAGGTTCCACAATCGCGCTGTCTTGTCGCCCGAAACGCTTGCAAGGATGTGGTCATTCGGAGAAATTGCAATGCCATAGACACCGCGGGTGTGTTCAACCAGTACCGCAGTTTGCTGCCAGTTGGTTGTATTCCATGTCCTAATCGTGAAATCGGATGACCCGGAGATAAGTGTTTTTCCGTCCTTGGTCCAAGCCAGGCACAACACTGCATGGGTGTGTCCTTTGAGAGTCGCAACTAGCTTGCCTGTCTTTGCGTCCCAGATTTTGACCGAGTGTTCACCCCAGCCATCCCATCCACTGGTCGCAATGAAAGTTGTGTCTGGTGAATAGACGACTGCGAACACTTCTTCGTGCCCGGTTTCGATTGATGCGATGATGTTTTCGATTGTCTCTCCGCTTTCGACCTCCCATTGCCTTGCAGTTCCATCCCGAGATCCGCTCAACACTCTCCGACCATCTCGGCTCCAGCAAACAGACTCCACTCCCCATGTATGGCCCGTCCATTTCTTGACAACCTTACATGTGTCGATGTCCCACAATCTCACTGCACCATCCATACTCCCGCTAACCACTTTCTTCCCGTCCGGAGACAACGCTATACTCCACACTCCACCATCTCCGTCTCTCCAGTCGTCCCCTATCTGTTTCCCGCTCTTCACATTCCACACTCGGAGCGAGCCATCCCATGAACAAGTTATGATCCGCTGTCCGCCTGGCAGGTGGATGGCCCCCAAGATACTACCAGTGTGTCCTTCAAATTTCTGGCGATGCGTTATTGCTGATGTCTCTTTCTCTTTGCTGTTGGGTGATCCAGAACTCATACTGTCGAGTGCAGCGCCATTTCAGCTTTCATCGACCAAATTCCAAAACCATCACTTACGAATGATGACAGGTTGATAGCGGGCACAATAGGGTTTTGGTCAAGCCAGAGTTGACTTCCTGGTACATTTTTACTTGCTTTAGCCTCGTGTTCACTTCACAGCTTACATACAGCATGAGCTGTGCAGCAGAAGCGCCCAAGCATCACAGGTTCATTCTGCGCGGCCCCAGTCTACGATTAGCCAGTTCTCTATCACTAAGGATGAGAGTGTAACTTATATGGGACCTCATTTCGGAATCCAAAGGGAAACAGTATGAAGACGGCTTGATTTTATGTCCTGGATACTGTTTTCAGGCCGTGCAGACATATCAAATCTCCTTGGAATAGATGGCCTTTGAATGACCAGCAGACCTCAGACTCATGGCTCGCTGTGTCCCCGATATTCTATTGGCAGAACAACCTAGACCTGGATATGCTGGAAACGTGCAAATCCAGCCGGTTTATACGGCCTACCTTAAGGTCGCTTAGGCGATACGATAATTCGGAAGCTGAGTTCCTGCGCCTCAGAGAACTTCAGAACCTCGTCGTGCATCGAGGAATGCGAAACCGGATACTAGGAGACTGGCAGCTGAGGTTTGGGAAATTCAAGCTTCAAAGAAGAGTGCATCCCCAGGTTGCCTGTCACATGGGTGCACCCGTACCCAATCCGCGGGTAGATGAAACTTCAGAGGCTTACCCGCACCTGTACTACGAGTGAGAGTGCAACGGGTGCGGGCCAGGTATAATGCATGCACAGTGGCACACTATGCAGTACTGACTTTGATATATAGCGAGCCACGTAGTTTCCACGTTTCTCCTGCATGGCACGATTCGAATAACGTCTTGACTTCGCGCGATGATGTCGATACAAGCTGTGCCGCACGGTGGTGAAGGACTTGGAGACACAATTGCCAAAAACGTTTCATGTAAATTAGGCCACAGCTTACGGCAATCGAGATTCGCAATAGCAAGCGCTCTGTTCTCAAATCAAGTAGACCTGTAAACTGCTACATGCATGTGTGCACTGTGAGAGACCACTCTATTCACGGAGCCTGAGGATGAACGTTTGAGCTGCCAACTTGAAGCTTAGTTCCTTTCAACAGCAGTCTCAATGGACGGAAGATCAGAAATTTGTAGGCTTGCATATGAATACATTGTAAGTACATACATATTAAGACAAATTAGCAGTACAATGTGTGTAGGCTTCACAAAGTACTGATTGTGGTATAACGAGATTGCCATGGGCAGTCCAACCATATAGTATTAGGATATCCTGTCAACAATCAAGGAACCTTGAGTTCATCTTCGGAAAAACCAAATTCCGCAACTCTGACCTTTTCTCATGCAGAAGGAAGAGGCACGTCCTCTCGGATGGTGTTAAATAGATGATGAGAGATGAGCTTTTCTTGCACCATCTTCGCGAGAAGGTTACGCATCCAGACGCGACTTTCGGTGGTGACTCGATCATACTCTACATCCGCTGCGAGCTCCAGCAGTTGCTCGCGCTGCTCCGGCGTGAATATTCCCAAAGATATTGTCTGGTTTCGTGAGCGTTCCTTTGTGTCGACTTTGAGCGCATTGGGATAATGGTATTGGTGCCAGTGCTCGTGCATCTCGAGTTGGGTTATATCCCAGACTTCAATGCCACCGCTAAGAGCAGCGTTCACCCAGTAGATGAGGACATGTCTGGGATTACTGCGATCGGAGTTTCTGTGTAGCCCAGCGGCCTGCAGAAAGACTTCTTTGTCCGACCAGTCGTCACTATACACCTGGGACAGATCACCAAAACCTCTCGTTGGTATTGGGGTAGTTGACATGGTGTGCGGGAATTATGCGAGGGTTGTGCGATAGTCGTTAGAGGCGACCTTTAATTATCGGGATAACCTCGATGGCGCACTCTTTTATTCAACAATGTGCCACAACTATGCCACTGAGGCCACAATTATCCTGTGGCCGCAATGCCCCCGAACTGAGGCCTTTCTTGTCCATTGTGCTGGCTGATAACTTGTAACAACACAACATGTAGACCGCAATTATATTGGTTGGGGCAGGAAAATCAATGAGAGGTTGCTCGGTTCTATATTCATGTCCGTCAGCCGATGATTACCAGCTGTCTTCTGACGTCACTGACCTACTGTCCATGGTTACTATGTAGAGCTGGTCGCATCCCCATGGCTGGAAATCGAAAGTTTGTGATCCCGCCGGATCCGTCCTAGGTCGCCTGCCCCAGTTCCGCCCAAGTAGTGCTATACCCCAGGGCCCAGAATAATAGCATCTGTCTATTAAAATGTCGATGAGCTATGCAGTAACGATCTGATGGCGAGAGCTTAGAAGCTCGGTGATTGGGACCCGAAAAAAGTATGATTGAAGACAGATCGTGGAAAGCTAAAGACTTGAACAGTGATTGGAAAATGTCAGAGTAGTCGGTGGCAGGTTATGGCAAGCGACACTGAGATGGGAGTACCGCATTCGACGGGAGACTCCACATTCCAGATAAGACACATTTTAACTTTTCAGAGTCTCCGTCGACACCGCGCAGACTCCGCAGAGCCATCGAGAGGAGGGATTCAAGAAGTCGCCCATGATGTACTTGATGTTGTTATGGCGGTCTGCATCTGACAGTGACATGCAGCAACAAGCAGCATGTGCCAAGAGACGTGGAGATGGGGACGCCGGAAAATTGCGGCCATTAACCTGACAACGTAAGCTTACACTAGTTCTGCCGTTGAGGTCATAATTGATGCCAAATGGAACCAGATGCCAAGATTTCAACGTTCGACGGCCACCATGTGATACTCGGGTACACGTTGGCAGGCAGTGTTAGGCCAATGCATCCAGTCAATGAAAAGTTCGACTTCGCGACTAGCACCGATTGAACTTTTATGAGCTATGCGTAGTACGCCCAATGCATTAGCGACACCAAGACATACGCAAGTCCTCACGGATATGACGTGTCATAGAGGAATCTGTAGCAATGCGACTCCCTTTCGGGTGTAATGCGTAGCCAGCGGAGCATTTAGATGCGGCAGTACACCGTCTATAACTCTGATGAAGCGGTGAAAGAGGGCTTTGACAACCTGAGGATAAAAGGATGTTACTTACCAGCTGCCGGTGGTGTTGGATCCTCGTGGAGACCCTGAGGTCAACTTCTAGAGGGTGATCGAATGGAGGTCAGTGACGCTATTCGGATATGAATTGCACGCCAATTGTTGTGCTCTGGGGCTCACCAAACCGGTGCTCAACACCGTCACTGACGAGGAGCCTGAGGAAGGAACAAGTACGGTGTTACTATGCCGCATCATGACCTCGAGGCTTCAATGTAAAGGATTCCGTTCGAGACTGGGAAATCAAATGGAGCGGAATTCAACGTGAGAAGATCGCCTTGTGCACGTAAAGAAATCGAACCGCGACTCAAATTCTTTGTGTAAATTGTCAACGCCATCCCATTCATGGTTGCAACGTTGCTCGCTTCCCTCTTCCCATAAATTCAACGTTCTTTCATTACGCTCTCTCAGCTTTTGCTCTTGTATCCCACCAGCATCAAAAAAATTTGTCTGTACTAAGTACCAAGCCCTAATTCAAGCCCCTTTCACAATGTCCGCTTTCAAGACCCTTGTTTCTCTCGCTCTCCTTGTTTCTACGCGTCTTGTTCAAGCTTCTGTTTATGTCAGTCGTCGCGACCGTCTTCCTTTTTTTTCTTCTGATTTTTCTTTGCTTTCAAACAGGTCACGAACCCGGTACAATCAACCGTTTGCCATGCAGGTCAGTCCTGCCAGGTGGAGTGGGTTGACAACGGTCAGAGTCCTCTCCTGAGCGACATCGGAGAATGCACTGTTGGCTTGTACAACGGCGAGATGGTAAACAAGCTCCAACTTCAGTGGACTTGACTCACCCATGTTGTCGAGCAGCTCCTCGCACAGTCGCTTACATCCGTCAACGTTGCGGACACGCATTCCTTCACGTTCACAGTACGTGTCTTTCATTTCATAATTATAGCTTCTCTAATCACCGAGTGTAATTGTACAGCCCGACGCATCTGCCGGCGGCAATGGCGGCTAGTACGTTCAACTTTTATTTTAAAATGAGTTACATCTAAAGATCCACCCAGCTACCTGGTATTCACTTCAACCAGCGACAGCTATCAGGGCTGGTCTGGTACTTTTGCGTTAGTAACCTTTCTCTTCTTCAATGTTTTGTGTCGATGACAATGCTTCTTGCAGCCTTGACGGCATGACTGGAAGTTCTGGCTCAGGTACTTCTACCTCTGCCAGCTCTACCACATCTGTATCTTCCACACTTTCAGGCACTTCTAGCTTAAGTGGAAGTTCCACACTTTCAGGCACTTCTAGCTCAAGTGGAACTTCGACATTTGAAGGTAGTTCCGCTGGACTCTCCACTACATTTACTGGTTCGACCACAGTGACTAATGCCACCTCTCTAGGTGGTTCTAGCACTGGGTCAGTTTCCACATCTACTATTCCTTCAAGTAGCTTCACGTCAAGTAGTGCTCTCCCTTCAACTTCGCCTTCCTCTACTATTTCCTCTAGCACAAGCATCCGCGCTACTACTACTAGTAGTAGCGCGACCACGTCGGCCACCCAAACCACCGGTGCTGCCATCCGCGCTGGTGCTTCAACTTCGTTGGCTGGTGGTCTTATTTTCGCATTAGCTGGTGCTCTTATCTTCTAATGTGTTGTTGGGTTAGAGGGTTAGAGGACTGTGTTTGCGTTACCTTTATTTTCTCCTTGAATACCCCTCCAGACATTTTGATGACTTGCCATAGCGATACCTGACGATTTAATGTATTATTCTTGATGGCTTTCATGCTTTTACTTGTCGCTGCAAGCACCTTTGACTCTTATCTTCGTGAGACATCTGACTCCGTATGAGCTCTGTGCCTTGAGATGTGTCTGCAGACACAAGTCGAAACACATAAGTGACATCCACGTGACCACTAAATGATGCTTGCGATCTGGCCATAAATAATTGGTAGTAAAGCGCTTGTCCAGCGTATCCTGAGAGAAATTATGCCTTTTGTCATGATTACCAGTTAGAAGCTACCATCACGAACCCAATCGACGGACGCGATGGTACAGTTGTAACAGCGACTGGCAACGGGTTAAAACAAACACGCTTGATTATCTGGTCCATGATGCGCGGTGCCGCTGTTCGTGCGCACCCTCGCGCCAAGACCTTCGCTGAGTCGGCGTGAATGTTTGAACCCGTAATATTGATATTGATGTTGCAATTGTGTCCCGCCGAGGGCCGAGGCACTCGAAATTGATACGGTGAGCTCGGGAACCCTTGGATAAAATATTGCACTGACGTGTCAGTGGAAGGAACATAAAATGAATATATCATGATGCGTTTGAAAATGACACTTGCTCGCAGACGTTGAAGCACCGACAGACTGAGCTTGGGCGTGCGATTGGGAGCATGACATGACTGGGATCGTTGTAGAGGAATCCAGGGGGAAAAGGAAAATGAGATAAAAGAAAACAAGCGAAGCACGTCCTTCGCTCGCAACAATTAGCATTATCAAGTTCGATGCACGAGTCTCACGGCAAGGAAACAAAATTGATGATGTATATAACAAAAGAGATACAAGTTCATAATCACGAGAACCGTAGGTGAAGCAGTTGTCCGGAAGCTGCAACACTAGCTGTATTAACGACCATTGGCGTGTGGAGATGTGCAGCAGAGAAACAACACAATGTGAGCCCACCATGAGATGGGAGGTGGTTGTGCGGCTGCTGTTCCTGGTGCAGGATGTGTAGCGGATGCCGAAGCGCCGACAGGTTGAGTGTGCGATGATGACGCCTGGGCTTGGGCGTGCGATTGGACTTGTTGCTCGTATGCTCGGAATGCTTTCATAAACTTTGGCCCCCGAGCAACAACCAAAGTCTGAACAGAAATCATTAAACCACGGCGAATGTAAATGCACCAAGGAGAGACAAACCTGCTTGTCCCGCACTGCAGCAACTTCGACGACAAGAGGATGGCTCGGGCGTCGCGGGAGTGCAATTTCTTCATCGCCGTGTGGTGGGGAGCGGAAGAGAGAGGACAGTCGGATGATGAGTGCATCTGGACGTGAATTAAGAGGCGTTGTGGAATGGGATTCGGCTTCTTCGTCTGTTTTAAGTTGAGATCGGTGAAGAAATGAGGAAAGGCGAGCTAGGAGCACACGTGGATCTACGCGCAAAGGTGTGGAGGGTTGCTGGAGGTCTGGTGCGTCATTTTCAGGTGGAGAGAGGTGAATGAGCAAAGATAGACGAGCGAGGAGCGCGTGTATATGGAATGCCGAAGGCCTTGAAGGTTGCGGAAGTTCGGTCGATTCGCCGTTGTCAGGTCGGAAGCGATGGAGGAGAGAAGAAAGGCGAACGAGGAGTGCATTTACAGAGGAATGAGGGTGTGCACCACCCATTGAGGACTAAGAGCAGAGGTCTAGATCAGAGCTGAGCAGTTGAAATACTGATTACGCACATCGACATCGGGTTCCATGCCAGCAAAAAACGCTGATGGGAGTTCATCGACGCCGCCAAACTGGCCAGGACATTGCGTAGCATCAGCCTGGAATGTCACAGTTATAACAAACGAGAAGGATTGCAAACATGGCACGTACATCCAAAAATGACTTATTGTCGATTGAAGAGCGGGGTGTGCGCTGTATTCCTGATTCATCAATGAGAGAGAGCAGCGGATATGTTGACACTCACAAGAGTGATACCATCAAGGCCAGCTTCTTCGAGAATGTCGTGAACGTCCCATGCGTACGCGTTGGTATTTTTGCAACCAGTGACTAGCACCTTTCCATCAGGGGAAAGGGTTACGGAGCCCAAATCACTCTCGTGCTGGAGGGGTGGTCCGACTGGGAGGTTTGTATCGAGATCCCATAGACGCGCTGTTTTATCACCTGATGCACTTGCAAGGAGGCGGTTGTTCAGAGACGAGGAGATGGCTAAGACATTGTGTGTGTGACCTTCAAGGTTGCCGATCTGTTGCCAAGTGGCAGTGTCGAATATTCTAATCGCGCCAAATGAACCTGAGATAAGCTTCTTCCCGTCTGACGTCCATGCCAAGCTGCAAACCCAGTTTTTGTGTTCGAGTGTGTTGAGTAGCTCGCCCGTCTTTGCATCCCAAATTTTTACTACGTTGTCTTCATCTCCACTCGTTGCAAGTTTTGATGAGTCAGGCGAGTACGTCACTGCCCACAACATCCAATGATGCTCGGTTTTGATTGTCAGGATATTTTTGCCGCTGTCAACATTCCAGACTCTTGCTGTTCCATCCCAGGATCCACTCGCTACTCGCTCACCATCTGCACTCCAGCACAATGCGCACACAACTTTGAGGTGTCCTATCCATTCGGCAATGACCTTCCTCGTCTCGATGTCCCACAACGTCAATTTGTAATCGCTGCTCCCGGTTGCAATTATCTTTCCATTTGGAGACAATGCCATGCACCACGCTCCGCCATTCTCGTTCCGCCAGTCCTCGCCTATTTGTGTGCCATTCTCTAGGTCCCATAGTCGGAGTGACCCGTCGTAAGAACATGTGATTATTTGTCGTTTTCCAGGCAAGTGCACAACACCGCATACTTCTTTAGTATGGCCTTGCATCGTTTGGTGCGCCATGATCGCAGGCATCTTACTGGTGGAGGAAGACATGGTCCTCTCCAGAGGCTCAACTGCGGCAGATCGTGGATACAAGAGAAGTCTGCCGGGATCTTGGAATCAGACAAGGCTACCGGGTAACGACAATGATTGCTAGTGAGTCCAGGATAACCTTTCATTTTGATGCTTGTCAGAACTACACGATCCACCACTCACGAGACAGTCTACTTACAAAATTCTATTCTCCCCCACCAGACGGCCAACGTATGCAGGTGCTGTGAAATTCAAGTGCGCGCAAGAGATCTTCGTGGGTATCCGAAATCGCTGGTAAGTAAGCAAGTAGCTTTAACCTGTAGAAGTGCCTAGAGCATCACTCACGAGAAGCACCTTTAAGACGAGTCAAGTGTAGAATCACCAGCGATCAACGAGTGTCAGGTTGGGAGTTGAGGGCAGTCGTTTTTTCATGCCGTTTAAGGTATTCACTTCACAGCTTTATTGCTGTGTATACGAAATGCACAGGTCTGCGACCGGCGCTATGTGCTGTGCATCTTCCTATACGTAAGGATTACATCGATGCTTCTCGACAGCATACCGGGCCACGCTGCGTGTTTCTTCCAGCTTACATTCGAAACCCAATATGCACCGGGCGTTCCGTGCCCGCGTTAATTGACATCTACTCATTTACATATCCTTGCAACATTTCGAGCTCATAAATAACAAGTACTTGCAGACTGTCACAGTGCACATGTGAACAATTACCACTCACATATTTCCCATACTATAAATAGATGCATAAAACAAGCGCCACACTGTCCAACACCGAAAACCCAGCCGCAACCTGGTATGTGAGCCCTTCTCCGCCCCGGATCTGATGCGGTTTTGTAGCAAGGTGCCATCATGATGATCAGCTTGAGTATATTTAGTATGAGCGGCAAATATTGAAGTTGTTTGACAAGTACTTTACCTGAGGAGCTTCTGATTTGAAGCTCCCGTTCTTTGTGCCCATTAATGTGCCCAACATACCTCATCGATCATCTCCTTGTCATGCACATTTGTGATAAAGGCGAGCCACGACTCGGAGTCCGCGCGATTCATTCGTATTCTTTCACTGTGGCCCAGATTGATAAAGTATCTCAGTCAGACTAATGAACCATCAGCCATCTAGTAGGCTGCACACTTCGCGAACACTTCATTTTCATCTGTATGTTCAGACAGCAGAACTCTGCGAACACGTAGAACCAACTGTGTGAGCATTCTGTACCGAATCTCGTTGTATTTCAGTACTGGACATGGAGGACTGCATTGTTAACGTTCCGGATAGTTCACTCAGTGCAAGTGCGGGTGGGCGGTTCACTGACTTCCAGTAGTGATACGACAAGGAATGGGTTTGTATACATAAACGTCGCCTTAAATATACTTCGAAGCACCATATGTTTAATAAATACCACGACGGATTCTCGACCAAATCTCTCCTCCCTGCAGAATGCTCGGCAAACATCTCCCTACACAGTACCGCTAGTGGATATATGCACATGCTCCTGGAAGACAATCAAATTCAGCTCAATGTCTGCATCGGAGCCGGCAACGAGTTTTGCGTGATATTCTTGAACGCTAAGGATGAGGCGTGGTCCCAACACAAACATCTGCACGACCGATAAAACATTAAGAATACCATCAACTATCATAACTCCAACAGAACCTGTACCCTACAGAAATGATGAGCCGTTGATATAAGCAAATGTCAGCGACAGGTCAGCGCACCAAGAACGCTGGAGAGCTAACAATAAGCATGAAGCAAGAGACACCGGCAAAGCTAGCACGTGCGGAATTTGAGCAGGAACAGATAACCACGTTCTCAATTACAAGCTCACCTCGCAAAATAAAGCACGTGAGATTGTATCAGCACTCTGAAACAGTCCCCGATCGTCGATCCTGTCGATGGGCCGAGGCGTCGCAGGTCACGAAAGTGTTTTACAGCAATCCAGACTGAAAGACATAATGCGAGGCCCTCCCAAATAGTGTTGAGCATCCAAACCATTGTAAGCAGAAGCGGGGTACCCTCATAGGCATAAGTGCACATATGGATGCCAGAGATTATCAGCTCCTCTGGTGTCTGTCCAATGAGCTGTGTTTTGCAAGTCAGTAAGCAAAACTTACCCGCTCCATCATTCATGAGTCCTATTGCCGCAAGTACTACACAGGCGATGTTTACAGCTAGGCAGATAATAACAAGGAAGATGAGCATGGTTCTGGATCCTTGATACATGGCATGCAACCGAGCAATCATGATGACTTGCAGCATATGGTGGATATTTTGCAGCTCACCGCCCAGCATTGCAGCTATGACTACATTTATCACATTTCTTGCGTAGTTCAGAATTTTGCCTGAAACACCCAATCAGTAATCACCTCGCACTAGAATCAGACACTCAACTCACACCTGTGTAGTCATTATGTTAAACCAAGGTCAACGCTCAGAATTTCACTCACTCCTACACATGTGCATAAATCAGATAGGAGGGAGATGGTTGCAGAATACTCACTGTATCTGTCGCCGAGACAAATGGCGTACTTACTGTGTGCTGCCGGTCAGAAGAATCCAACACAGCGCATATGGGACATACACAGAACACCGGCACTGATCGTCAGAGATGAGCTATTAGCACAACACCAATTTTTGGCCTCGATACATACACAGAATAAAATATTCCAATATAGCGTATCTAGAACATTTTGGAGTCAGCACAACAGCCAACCACGCTATATCATAACATGAGGTACGAACAACCAAATACAGCACAGTCATGAGAGACCAATGTTGCCTCTGTCGCGAAGTCATCGTATTCTCCTGTTTTATGATGAGAATCCGTCACTCACCCAGATCAGTTCAATCTATAACGCCATTCTTAGCGAGTTGGCTGCTCTGGCAATAAGGTTAACATACCTCTTGTCCAATTGTTAATACTGGAGATATCATAAGAATGATAGCAGGTTTTTAATGACGTCCTGCTCACCCAAATCATATACTACCACGACGACAGCGGCAACTGCAAAATGCAAGCTGATGTTAGATCGAGACATCACCGATTGATATGACAAACCAAACCAATAGCTTATATAGATACTTGCATTGATATACGGCCACCAACTGGGATCATTGGAGACGTAGGTCATATTCGAGGGATGGGTGTGGGCGTATGGGGGATGTTGGGGATCTAGCATTCACGCTAGATATACCACTGTTCAGCGCTTGTATCGCCAAAATCGGCATGATGGAGATAGATATTTGATCTCGCCTCAAGACTCTTGATTGGGTGAAGTGAGTATTGCGGTGCGACATCAAGCATAAAGAGGAAGCCATCAAAGCACATTGTAATTTTACAACTGTTTGAGAAAGTAATGTCAGTGCCGAGTTTTTTGCACACGGGCGACAAAAAAGGAAATCACTGAGACACAATGCGTCTTCGATGTCAGGACGCGACTTCCTGTAATTCTGTTTATAATACCAAGTCTTTTCACCGTGAAAATTTGCGTCACTGACATTACTTTGTCAAACTGCTGTAATTTGCAAACCAGTATTGCGCACGCGACTGCTTGAACATCAGGAAAGTTCCAGTCGTTAGCGATGCTGGAAGCTTATTTTCAACGCGATTTCGAGGTGTTCTTGATGCAGGCACGCATAAATCGAGGTCATCTGAATGAAATCACGTAGTCATCGAGCAAACACAGCTCTAACTTGAAGCGTGATGTGATGGAAACAAGTATGTGTATCCTCATTAGCCTTGCTGGGCGAGTCCGAGGTATAACAGCTCCTTCCATTACTCTTATGGAACAAGGGCCATTCTGCGGCATAGCACCAGAGGAGTCAGACAAAAAACCATGGCACGGTGGGCCGAAGCGGAGTAAACATAACTCACTTTATCCATCGCCTCGCGCGCTTGAATCATTGAGCTATGCCATTATATCAAAACGATGAACAAAGATATAGTTAGCATAGAGCGATCCAATACAAAACGCATTATATCAAATGCATCAATAGCAGGAAGCTCGATTTCGGATCGTGTAGGCTCATGTCGATGGCCACCGTGTTTCGATAATATTTTGAGTTCCGCCTTGAACCGGTGAAGGTTGCAAGTTACAAGCAAGATCTATCAATGTCAGATGAACAAAGAACGCCACTGTCAAACTTGATACTTAGCAATTTTATGGACAGGCTAGAAATTCGCACCGTAGTTTGTTGGTTCCACACACGCATAGCTATAGTCCAAGGAGCAAACCATCTCATAGCTCCACTGTTTTCGCCATTCCCCAATCTTGTGGGCGCCAGTGCAGACGAGTCATGTGGCCTCCGCTTCTATAGGTTTAGTTGCTGATTGAAGTACTTTGGGTCAAAAAAGATCAGGTGGAGTATTCATTATCAAACAGACGCACCGCTGCTTCAGAACCTTCAATCACCATTCACAGGTTGCCAACGGTACAAAACTGAGACACGCAGATCATCAGTATCGCATCTTCATGCGATGAAACACATAGTAAGCATTACATTCTGCATCTTTGTGTGGACATACTCAGCCTGAATGATGCAATCACCATGTCCTAGAAAACTTGCCACACGAATGTTCTCGCACCATACGTTCGCCCTTGTCATGGTTCTCCGAATGCTTGAAATCCAAAAATAATGACAGATGTTTCCCATGAGCTTCAACGTTGACCTCTCGTTGTTTGAGACTGGGAAGCTCGATTGTCATGGTCACTGTCTCGGCGTCAGAGTTCCTGTGTAGGGCCATCCTGTGTTGGTGCATGTCAGTGTCATCGAATGTTAAATGTATTAAAACACGATATAAGTACATGTAGACACCCAATCACGGTGAAGGGAGTCGTATCATGATTATATGCGGACATGGGTCATGAAAGATGCAATGGATATTCAGAGAAGGTGCTTTGATGTTGTTGGATGTGTTGTCGCTATAATCAAGACATGGCTACTGTGCTTTGCCAAAAAAAAACGGTTTGCGAACAGCCTCTATCACAACTCGATCGACGCACCGAATACAGTCGAGGCGAGATCGTAGAACGGTGTATGTGACTAGGAGACCTGGCAGGGCCAATTCCACCATGGTTGAAGTCGCCTTGAATCTTGCCACTTGCTGAAATTGCATGTTAGTTACCAGCTGTGTTCAGTAAAGGCACCAAAAGCGCTGTCGCAGGTTATGCTGATAGTGAAGAAAAAGAACAGGCCGTTTCGAGGCTGAAGCTTAGCTTGAAGCTTGAAGGCTTAAAATGCACACAAAACAAGACACGACGAATCAACGGTTTTAATGTTTGCAGGTGCGTTCCGAAAGATACAGGGCCAACTTGAAGAGGCGTGTGAATCTGCAATACACACCTGTCGCAACTTCGGAGGCTGCCATCCACCAGAGTCCATCCAAGTGCGTCACGTCTTCCAGGACTGTGTGATGCTACCTAAAATTCTCCTCACCCTTCAGTTGTTTCAATGATTTTCTCCTCAAGGTTGTTGGAACGAAAGGCGTTTGTCAAATAAATAGTTCTATACTAGCGTAACTGATCACCCGCACTGTCTAGACGTTACAACGGTTTGGACTTCTGTCATACTCTGCGATAAAAGGATAGACTAACATCTCAGTAATTGTACCCGCGTGCCCGAGACAGACCTTCCTCGGTTGAAGAATCTCGATTCCCTGCTCCTTCCATACCTCAATTTGGTGATCCTTCGCTACTTTGCCCTTCCGTCTCTCTAGTCTTCAATAGACTCGGGTTTCTCGCCATGTGACGTGGCTCTAAGTGCATGGCTAGTTTGGGGCCAGAAATTGAACGTTGCGGTGTGAGTGACAATCTAGCATATGGTCAAACACCACACTCTTCGTTGTGCAGAAACAGTACTGACCGTCTTATCCCAGAACACAATTGAATTCGGCTCCCAGTGGAAGCGCACTTGGAAGTCAACATCCTCGGCGACCTGGTGGAACAAGAAATTGAGAGTGGTTTTGGATTCAGGTATGGGGACACCGGGTATGCGATGGGTAAAGCCGGGGTAGACATAGACGCTCTTCGGACGTGGAGGCCGGCCGCGCGAGATCCCTCCGCTTGCGCGACCGTGCTGTGAGACCCTCGAGGTATGCCTGCATTCATGAACTGAGGGAGGGATAAAGAGCATAACTGTATGTGATCTGTACAATGTGCCATCTTCTGCCACTTACCCAGAGCTCCAGAGCGTGTCACCTCCGTACTCGGGACCAGTCATAACCTTCAGAGACGTGATACTCGGTGGTTGGATCTCGTACATCACGTCGCTGTACCAAAACTCGATCTTCGAAAACGCGCTAGCACCAGGGTATTGTGCAGTGTCACTGTAAATGACTAAAGAATGGCGTTAACAATCACAGCCTTAGAGTTTTTGAACAATCTGACTCACCGTGAGTCCTGGTTCTCGGGGGACGAGGGTCGTTGCGTGCTTATGAAGGAGTCCAAAGTGTCTAACAATGTCAAGCTGCTCGTGGACGCTGAGCTCCTGGTCTCTGACGACTGCAAGGGATGTATTGGTGAGCCCAGCGAGAGACATATTCAGATTCACAAACAAACAACGTCTCTCTCCGCAACAGGGCCCGCCACAAATCAGTTCTGATATGTACTCAGTCAGATGGTATACAGAAGCCGGAAATCTTTGCTTATTTCTTTGTATCGTCTATCTAGATCATAAGGATCCTGGGTGGACTTGATGCACGGTTTGGACAGTGTGCTGGGGAGTTGCGATGTGGGACGCTACTATGTATTACTCTAGAACAATCAATGTATGTATTATGGTCGCGCTAGCCTGTAATCAACCTCTCTTCTATGCAACTCAAGTCAGCACCGCACCACCAACTCAGATCATTGGTGCACATGAAGCACAAGAGGCGCTGCAAGACGCGGACAAGCAAAAGTAAGTGCTCATGCGCAAGTAACACTTTTTGTTAGCAGCTCATATCCGCGATCCTTGATTCCAGTGAAAATCGACAAGAAACAGGCCGATATGTGGCGAAACAGGTCGAAGTAGATAATGAGGTAAATAGAAATCTAAGAAATTCGAGACGAGAAATGCTCAATTTTGTGCAAAACGCAAACAATCTTTGCAAAGGTAAAAAATGTAAACATCTCAGACTTTGTTTGCGTACTTTGCAACGAACTTTTGACAAACTTGCATTGTGCATGTGCATATTGCACAACTTCTGCATTTGCACATATGCTATCTTTATCATATCGGAGTTGTTGAACCACATGCATCTTCTCCTCCGCCCACCATGTCATTCATCCCCGCTGCGACCCCCGCTCGACACAACCACTCCCTTGTGTTTTTAGCACAACTCGACAACCACGAGCCTGAGATTTCTGTACTTTCCTTTGAACTTTTCGCTGAACATGTAACGGCTCCTTTGCAATCTGGTGCCTGCTTGTGTACCACCGTTTGTTCACGCTGTTCATGCTCGTCATGTTCGAGTGCACTGCGCCCCCAAGACTGCCTTCCGCTCGCCCGTTTCCGCTGTTCCGGCTGTCTTTGGTCTGACTATCAACACCCCGTACGTGTTCTCTCTTGTATCTCGTCGCACGGGCGAGTGTACTCATCGTGTGGTGCAGGGCCAATGTTGTCGAGTGCCGTATGTACTCTGTCATCAATTGATATCACGCTCTAACACTGCTCGTGTCCTCTAGAGCCCATTTTGTTTAGTTGGACTGGCGGACAGGCTCCCTACTACTTGACTCTCGTGCCTGGTATGTCGTCTCGTGTGATTGATTAGGTGTTATTTCGTTGAGTCTCAATTCGCCGTGTAGGCGGGCAATCAATGGCCTCACCTGTGAGCTATTATTTTTACACCGCAGCAGTCATCCTGAGACATTTTCGAACAGATCAAGTCATTCCCCACACAAACGGGAACATCCTATACTTGGAACGTTGACCTTCAAGCTAACACTATCTTGTGGGTTACTCTCCATGGGTTTCTTGGAGATGCGCAACTGGTACTACCGCTTCTGGAGCTAAAACCTCTGCCACTCAGGCTACCACTGCATCGTCTGGTACCACTCAGAAGACCGGCGCTGCCTGATCCGGCTCTAGCGCAATACCAAGATTGCTATCTTCCTGACACTAGTCATCGACATCGTGTTGTTTGATTACCTCGTTTATGAATGTATGTTTTGATCATCGTCTTTTTGGAGAGTCTCGTCTGACCAATGACAGATTTCTCGTCGATACCATCGCCTGATTCTGCCCACTGCTTCGCACTGCTCAACGCCTCCACCACGCCTTCCTTCTTTCCAATCATATGAAGTCCTGACGATGAACTACGCATGAGCGCTCCAGCGAACAGTGAACTGCGATGACTAGAGGGCGCATGGCAGGATGGCGGGATGGCGGGATGGCGGGATGGCGGGATGGCGGGATGGCGGGATGGCGGACAGGGCGCAGCGAGCAGCGATACCCTACCTCGCCTAATGATAGCAATACCACCCTAACCCTAGCGATACCTATAGATAAATCTCATTTGTCTGCATTAGATGTATATCGATGTGTTTTTGGATCAAATCGAGTGATATTTCGTATGTAAATGTGTATCGGTAGGTCTAAACAGATCGAGAATCGTATCTAAACGTCTAAATTTTTTCTCGACGTCTTTCTTTTTCCGTCTCGAAAAGTCACATTTTGTCGATATCTCGAAACTCATCGATAGATTTCATGGGCCTTTATTTTTTAGATATCTATCTACGTATATCTACCTCATTCTTGTCGATTTTCACTGGGCTTGATTCATTTAGCAGAGAAGGCAGACAGAATCGGCCACTCAAACGCCTCCCAGGCACGCCCATGTAAGTTCCACCGAGAACTGGCTCGATCTAGATAATCAGAGTGTCAAAAAAATCGGGCATATCGATCTCAGATCCTCGACATAGTCATAGTTTCATCGTTCGTGTCGTCGTCCATCTCCTCTGCTAAATCATCATTGACATCACCGAAACTTTGGTCGAAAGGCTTATCCATCATCCAATTCTTGCGTGCTTCCATTCAGTGCGTGTTTGGAAGCACTTTGTCCATCACACGGCATATCCATAATCGAACACACAAGCTTCGTATTCAGCCTTCTATGTAAAAGACATCTTCCCGCCATCGATACACTGCGTGTCTCCATCGATACCTCGAATCATCATAATCGCTCTACGGAACTTGATCCTTTTCATGATCATCTAGGATCCTGTGTTGATTCGTTCGATATATCACCGGTCACGCCTTCTTATGGTTGGCATGGAAGAGTCATCGCCTATGTCTCTGCGAAGTATCTCCCCATCTTCCCCATTTTCCACCTTCTATCGGACACTGATCATCTGCCACTGGGAACGACAGTGATCGATGCCAACGGACGATGCACGTACTAACGTTACGATGGCGCGACTCCGACCGACGTATGTATGGATCACTGCTCATCTGGTCTTGTGCAGTCGCTCTCGCTTCCCCTTCTACAGATGATTCCAAAATATTTCACGGGCTGGCCTAGGTCGGTGTCGATGACGAATATATATGTATTTATGTATCTCATTATGTGCGTTCCTCTGATCAACAGCTATGCTTACCAGTAGCATGCGCACAACGCTACACTCTGAAAATGTAGGTATGAATGATGCTTTCAAATATTGTGGCCGATGCTTCATCAATAGTTTGACAGGTGTACCTGAGGCCTTCTGATTTGAAGCCCCCATTGTCCTCGCCCTCTGCCCATCGCCCAGCATACCTCATCTCCCTGTCGTGCTCATTCGTGAGAGAGGCGAGCCACGAGTCCGCGCGATTCATTCGTTTTCTTTCACTGTGGCCCAGATTCGGATGAAGTATCACAAACTAATAAACTATCAGCCATCTGGGCTGCACGCTTTGCGAACACTTCGTCTTCATCTGTGTGTTCAGACAGCGGGACTCTGCAAAGATGTAGAATCAGCTGTCTGGGCAATTTATACTGAGTCTCATTGCATTTCAGTACCGGATATGAAACACTGAGTTGGTTCACTGACTTCCAGTGATGATACAACAAGGAATGGGTTTGTATACATAAACGTCGCCTTAAATATACTTCGGAGCACCATATGTTTAATAAATACCACGACGGATCTTCGACCAAATCTCTCCTCCCTGCAGAATGCTCGGCAAACATCTCCCTACACAGTACCGCTAGTTGATATATGCACATGCTCCTGGAAGACAATCGAATTCAGCTCAATGTCTGCCTCGGAGTCGGCAACGAGTTTTGCGTGATATTCTCGAACGCTAAGGATGAGGCGTGGTCCCAACACAAACATCTGCACGACCGATAAAACATTACGAGTACCATCAAACATAATAGCTCCAATAGAATTCGAAGTCTACAGAAATGATGAGCCGTTGGTATAAGCAAATGTCAGCTACAGGTCAGCGCACCAAGAACACTGGAGACAGACTAATAAGCTGCAAGCAAGAGACACCGGCAAAGCTAGCACGTGCGGAATTTGAGCAGAAGAAGATAACCACGTTCTCAATTACAAGCTCACCTCGCAAAATAAAGCACGTGAGATTGTATCAGCACTCTGAAACAGTCCCCGATCGTCGATCCTGTCGATGGGCCGAGGCGTCGCAGGTCACGGAAGTGTTTCACAGCAATCCAGACCGAAAGACACAATGCGAGGACCTCCCAAACAGTGTCGAGCATCCAAACCATTGAGGCCAGAAGCTGGGTATCCCCCTCATAGCTATAACCGCACATATACATGCCAGAGAGTATCACCTCCTCTGGTGTCTGTCCAATGAGCTGTGTTCTGCATGTCAGCAAGCAAAACTTACCTGCTACAGCATACTTGAGTCCTATTGCCGCCAGTACTACACAGGCGATGTTAACAGCTAGGCAGATAATAACAAGGAAGATGAGCATGGTTCTGGATCCTTGATACATGGCATGTAACCGGGCAATCATGATGACTTGCAGCATCATTTAGTCGAGTCAATATCACTGAGATTCTGCAGCTCACCGCCCAGCATGGCAGTCATGACCACATTTGTCCAATTTATTGCGTAGTCCAGAATATGACCTGAAACACCCAATCAGTGATCACCTCGTACTATTAGAACCAGACACTCGACTCACACCTGTGTAGTCATTATGTTGAACCAAGGTCAATGGTCAGAATTTCACTCACCCCTACGTATGTGCGTTAAATGGATAGGAGGGAGATGGTTGCAGAACACTGACTGCATCTGTCAGCGAGACAAACACCATACTTGCTGTGTGCTGCCGGTCAGAAGAATCGAATACAGTGGATATGAGACATACGCAGAACATTGGAACTAATAGTCAGAGTGAGCTATCAGCACAACACCAATTTTTGGCCTCCATACATACACAGAATAAAGTATGCCGATATAGCGTATCTAGAACATTTTGGAGTCAGCACAACAGCCAACCGCGCTATGGCATAACATGAGGTACGAACAACCAAATACAGCACAGTCATGAGAGACCAACGTTGCCTCTGTCGCGAAGTCATCGTATTCTCCTGTTTTATGATGAGAATCCGTCACTCACCCAGATCAGTTCAATCTATAACGCCATTCTTAGCGAGTTGGCTGCTCTGGCGATAAGGTCAACCTACCTCTTGTACGATTGTTAATACTGGAGATATCATAAGAATGGCAGCAGGTCCGGAACAACGGCCTGCTCACCCCAGTCATATACCACCACGACGCCTGCGGCAACTGCAAAATGCAAGTCGTTGTTAGATCATGACATCACCAGTTGATGCGACAAACCTAACCAATAGCTATAAAAAAATCGCAAATCGATATACGACCACAAACTGGGATCATTTGAGACGATGGTCATATTCGAGGTATGGGTGCGAGCGTGTGGGGGATGTTGAGGGTGTTAACGATCTAGTGACGGTGTCCGTGCTAGATATACCACCATCGAGCGCTTGTATCGCCAAAATCGGCATGATGGAGACAAAATTTGATCCCGCCTCAAGACCGCTGATTGGGTGTAGTAAGTACTGTGGTGCAACATCAAGCAAAAAGATGAAGCCCTAGATTGAATCAAAGTAAATTTTAATTTTAATTTGCAAACCAGTATTACGCACGCGACCACTTGGACACCAGGAAAGTGTCAGTTGTTGGCGATACCGGGAGCTTATTTCCAACGCGATTTTGGGGTGTTCTTGTCGCAGGCTTGCATAAATCGAAGAGTTCTGAAACAAATCAATCTAACACAGGTCTAAGCGTGATGTGATTAAAACAAGTATGTGTACCTTCTTCGGCCTTGCTGAACAAGCCCGAGGCGTATCAGCTCCTTCGATACCTCTTATGGAACAAGGGCCATCTTGCGGCATAGCACCAGATAAGTCCAACAAGAAACCGTAACACAGAGTAGGTCGAAGCAGAGTAAATGTAACTCGCTATATCCCGCGCATCATGCGCTTGAATAAGTGGAAATTGGAGTTATGTCGGGGCGGTGAACAAAGATATGGTTAGTATAGAGTGATTCCTATACAAAACGCACTATATCCAATGCATCGCACGGCTACTAGTAGATACATCCTGATTCATGAATGATTTCTGTTGAATACTTATAAGACACCAACCAGAGATCGCACATGCGAAATAGGATACCTGTAACATGCCTGATCGTAAAGGTTCATGTTGTTGGTCATTGTGTGCATGACGCATGAGTGGAAGTAGATAGTAAACGTTGGTACAGTCCAGGACCGGTACTTTTCGAGTGCGATCGACAATTTTTGTTTGTGTCTGAGGCCATTGTGTCGTCGTCCATCTCGTTTTGTGACTAACTTGGATGCGCGTCTGATACGATGAATCGTCGATGATCATTCCACGATTGATCATTCATCTTTGACGATGCAAAAGATTCCTTTTGTTTGGTCGAAATCTTATCTCGCCCACATGCATTTAATCTTCGTCGTGCTCAGCAATTTAATGGGCAGGCTAATGATTCCGCCTCGCAAGCGCATCGCCAAAGTTCAATAAGCAAACCATCTCATGATGCCATTGTTTTCATTATTCCCCATGTGAAACCTGTAATGCATGAAATGAGACCGCTTAATATTCACAGCTCGTGGCTTTTGCTCACCGATCGCCTTCAGTCTTCATGAAGTGTTGTTTTTCCATCTCTCGTACTACTCCTCCCAGCACGCAACCTGTGCCATTCGAACCTTTCCAGCCAGTCTGGTGGAAGGCCAATAATTTGTGAGTAAAGTGGAGCCATCTTTGGGTCAGGAGCAAGACACTATCTCGGAGTGATAATGCACGACGCATCGAATAGACAGTCGGGGCGAGATAGAGTGGTGTACGTGACTGAGTCTTACCGACGCTCCCGAAAGTCGTCTGGCTCGAGTCAGAGGTTAGTGTGGACGACCTCGAAGTTTACACTATCACTGTTCTTGTCCGCTATAATCGATGAGGGATTAGACGGTAAGGAACGTGCGAGCCTGAGGAGTCTGTTTGATCAGCAAGTTTAAATTCTTTCGTCAAGTCGTTGTTCGTCGTTTCGAATGATGTTTGAATTCGAAAGGTCTTGTAGTAGGGTGAGAGTAAATTACCATAATAAGCCTGTCCCCGCTCTCTAGCTACAGATTCTACAGACCCATCGTATGCAAGCGCCGTTGCAGTTCGATGTCCGTTGCAGAACCCAAGCGCAATCAAGCTAAGCAAAAGCAGAAAGATCCCAAACCACAGGCCCCAGCTAATGCAACTGAACGCCTAAAAACCGTCGTGCGCCGTCTACCTCCCAATCTCCCCGAAGAGATATTCTGGCAGAGCGTTCAAACATGGGTCACGGATGACTCTGTCACTTGGAAAGTGTATCATGCTGGGAAGGTGCGCAAGAGGTGTGTTCTATTACTGTGTGCTCGCGGTGTGAATGACGACTGACTCAGTGCTGCGGTGTATTGGCAGGGCAAACCAGGAGAATGTTCCTTCGCGGGCGTATATTGCATTCAAGAATGAGGAGGTACTTGCGACGTTCAGCCGTGAATACGATGGTCATCTCTTCAGGGACAAGGGAGGTTCGTCATAATCGAGCATAGCTATGCAGTTGCAGTCGAATGATCTTTGCTGCAGGCAATGAATCTCAGGCAGTAGTGGAGTTCGCCCCGTTCCAGAAGATACCCTCTGAAAAGAAAAAGGCCGATGCGAGAAACGCAACGATTGATAAAGGTGCGGTTGGATCAGCTTTGAATTTCCCATCATGCTCAAATGATTTATAGACGAAGATTACATTTCTTTCCTCGAAACGCTCAATAACACTGAGAAGTCTGAGCACGTGTCCCTTGAAGCATTGAGTGAGGATCGCGTGATGTCTAGTAAACTCATTTCTGATGTCAGTTTTGTGAGCAGTTGCAGCATCCCAACCACCCGCAGCGCCGAAAACTACGCCTCTCCTTGAAGCACTGAAGGCAGAGAAGTCAGCTCAGAAGGACAAGGAAGCTATCCTCCGTAATCATGCACACTACAAGGATATTTCTGCTGCATCTGCCTCCAAGAAAGAGGAGGGCAAGAAGAGAGCTGCCGCCCCTACTGCAGCGTCGCAGAAGCAACCCGAAGTTAAACCTGTTGCTCCCCTCAGCCGCAAGGCGAAGAAAGCCGCAGCAGCAGCAGCAGCCGCAGCACAGCAATCTGGTTCTCCTGCTCAGCCTGCGCAAACGATACCTCATACAGCGACGAAAGGCGCCTCTGCAGGGCATGCTACTCTGCCAGCCAAGCCTCCTCCACAAGCACCTGCTACTCCTCGGCAGCGCCGCTCCTCGCAGAGTCGCCAGCAGGTGCCTAAAGTGCTTGCTGCGCCTCTCCCTCCTAAACCAGTGGTACAACCTACTCCTGCCAGCGCAGAGGCCGCACCACCCGCGAGCAGTCGTAGGGGACGTCCAGTCATTGGTCTGGGACGACACTTTGAGGCCGCCTTGAATGGCGCGGTCGGCCCCAGTGGAGGAAAGAAACGCGAGAAAGATACTCAACCAGCTCCCACAAGCGAGGCCGTGCAAAAAGATGTTCCGGGCAAATCTAAGGATACCTTTGCATCGTCTTCTCCCAGCCCCGCTGTCCCCAGTATTCTCCAGCGCGGGGATGGACACCCTCCCGGGAATCCTATGATTATGCAACGCCCCCAACCTAATCGTGTTCCTGAAAGTCCTGCTGTTATAGATCAGCACATTGGCCGAGGGGCGGCGCCAAGAAGAGGGCGTGGCAGAGGTAGGGGAGCTCCTCGTGGTGGCTAGGTGCAGTGTCAGTAAACAGGCCTATTTTTTGTCCGCCGTAAATGCCACCGCGAAGCTGGTGGAGATCCGTTCAGTTGCGACGCATTTTTGCTTCATCGCAACGCAGTTGCCACTTGGAATCCAACCAGGCCACTCGGTTGTGTGCTCACTTCACGCTAGCTCAGCACCAATATCTTGAAGCATGACTGATAGTTTCACAAACCCCTTCGAGTAGATTTGACATCGGTAGCCAGACCCAGTACCCTCCATGTATAGCGTTCACCAGTCGTTCTTTACACGCACGCAGAGGAATTAGCAATCGAAATTAGTTGTTTCGTTCCCGTTACAAAAATACCCTAATGCCACGCTAATATTGACAAAAAAACGTCGTCAAGAGCATCACATCAGTGTAAATGAGTCCATCTGAATCTAAATGATGCCATGAAACATCGAACGAAAACAACCGAAGATGAGAAGGCAGATCAAGATTAGATGATCACAGAAGCATTGCTCCCAGGAGAGATGCAGCAGCTCCGATGAGGCATGTGAGACCAGTGACTCCGACCTTGCCGGCGGCGCCAGTCTTGGTAGCAGTAGCTGAAGTCGAAGTGGAAGTTTTTGAGCCTGAGGCAGAGACAGTGGCGGGGGATGTTGTGGAAACGGTCTTCATAGTTCCAGAAGCACTAGAAGTTGAAGTTGCACCAATGGGTGCTGTCGATTGCCCGTTGATTTCAGCTTGGACAGTAGAGTTGAACGTTCCAGTCATGCCAGTCATCCTGTAACGCATATGGTGGGTAATCTTTGACGAATCATAAAATTACTCACGAGAATTTAGCAGAGAAGGCCTCCGCAGGGAATTGAGAGTTCGTAGCATCTTTCAAGTTGATTGACGTGAAGCGAACAAAGCTAGAAAAAAAGCTGATCAACCTGGCTGTGAACGAGGCAGGGTGGGTCTCTTACTATTCATTGCTGTCGGGTCCAATGGTCCCATCGGGGGTAAAAGCAACCGACGAAGTAGTCGATACATCAACACTAGAACTAATGATTTGCAGCAATGTCTGGCAAATATAAGACTGTTGTTACATTCACTTCAGACCAATAACTGACCTGCTGGTTGGCATTGCCAGTGTAGATACCAACGAGAGCAGTGCCAAAAGAGCTGAGGTTCGGAGTCATGCCATCGTCTTGCCAAGTGACGGTCGCCTGCTGGCCAGCAGTCCACGTAGTAGATGCCACAGGAGAGGTGATCTTCCCAACCAGGTAAATCATACGACAAGAAATCCATGAACAAATACGCACAAAGACATTGGCGAACGCGGAGGCTGCGAGAGCGAGAGAAATGACGGCTTTGCTGAACATATTGCTTTTTACTGTGGATAATGAGTGTTATTCAAGAGAGTGTGGGGGTACTTGTAGTATGTGCAGATTGATACTTGAAGTCGAAACGAGAGAGTGAAGTGAGTAAGACAACGGGTCAACGGAGTTCGAACTTTTAAAAAACCTTGAGAATACGTCCGAGCAACCGCCTGTCCCGATTATTCCCTGTGCCTGGCAATGGCACCCGAATACTCTGCACATGATAGTCTCATTAGCCAATAATAGTTCAATGATAAAACGGCACTCAAGATACTCTCTCATACTGTCGCATGCTGTGAGTGCACAGAGTGCTACACTTGCAGCCGGGAGAATTTCAGCTGAACAGCCTACTACGACTCACGAATTAATCTTGGCAAATCCAGCATTTTAATTTTAAATCTGTGTGATGCAAACCACCGTGTTACGATCAGACGCGACGGGCGCGACGCTGACGTGCGATGCAGGTCTCACGAGGTCTCCTATGGCGGATTCAGACCCCTAGTTGCCAAGTTTCTGATGAATCTAGTTTGGGAGATGACTCTGAACAGCCTGTGAGTGTAAGATGTCTTGTTGACGTTGTCAGTGCCGTGCAATGAGGTGATGATGGTCACGGTCGACGTAAACGGTAAACCACAGAAAACGCTATATAAACCGGCTGGTGCCGAGCGCACAAACTGAACATTGTTCCTGATTCATCTATGTCTCCGATTTGGACATTCCGCGGGGGTGCACGAAAAAACAATAAATTCACGGGTGCAACAACAATATTAACATAGCCATATAAATATCAGAACAAACACAATTAATACCCACTAGTGCGATCATTCCGGAGAGTCGAAAACAGTCCGCATGACATGGTCTGCTTTTCTCCCCGTGTGCTTGATGAATCCGAGGTAATCTAGCTCCTGGAGGGCGCGGATGAACCGCACTTGTACCTCCATGAGCCATTCTTCCTCATCTTCTCCAGCATTTTTATCAACGACCTCGCCCTCCACTTGCTTCTGTTTTCCCTTCTTCTTCGATGGCGTCCTAGAAGTCCCATCCGCACCATCAGAAATATGAGTCTTTCCAACGCGCCGCTTCCGAGCTTCCAAGAACACAACGAATGACTCAAACCAGTCATAGACGTTGATCATCTTCGCGCTCTCCAGATAGCCCTTGAATAGAATACTTATGTCAGGCATGTCACCATCCTCGTCATCCCCACTTTGTTGTCCAGGAGACACGTAGTCCAGGGGATGGGTCAATCCAGCAAGGATGGAGGCGCGAGGCGATGGATTGATCAGCTGAAAAGAAAAAAAAAAGGGAGTGAATTAGCTTGCATCCATTTAATAACAGCAAAGCTCAATTGTTGAGTACCTCGGACGGAAACGGCATCGAGCCAGTGTACCAGATGTCCCATAACGGAGCATCTTCCAGTGCAACTATGCGTGACCTGAGTATCATATATTTTAGATCAAGCAACCACATTGATGACTGCGGTGCATACCTGAAGTACTCCGACAGCCAGTTTCCGAGCGGACTCGATATGTCCTGGGCGCTTGCATCCCGACAAAGCATCTTATATGCTGTTTCCACGCGCGAAATGACTTCGTTTTCCTTCGCTTTTACGTCCTCAGGAGCATGCTCGAAGAAATCATGTACTTCCCGCACAAATTCTTCAAGTTGCGCTGCGGGCAGCTTCCTACAGAGGTCAGCAACAGCTCAATCAGCTGCCTCCGTCGAGAGTGCAATCGAATTCACATACCTGATCATAGAACACAAATAAGCGTATACACTTCCCAGGCGTCCTCGCAGCGCCAGACACATCAAATCGGGCACTGTGTGGTCACCTTGGACGGTCTTATACCCATGCACCAGCATAAATTGACGGACATGGAGCACAAGTCGAAATGCTACACGGAGCAGCTTCGCGCGCATTCGGAAGGTTTCGCGTGCAGTCTCTATTAAAGATAGGAGTGAATCGACAGTGGCACTTCGCCAACTGGTAGCATGTTCTACAGGCGCAATAAGCGTCGATTCGTGCACACGAGCAAAAAGGGCATCAAGGAAGGGGAAAGCATCAGGCGTGAGGAGCACTTTGGCAGCATCTTTAGGCTGTCCCAGCACTTGAGCAGGGGCGAGGATGGTGAGGGGCTCCTCAAAATGTTTCATATGAGCCAGCTATTGCGTGGATTAATTATGGACCGTTTCAGGAAGGAATTACATACTTGAAGTATGGATAATAGACCGTCAAGTGATGAGTTGTGACGAGTAAAAAACTCGACTGCGAAGTCGATGGTTGTCGGGCCAATCATAATTTCTGGCTCGAATGTAGGATCAAAAAATGTCTTCAAAGATTATGTTAGTGTCTTCATGGCGAGGTCGAGATTCGACAAACCTCTAATAAGATGTTGTGCAGCGATGTTTGAGCTAGCGGGAAAGGACAGTCTCTCACTCGCAGCAATGCCAGCAAAGAGTGAGGGTATGTGGCATGAATATAAGACGGGGAAGGAGGCGAAGCCAACGCGAGGATAAACACCAGTGGTACGCGCGAAATGTATGAGCTAAAGAATATTTAATAAGAAAACAAGCATCAGAAAAAGCTTTCTGACCTGCAAATTTCAAACATGTCTTGAACGACCTGAGGCTCTAATTGTTCGAAGTCATGCATTATAACTACCAGACGTGACCTTCGGTGACGATCATCTATCAATTGTATTCAGTGAACAGTAGCAAAGGGATTATCCAAGCCCCATACCTCGCGCATCACATACGGCCCGATACCATGCCTCAAGGAGAGCGATGTCATACGCTGCTAGGGAGGTAGACGGCTTGCGTTTTATGTCTGAAGGAATTGAAATATTAATAAACTAAAGGGCCAAAGAGTCTGCACATAAACATGTACCTTGGCCTCCGGTAGGAGATCGGGATACAAAACCTGACACGATTGCCTTCATAGTTCCTGCAAGAGTTGTGCAGTCGCTTGGAAAGACGTGTGTCACAAAATGATCATTTGTGTCCTCGAAAAGCTCGTCTGTGTTTTCCTCTAGTCGGAAGGAAATCTCATCGAAGAGAGAAGACGACGTGCTGGATGCTGTCAGAATAAGAATTAGAAGGCAGTGTTTTAGCTTGAGCAAGCAGACGTACATGTAACGGATACGACTGGCAACTCAGGGTACGGGAGTCCTGGAAGCTCATCCGTATAACACTTCTTAACTTGCTCGACGACATTCTCCACGACCGGCGCGTGCAGTGCGTGAATGAGTTCCTGTTTACGTGAGACTCTCGAAAGGAAAAACGAGCGAAACACATACCTGCATCCTCTTCAAACATTTGCCCCAGGCTGCTTTGCATGCTTGGAAGCGAAGGTGAGATCCTTGGTGAAAATCTCGCTCAGGGAAAAGCGACGCCGGTACTGCATCGGCGTCCGTACCGTCTGAGCCATCTATGTCAGCTTGGTTGTCACGGATAGAAAGTATATGTATGCTACCAGAAGCATTGAATGGGATGTAGACTGTAGTCTAACATCTAAAATCAATAGACATTTACATAGACATTTGTGAGAAACTCGCCTGATTGACATCCTCTAAATCTGTGTCGACTGCCATATGGATTGAATTGATTGAAGTTCAAGGAGTTTCATATGTTTTATACTGTCTTGTTGTGCCACGACCAATTGTGGACGGGCTTTGGCCTGCCCTGAAGAAGACACAATTGACGCGTCGCGACGCGTCCAAGCTTTGCAAATATCCACATCCACTGTGGTAGACGACTCAACCAGATCTTACTTTCAGAATGTCGTCTCCTCCAAGAGTTGATTTTCCAACGTCAGACATTGACGACATCGAGATGGACGGGCCTCCTCAAGATGGCACCATCGATCAATCACTATCCATCGCTCCTCCGCCCCAGCGTCTTTTTCTACCGGGAACACCTTCTGCTGCAGGCACTCCTGCGCGACAAAGATATGCTAACAGCGTTTCAGTCACACCTATGAGCGGTATTCCCGCGAGACGGGCGCTTGGCATGAGCACTCCTCGGCGAGCACCTCGAACACCACTTTTTGCTCGTGAGTGCTTGCTAAATGTACATTTGACTGTCATTTATTGTTTCTTCAAGCTGGAAGCTCCCCTCTCGCATTCCCAAGCTCTTCGCCTGCTAAGACTCCTCGGAGAAGGGTCGCTATCGACTTTGATCCAACCTTTCCAGACTCTGAGCCTCTTGCCTTTCCTTCGTGAGCTTATTTCATTGATATCCTTATCGATTTCATTGATTATGAGTCAGGAGTCCAACCGCTGCTCTCGCTACGCCTGTCAAGAACCGTCGTGGGGATATTCACTCTTCCCTTTCTTTGACACCAACTGCACGGCGATCGAGGCGTGGCGATTATAACAACGATCTCAATGATAATCTCAACTCAGATGGAACGCACCTCTCCATCCCTGCCTCATCCGCACCGCATCTCTCAGCACCTGCTGCACCTTCAGATGAACCAGATGAAATCCGCGCCATCTGGGGGACTACCGTGAACTTGGCAGAGACGATGAAGCTCTTCCGCGACTTTTTGCGCGGCTTCAAGCCCAAATATCGCGCCATTCACGATCGCCAGGAGAATATTCGCACTCGGGCATTTGCCACCCCAGACGAAGGCGAAGTCGTGCTATATGAGACGTACATGCGTCGTATCCGCCAGACTGGCGAAACGAATCTTAACCTCGACATGATCAACCTGCTTTCCTACCCGCCGTGCAAAAAGCTCTTTGCCCAACTCCAGAAATACCCGCAGGAAGTAGTGCCTGCTATGGATCAAATCCTCAAGGACCTTATGCTCGAACTTGCAGATGAAGATCAGCAAGTCGGCATGGATGGGATGCAGGGCGACCAAGGCGACGAAGAGATCGCCGACATCATGGGCAAAGTCTACAAAGTCCGTCCTTTCGGGTTGACAGCCGTAAATATGCGTGACCTCAACCCATCTGGTATGACATTTTAACCTTCAAAATTTCTTCTACTGTCCTAACGTACTCTAGATACCGATAAACTCATCTCTATAAAAGGTTTGGTCATTCGCGCTACGCCTGTGATTCCAGACATGAAGGTCGCGTTCTTCCGCTGCCTCACATGCTCTCATACTGTTCAAGTCGAAATCGATCGCGGCAAGATCGAGGAGCCAGCTCGGTGCCCAAGGGATGTCTGTGGAACCGTTGGGACGATGTCTCTCGTGCACAATCGCTGTGAATTTGCAGACAGGCAGGTCATACGGCTGCAGGAAACTCCTGACGCAGTGCCAGATGGCCAGACTCCGCACACCGTGTCACTTAGTGTGTACGACGAGCTTGTTGATGTGTGCAAACCTGGTGACAGGGTTGTCGTCACTGGCATCTACCGCAGCGTCCCTGTCAGAGTGAACCCTCGTCAAAGGACGATGAAAAGCTTATTCAAGACCTACCTTGATGTTGTTCATGTCCGGCTTAGCATGGGTGGTACTCTGGGTCTTGACCGAAGTACACGTCCTGCGGGCGGCGACAAGGTCCCTGGTATAGGTGGCGTTGGTGATAGTGCCGATGATCAAGAACTGGAAGAGCAAATTGCTCAAGGGGGACTAACACGCAAAGCAGAACTTGAGGCGAAACTTATTGACCTCAGCAGACGGCATGATCTCTATGATCTCCTTGCTCGTTCTCTCGCACCTTCGATCTGGGAAATGGACGACGTGAAGAAAGGCATACTCCTCCAGCTCTTTGGTGGCACCAACAAAAGCATCGCAAGAGGTGGTGGCGGAGGCGGACCGCGCTACCGTGGTGACATCAACGTGCTTTTGGTCGGTGACCCCGGTACCAGTAAGTCGCAAATTCTCCAGGTATGTCGGTCTCTGTTTGCATCTGTGAAGCTAACTAGAGTTGTTGTTAGTACGTCCATAAAATCGCTCCTCGTGGAGTCTATGCATCTGGAAAAGGCTCTTCGGCAGTGGGTTTAACTGCGTATGTGACCCGGGACCCTGATTCCAAGCAGCTTGTCCTCGAGAGGTAAAGTATGCATCATCGTCATCGCGGACGTTGTTGCTCACGGATCTGCAGTGGTGCTTTAGTGCTGAGTGATGGCGGTGTCTGCTGTATCGATGAGTTTGACAAGATGTCTGATGCTACTCGTAGCGTCCTCCATGAAGTTATGGTCAGGCACACCCAGACATTCCTTTGAATATTATTGACACGTTCAACAGGAACAACAAACTGTGTCAATAGCAAAAGCGGGTATCATTACCACCCTCAACGCCCGTACCTCCATTCTCGCAGCTGCGAACCCCGTTGAATCAAAGTACAACGTCGACCTTCCCATCACGCGCAATATCGACCTCCCTCCTACGCTTATCTCCCGTTTCGACTTGCTATATTTAGTACTCGATCAAGTGGACGAAACCCTCGACCGAAAACTTGCCCAACATTTGGTTGGCCTGTACCTCGAAGACGCGCCTAACACTGGTGGCTACGATGTTTTGGTGTGTCTTGCAGGTCACTCTTGGCATACTGAACTCACCTTGTTTTAGCCCCTTGACGAGCTCTCCGCGTACATTGATTATGCACGCACGAACATCCATCCTGTCCTGAGTTCTGAAGCAAGCGACGAGCTCGTCGCCTCTTACGTCTCCCTGCGCTCCATCGGCGCCTCGGACCCTCGCTCGTCTGAAAAACGTATCACTGCTACAACTCGCCAGCTTGAAAGTATGATCCGCCTTTCAGAGGCCCACGCCCGTATGCGCTTTGCTGCACACGTCGAGCTGCAGGATGTACAAGAGGCATGCCGTCTCATGCGAGAGGCCATCCGCACGAGTGCTATGGATCCTCGCACTGGCAAGATCGATATGGGCTTGCTGAACACTGGTACTGGTGTTGGACAACGCAAGATGCAGGATGACATGCGCAGAGAGCTGTTAACGATGCTTGATGGTGGCGTTGGAAAGGGCAAGGGCCTGAAATGGGGAGAGGCGATGAAACGCCTTGCAGACCAGAGTAGTATCCGTGTTGATGCTGCTGAGTTTTCTGAAGTTATCAAAGTGATGGTGAATGAGGGAGTGCTGACTGTGGTCGGGGAGCGGGACAAGAGGATGATTAGAAGAGTTGAAGGGGCGTGATATTGTATTGGGGGCGTGGATCATGGGAACTTGTTTGTTTGTTTTTGCTTCAAAATGTTGTTGATATGCATCAGTGTAATTGACTACGCGTGTATTGATACTATGTCGATCTTTAGGGCGGATTGATTAACCGGAAGAGCAGTGTCCTAGTGTAACTCTGAATGATGTTGTATATTCAATACATGTTGCTAGTGGGCATCTGCAAGACTAGGCATTTGATACTGACAGCAAAGTCGAATAGCACGGGCCTTTAAATTCAAATCACCAGTAGGTTGAGGGACGGCATACAGAAGTTCAACGTCAACGCTGATGTAATGCAGGAATCCCTGGTGAATGCTGGTGATATCGTAGAAGACGCCAGCGTCGATGACCCAAAAACTGATTTGTGACAAGGGTCAGAGGATTTGAATTGGAAACAACGCTATCGAGTCTCAACGGGAGAATGGTTTGAATTTTCATGCTTCCTGTGCTGACGGTGTCTTTGAAATGCCTCCACAGAATCGGCCTCGACAACCGTGACCTGTAGCTGCAGAGTCTAAGAGAATCACAATGAACATGCATAGGCAAGTTAGTTGGACTCACATGTGTATTAAACTTCTGTGGTACAGAAAATCGACCACTGTGCGTGCAGACTTCGTTAGATACCACTTTCGAGCTCATTATATATGATATTGACGAGGAAACAAGCCGCTTGCACGAAGTCGTTTCCGCACAATTTTGTGCCGCAAAGAAGTTTATTGATGGACACTAGTGCGCAGGCTTCGTCGATGCAAGTTTCTAGGTTGGTAAGTCAAATACATGTGTTACGTTGAAGCAGCTCTGCACCAGATCAATCGGCGAGCTCCACACTGCTCTGCAGGAGAAGTCTGGGTCGGAGTGTGTTGAGTTTGCCATCTGATAAGCTTTAACTACAAGCGCTTAAGCTATGATCGCGGACTGCGGAGTTTGAAACCGATGGTTAAAACTTTTCGGCGGTCATGCCATCTCGTTGCAACTTGCTTCGTCTAGTGTCCCACCGGGCCACCGCTTGTGCCAACTTTCAAGTAAGTAATCCTATCCATTGTATTCCATGTTCGCTTCTGCTTGGTCCTTTTGATGAACAAATATCACATTCAAGCTCAACAGTCTTATGGACCTCTGTGTCTAGCTGCTGACTACCATTACTTCTGCAATTCTGACACTTATGCATTCCAAGACTTCATTTGATCAAGTGCTAATATTCGTTCTTCCAGGCGTCAACCGTAATTTTTTTCGTCCTCTCGTTGAGCTTGCGTTCATAGCCAGTATTACATGCATTATGTTTTCGTGGCCTGCCAGGCTGAATCTACTGCTTTGATTCCATCTACCCGAGTTGCATCGTGCAGTGCATCAATAATATAAATCTTAATAATGTTACAAGATGTGAGTAGGGTCTGAATACATGTGTAGAGGGGGTTGAACAGCATTAATTGTGGTGGTCCATGCTCACAGTGCTGTTCCCCGCTCGAAACTAGCCCGAATCTCGGAGGTATACTTGTCGTAGTACCGCGCAATCTGTTACTCTTCATCAGCTCATATTTCAAGAACAATAGTGTGTAGTGACATACCTTTTTGTTGAACACCCGATTCCGCTCGTTGATGTAGGTGATGTCGCCCTCATCCTCATTGAGTCTCTTTCGCGAGAATTTACCTTTCTTGTCAATGCTACGGCGCAATGTCAGTGCTACAGGTAAAGCCAAAGTGCACAGCAGCGTACTCTCTGTTTATCTTGCCAACCACTCTATCAATGGCGTCTTCAGTAGGCTTGTTGTCAGCATACAGTAGAGTATTGGCATCTCGGTAGAAGCTCTCTGCAGCCATCCGTTGTTCAGGAGATGGAACTACCTGAGACATGTATATCATAAGACATACAATACAAATAAAAGGTTCAGCGACACTCGCCTGTCCGCCTGAAGGATCAAATGTTGTGAGAGCAGACGACGATGGCGTGCTGCTCCCAGACTTTGAAAGAGACCCTGGTGCCAATCCCAGCACAGCTTCTTTCTGTCGGTTGTATGCAACAAGGTCAGGTTTAATAAGGTCAAGGTCTTTCTTGTAACGCCGTCGAGCCGCGTGAACATCATCTACACATGAAAGATGAATGTCATCATGCAATGAATGACATAAACCCCTACCATGAAACTCGTAATCTGCTCTCCGTGCCTTCCTCGCCTTCTTCTTTTCCCAATTATCATTCTCTTCTATCGTCCATTCCCAATTCTTCTGCCGCTCCACATCCTCTCCCCGATCCTCAGCTTCAGCCTGCGTGCGCAACACCTCCGCAAGTTTCCGTTGTCGTTCTAGCCGTGCATTGTCCCTCGCCGTCATCTTGGCTTTGGAAGACTCTTCAATGAGGGAGGCACGATTCGCTTTCGTCGTTGAACGCTGTGGAAGTATGGTTAAGGGATGAGGAGTATAATGAAGAGAGGACCGCGCACCATCTTTGCTCTCAGCTGCTCCATCTTTGCTTTTCTCTCGTCTATTGTCATCGTGCCTTCCTCTGCTGTCTTCTCTTCGCCGCTGTCTGAAGCCATGTTGAGCACAGGTGAGCAATACTTGAACTGCCACAGCCGAAATGACCACCATAATGGCGCTTATATAAGCCAAAACTCAATGTCGGTCCGGCTCGGCAGCGGCAACCCAGCTTTTGGCTGAGAATAGCACATACATCAAAACTAATGCAAAGGGCCTCAGGCCTCAGTAGATGAGTCAAGTGTGCATTCAAGTGTACATTAAAGGGTACCCTCCAAATCATTAAATTATGAGAGACAATCACTGCTCGTGCTTAAGTGCGCTTGACACGGTCACCAGTAAAAATGGGATTTAAGCTACAATCAAGATGATCGAATGACGGAGGGTCCACGTGGGTACAGTACCAATGTGCGTGAATGAGTGAGGGGCGCGAATGATGGAAATTCTTTCGAATCGTCGTCGATGTCGTGAACGAGAGAAAAACATCAGCAATAGTAAGTCGAAAACGAGAGAAAACAGAGCAGAAACAAAACAACATACAAGAAAAGCGGGCCCTCTTAACAAGAATCAGCTTCCTCAGGCTCAACTTCTTATCGTTGGTACGCCGGCAACGACCTAGAAGAATGTCAAAGAACAATATTTCAGCATATAAAGCCGCCCGTCTTCCTACTATCTTCAGAACAATCTGATCCCATATCGCATCTTCGCACATAGTATTTGTGCATTTCTCCTTTGCAATTGTCCTCGCCGTGGCTGCTGTTCTAGCACCGTCAATCTCTGCCACGCCCTATGACGGCTGACACAGATGTATGTGCATAACTGATAGACAATGCGACAGCTGCCCACAGCCTGAATATCTATCAATATCAATATCAATAGTTTTCCTCGATTGGATAGCATGCTTACCTG
>JRHT02000014.1:355087-450922 GCA_011800875.2 Suillus brevipes Sb2 | reverse complement strand
TACACGTACACGTCGCCCTGAAAAGTAGGTCATTAACATTATGCCGGGGACATAAATAAAGCTGCAACTGACCATCTGGATATTTTGAAGTCTTGATGATGATGCCCTCGTCATAAAGACGCAATAAATCATCGACATAATCCTTCATGAAAAATTGGAGCTGATCAGAATCAAGCTCCTTGGGACCTGGGGAAATTCCATATAAAATCAAGTTACGTGGTCGATAGCTACTCAACAGAGAGTTTAAGAGACGAGGGAGTCTAGAGGACATGGAAACATACCGCAGATGAGTGGGTAGGTTCGCAACACAACTCGACATTACACCAGAGCTGTGCGACCCTGCGTTACTGCTGCGCTGATAGTTGAACCTAAATCAATGTCTTCGTGAGCTGTCAAATAGATACCTGAATTTCCGTGAGTCTCACCCATCAAAGCCAAGTGTTATCCCAATCCGTAGCTCATCAGCATCCTGACGTTCAGCCGCATTATCGAAGAATAGGTTTCCATCTGCCCCTCGTAACGTCTTCCAGATCTCGCCGTCTTGAATAGATGAACGCTTCCCAGGAGTAGTCGGTTGAGATCGCCAAGCATCGAGTTGCAGTTCTATGCCGTCTTGAGATAGAAGCCGAAGAATGCCATTTGAAAGTGGGTTTTGAGGGCAGCGAAGTTTGGGTTTCATAGTCGAGCGGGATGGTTTAGTTGCTGATGAAGACTTAGTGGGAATGTCTTGTGGACGAGTCTCGTGAAAAAGTGGTGTGCTGCAGTGTGTGCATACAGCGTCCGAGGGAGAATTATGGGGAAAAACCCTCATACAAGTAGGACACATCGGGCGGACCTCAAAATAGTCTGCTAATGCCAAATGAGCAAAAGCAGTATTCAGCGTCTGAGCTGGCTTCTCTTCGAGAGCGAAAACACCAAGTCCGTAGAAAATAGACGCTGTGACCTTCAGAAGAAGGTTAGCTGCACGGTGAGGTAGATGATAGCGTAGATTAAGCCATGCCACCAAAATAAGTATGATTTTCCAAAACCAGTGCTGTGAAGCACCATCAAGGATGACATCAGGGGGAAGCGGAGGCTCCAGCACTGGGTATGCTGGCTGGTCAGGTACCTCAGGCTGGACGGAAGATGGAGGGACTTCGGGTTGGTTGTCAGATGATTCTGTTGTCAGAGGACTTGGATCTTCAAGGCTCGTATGTCGGAGGAGAGTGGCCAAATTTTGGTCAAGTAATTCGTTCAGGCCCTGACCAGGTTTCCGAGGAGGTAGCGAATGGTACATCTCGTTGTCGTGGTCAGCATCAGCCCTCTGTTCTTCCGCAGAATCATCCATGAAAAATACTCTATCATCCTCAGGTATTTCTACGTCAACTGAATGCTCTGAAAAGGCAGAGGCTTGGCCTTCCTGAGCAAGAGTATCTTCAATGACGTCGGCGTCCTCTGCCATCTTTGGAGGCAGGGTACCTGAGTGTGTCGGGAATTCTTCGCCCATAGGAAAATCAGCAAGAGATTGGTCGAGTAGGACAGAGTTGTTGTCCGCATCAGAGGAATGCTCGAGGGGTTGCATGGAGTGATGTGGGCTATGATAGGACAGATCTTCAGCTTAAAGGGTGAGTCAATCTCTGCACATGCAAAAACTGATAGCGCATACCTGCAGGAAGTTTCATAACAGCCGTCGAGCAAGCTGCATTTCCCAGATCCTTTGCTTTCCTGCGAGCAGCTGTTATCTCCTCAAATGAAACCAACTCGTTGTCGTCATCGTCGTCATCATCATCACACTGCACTCTCTTGATGCCCGTCTTGCGGTGTTTTCTCTCTAACCACGCAGGTAGCTTTTTGCCCTGTTTCCCGCACTCTTTTATACAGGGTGCACAGACGCAATATATTTGACGTTTATGAGTGTCCTATCATGCAGAGACTTAATTAGACACAATTATGACTATGCATGCGAATGAAAACTCACTTTCTTTGCCTTCTGCACACCTTTGCTTGGTTTCGAGCCTTTCGGCATGATGCATGAGATCTCAGCGCTGGATGTTTGCTGGATGTTGCAAAAGTGCCTTGTTGACGGGAGAACAAACCCTTAACAACACGGCACGATGGACTTAGGATTTTTTTCGGGCAACGAGGCGGCCAATATTTGTTAGTATATTGATGCAGGTCTACCTATGAGTACATGTTCTTGCCTTTGCTGGACAAGGGCAATAGCTACGCGAAATTTCCCAAGTGTTGCCCAGGTTGTTCACTGAAGGTGAGCAGACATGGATGTGTGTGTCCAAAGCTACGCTTGAACAGAAAAAGGAGGGATGAGCGGTGTGTGATGCACCTTCGGTGAGGTGGTATTGTCTGAGTTGTGCAGCGCACTGATTTCTAATGATACACGTGGCCACCGTGCACATCGGGATAGTCTATCTATAGGCATCTACCCACATGGCATCCACTTCAACCGAAAACGCAGTGAATGTATCCCTCCAAACATCATTCCACTGACACATAGGAAGATCAATTTGTCGATCCCGCAATTGAATGATTCATCGTCAAGTATAGACAACACATTTGATCGCTGTAAGTCATTAAAACTTGAATGCAGGCAGATCAGAACAAGCTCTGCTAGTAATATTAACGACATACATGTCCGGGGGAGTTCTCTCTGAAATCCAATGGATAATATAAGGACGTCCTATGTCCTTCGGTTTCTTCCACCAGAACCCATAAGCAATGCAGGCCAAAGCGGCTACACCCAGTGTGTCGATTTCAAGTAATGTTACCGGGAGGCCCTGAGCGTAGCGGGCGATGAGTTGCATGATGAACCACACCAACTGAAGAATAGCGACGCATTTGGATATCCCATCACCCTTGCTTCGGTCTTTTATTTCTGCCTCTGTAATGGTAGGCGTCTGTACAGATCCCCAGCTAACTAAATCCTGGAGTAGAAGGGAATCGAGAGTGGCCCGCGGCTCGCCATCGATGTACAACACGAATCCACCCATATCTGCGAAGAACTCGTGCGTCAGTGTCCATTCTGTCAAGATGTGTGTTTCATGTTAGTTTCTTCCTGCTTGAACTGATTGTGTAACTCACCAAAGGACCCATTGAAATCCTTTGCAGCTCGTCGAGCTTCGAAAAACTGCGACATGGCCCAGGTGATCATGGTTTCAGGTGCGATAAACGCCATCATCATGAGGCATAGACGATCAAAAGTAATGCGAACCATCCCATCCCTAACACTCGGAATGTTCGGATGTACGGCAGTCCATGTACAGGCAAACAAAGTTAAGCCACAGCTCCAGAGAATGTCCCACAAGGTTCTGGTATTGGAGGGAGAACAGGTGCTGGAATCGAGTGTTTGGACACAGGTATCATTGAGACTTGGGAGTGAAGCGCAAACAAACGGAACACAGAAGAGGACAGCGTAGAGTAAGAGGATCATTGTAAAGTTGGGGGATATCATCTGTTCATTCTGTTCCCTTTTGAAGGGTGCAGCCGCGTGTACTATGCATAGACGATGGGCCAGGTTTACGGGCCAGCCTTCATGTGCATACACATGCTTCTAAGTTCACCACAGGTTCTGGTGCCGCCATCACCAAGTGTATGGATGCCTGTTCAATCTACCCTATTTTGAATGGTTGCCACCTGTGTGTATTAATTCCAAAATCAAGTTCTGACGCCCATGCACAGGTGCATGCCTCAAGGCCATAATAATTATCGACGTAGGGGGTCTGAATATGTGGTGTCGTGGTACATGTTTCATGCGGTAAGTCTGGCGATTAGACGTGAACCATGCTTGGATAGTCTCACTATATGGAATGCACGGCTGTGCGCTTATAACCAGAGTTCTGATTTTAAGCAAGGTCATCGGAAGGTTAAACATAACGGGCGACGAGCTAGACGATGATCGATACACCGTGTTCGAAGCTGAAGCATGGGCCGCCGCTGGCGATGCCGTTCGATAGTCACCTCCTTGGAGTAACTATCTCTGCCTCACACAACAAGCATGTTCACCGATGCATCACGAACTTCAACAAAGCGCCAAGATTCATGAGTAGTATGACTCGCCTGCGGCTTGCCATTGGCGTACAGCATGAATTCACCCATTCATCCAAATCGGAACTCCATCGAACGTGTCTGTTGCATGTTAGTCCTGCCTGGCCGAAGAATCTGAGCACCTACTCTCTTTTCTATCACTTGATGTTTAAGTATGTCACTCGTCCGATGGCCTGGTCCCTAGGATTGAGGCTTGAACGTTCGAGAATCGAAGAACGTTGAACGTTTTGAACAGCCGTCTCGCCACGACCGCCACCGCATGTGCCTTCGAGAAGGCTGATGTAAGCCTGTGCTCCTTCTGCTTGACTGTTAATTCTTCCAAATTTCCAATGATATGTCTTTGACGACGATACATCCACCCTTACCCTATTAGACGACTATGTCTTCAAAAGGGATCTTTTTACCATGATGAGCGACACTGGGCCGGAGACGACCGATGAATCGAAGCATCGTGCAAAGGCCATTATTTTGGAAATGGGATCGACATCGGATAACCTCAGTTTACGGGATCAGCTTAACTGAGCTATTGGACGCAAGGACGGAAGGCTCAAAGAAAGGCTGGCTTGTCAAGGGGTGTACGCTACGCAGCGGCTGCCATCGTAGTTAGTAGCCTATCAAAACGGAAAAGCGTCCAACTCTTCTGCCTCCGAGTTAACCAAGTTGGCGCAAGATTGGTCGTTGTTCTTCCTCCGAGTCTGGCCTTGTATATTGCCTTTGCTTGTAAGTTTTTTCTCATGATAAAACAATAAAAAAAGCCCATAGCGCCCACTCTCCACAAGCGGAAATCTTCACTCCCACTTTCCGTGTTTCCGAAGTCGTTACTGATACTGTGCCCACGCCGTCTCGAAGCTCCAGATTCCGGAATTTGGTATGTTCCAGCGTCCTTTCGCAGGATCTTTTATTAAAGACAATCTAGATCGGTGAATGACAAATGTGCGGTCACCGGAGCTTACAATCTCTACTAAAGCTATCCCCTCAATGATCAGGCTCGTGAAATGATCCATCATGCCGCTCATATCCTCCGAAGATCCATCGTTCACGAGCATTCTAGAAGCAACGTCTAATCTTCAACCATCAAGTTGCTGTACTCGCCCAGCTGATCGTTCTGCAGCGCACCGCGAAACGATCGATATGATTAAGCAATATACCAAGCTCCCTGAAAATATCGTGGACGACCTGGCTAGTATCATCGATAACCCAGAGAATGGAATGATACTTGATGTGATAATGCATGATCCTTTCGACAGCTACATGTGGTGCCTACTCCCCACAGTACGGATGGGTTTTCACCGTAAAATTTCAGATACTGATGCACTCGAAAGGATGTCCTACACAAATATACAGTGCACTGGTTCCGTCATGTCCCTGCGGGTTTGGGGAATTTCAGAGAGGTCCAATTCGAGGATCACTCGCAAACTGGCATTCAGCTTCCTGATCCTACGTTCATCGCGCTCCATGCTGCGGTTGCCCATGTCTCACACTTCAATCCTTTGAGCGGGTAAGTATTTTCAATCAAACACGTCAACCAGACTGATGTGATATCATACCACTGTCATCAAAGTCCTTTGCTAAAGACTGTCGAGCCGCCGTGGCTACTAACCAGGTGGTATGATGCTCACATGCATGTATTCATAAGCCAAGATTGCTCTTTTCTATCGCTCGACGGTGCGCATGCGCGCACGCAGTGTATCTAGACGCTGTCGCAGCCCCTTTTTCATCATCGGAACTGTTCGCTGTTCCATGTGGCAGCCTTAAGCTAAATAGGTTGCTCATGTGGTATTTAAGTGGGACGGTGGCCTACTAATTATTTGGCTCAAGCTGAACCGAGTTGTACTCGCATTTCCGATTTACAGTGATCGATGGATTCAGGCATGTTACAATACTCTGTTACATCGATGTAATAAAATTACAAATTTATATGTGGAATAAAATCGGTCCAAGCTACTCTATAGTATGCACCTGGAGGTAGTGAGCGTAAGCTCATGAACATAAGAACGATTACTGTAACACGTGCAAAAACATAAAGATAAGCACTCAGGGTGTTCACAGCACCCCCAAAAAATAAAAAGATATAAAAAATGCGTGGGGATTCCCTCGATGTGATTAGCTGCAGTCCGAACTCCAATTCCAGTATGTCCATCAACAATGCCGTAGCAAACACGGAAGTAAACATTAGCGGCGAGCATGTCATCCCAGTGGAAGCTACACGCCATAATGTCTGCTCTGTGTGTCTCGGAAACAAGAAATTCCAGCCCAGACAATGTATCCCTCCAAACACCATCCCACTGACACATCCGGTAATCAGCGAGACGATACCAGCCCGGTGAGGGCCAAACAGGGATCCATCGTTGGCACCTAGAGACGGCAACACAAATGATCGGCGTTTGCCTGGGCTTGGGTGCGGGCAAATCAGAACAAGCCCTGCCAAAAATATTGATGACGTACTGGTACTTATTTGTTAAGCTGCCCCTTGGTGGAGGAGCGGTGGTCCTTGAGTTCCAATGAACAATATAAGGACGCCCTATGTCCTTTGGCTTCTTCCACCAGAAGATGTAGGCAATGCAGGCCAGAGCGACTACACCCAATGTGTCAATTTCAAGCAATGTTATTGGGAGGTCTTGGGTGTAACGGGCGATGAGCTGGATGACGAACCACACCAGCTGAAGAATAGCGACACCTTTGGATATCACATCACCCTTGCTTCGGTCTTCTATGTCTGCCTCTGTAATGACAGGCATCTTCACAGATCCCTCACGAACAAACCGTATGAGTTCATCGGGATTGAGAGTGGCCCGCGGCTCACCATCAATGTAGAGCACGAATCCACCCATACACGCGAAGAACCCGTGGGTCAGTGTCCATTCTGTAAAAATATCGGTTTCATGTTAATTTGTCTCTGCCTGCTCGAAGAGTCTGATTATGCGACTGACCAGCACTTGAACTTCTGCTTGAATTTGAGATGTCACCTATTAACGCGACTGCCAGCTCGCCCTGCAATGTGGCTCGACGGTCGCGGGCGTATTGGGCACCAAAGGCACGATTGAAATCCTTTGTAGCTTTCCGAGCACTCAAAAACTGCATTGCGGCCAAGGCGGTCATGGACTCGGGGACAAATAATGCCATAACCATGAGGCATAGACGATAAAAGGTAACGAGAAACACCCCATCCTCAACACCCGGAATGTTCGGATGTACAGCAGTCCATGTGGATGCAAACAAAGTTAAGCCACAGCTTGAGAGAATGTCCAACAAGGTTCTGGAGTTGTAGGATGGAGAGTTACTGGTATCGAGTGTATGGATACTGGTATCTTTGAGACTTGAAGCGCGAACAAACGAAACGCAGAAGAGGACAGCGTAAAGTAAGAGGATCATCATCATAAAGTTGGGGGATATCATCTGTTCCTTTGAATGGGTGCAGCCGCGTGTGCAGTTCCGCGAGTCATAGATGATGGGCCAGGTTCACGCACCGGCCTTATGTACATGCCTCAAGACCACCATAGGTCCCGTTGAACAGCCATCTCACCACTGCACAGCATGTGCCTTCAAGAAAGCTGATGTAAGCCTGTGCTACGTCAAGCTTCTCCTTCTGCTTGTCTTTGAGGTTCACACTAGCGAGACTCGTTCGTGCAGCAGAGAAGAATGAACGACTCGATTACTGACAATTAGGTTGTTCGTAGGGGGGAAGAAGATGACAAGGGTTTCGGGTGAGGGCGCGCAGCGCCCACCGGCCTCGAAGGTGCTTTAGCCTGTGAGAAAGGAGGTGAGCTGCGAGGGCGGGTGGGCCGCCTCGCAACGATCTGGCTAATTTGCCCCTTCAGGGCCCAAAGGGAGATGAAAGGCTTCTCTCTGAGTGTCAGCGAGGCATTCGTTTGCGCTTCTGCGCGACGAAATCAGGGAGAGGAGGGTGGGGAAATAAAACCTTAAGTCGACGATGTGCGTGATGCGGTAGTCGACGTAGCGGAAGAAGAAGAGATGCTCACGTCACGCTTGTTGTTCGCTCGAAGACTTTACTCTATTTCTTCCGTTTGTACCTCACTTCATAATAGAGTGGCAAACTCCGGAGCTTTCAATCTCTACAAAAACTATCCCCTGGATGATCAGGCTCGTGAGATGCCCCTTCATGCTGCTCATATCCTCCGAAGATCTATTGTTCACGAGCATCATAGAAGCAACATCTGTTCTTCAACCATCAAGTTGCTGTTCTCGTCCAGCAGCTGATCGTTCTGCAGCGCACCGCGAAAACGATCAATATAATTAAGCAATATACCAAGCTCTCTGAGAATATCATGGACGACCTGGTTAGTGTCATCAATAACCCAGAGAACGGATTGATACTTGATGAGTTTCGCCGTTGACAACTTTGGTATGTTTTAAAGCACTGACCCAAGCGTGGTCCATATTCCCCGATGAGTGGCTCATGATATTTCTGCCAGGATTAGCCAACTTCTGACCACGGCTACTTTCGACGGCCGATCACATTCGAATGACCTTGGTGGAGAACATGCCATCATCATATCTTCCCTGCACGCGAGTGTCCAACTTCCCTTTCGAGTCGCCGTGGCTAGTGATGGTGATATAGTACTGACCAGGTGAATAGATTGGTATGATGCTCGCATGCATGCGTTCATACTAAACTATTCCAGGAGTGTATCCAGACGCTGTCGCAGCCATATTTCAATTATCGGACCTGTTCGCTGTTCCATATGGTAGCCTTTCTCGTGCAGAATGTACGTGGAGTTAAATCTTTGTTTCGAGCTTGACGGAGTCGTACTGCTCGCACGAAGTTCCTATTTCAACAGCGATCGATACTCAGGAAACTCTGTTACAGCGATTGTAATAAAACTACATATTTATATGCGGGATATGCTTGATCCAAGCTACCGTATCGTATGCGCCGGGAGGCAGAGATCGTAAGCTCATGAACACAAGTACAAGCATTATAACACGTGAACACACGTACGAAATCTTGCCGAGCCTATGAAAAAAACCTGCGAGGAAATCGATGACTGTGTCTATATAATATCCGGATGTGTAGCGACCCTGTGACATCGCTATGAAGTACGAAAAAACAGGTAAAGCAAATGCGAAAAACGCCATCAGCGGTGAACATGTCACCCCGATGGAAGCCACGCGCCATATTATCTGCTCTGTGTGTCTCGGAAAGACATTCCAGCCCAGACAGTGTATCGCTCCAAATACCACCCCGCTGATACATACAGCGACAAATGAGATCAAGCTCGGGCCAGATTTCTGTTCACTGATGCCAAATAGAAGCGGACGCACTAGTGATCGGCGTATATATGAACTTGGATGCAGGTAAATCAGAACAAGTCATCCCAGAGATATTAGAGACATACTAGTAGTAATTGTTTTCCAAGTTGCCACATAGCGAAGGATCAGTTGCCTCCGAGTTCCAATGAACAATATAGGGACGTCGTATGTCCTTTGGCTTCTTCCACCAAAAGGCATAGGCAATACAGGCCAGAGCGACTACGCCCAGGGTGTCAATTTCGAGCAGTGTTACTGGGAGGCCTTGGGCAGTACGGGCGATGAGCTGGACGACGAACCACACAAGCTGAAGGATAGCGATGCATCTGTATAGCCCATCGCCTTTACTTCGGTCTTCGATATCTGCCTCTGTAATGACAGGCATCTCCACATATCCCTCGCGGACAAAGCGCGCGAGTTCACCGGGTGTGAGAGTGGCCCGCGGCTCACCATTGACGTACAGCACGAATCCGCCCATCCATGCGAAGAACCCATGTGTCAGTGTCCATCCTGTAAAGGCACCAGTTTCGAGTTAGTTTCTTCAGAACAACTGAAGAGTCCGAGTATGTGGCTAACCGGTGTGTGAACTTCTTCTTGAATTAAGGATGCCACCAAGTGCGGTGCCAGTGACTGCTGGCTCGCTCTTGTATATGGCTTGATGGTCGCTATGGGGCTGGGCGCGTTGAGCATTAAAGGCATAATTGAGCTGCTTTGCAGCTCTCTCCGCACAGCAAAACTGCGCTATGGCCCAGATAGTCATGAATTCAGGGATGAGCGACGCTACAACCATGAGGCATAGACGATAGAAAATAATGAGAACCATCCCATCGTTAACACCCGGAATGTTTGGATGTATAGCGGTCCATGTGCAGGCAAACAAAGTTAAGCCACAGCTCAAGAGAATGTCCCACATGGTTCTGGTATTGTCAGAGGGTGAATAGGTGCTGGAATCGAGTGTTTGGACATAGGTGTCATTGAGACTTGGGAGCGAAGCGTGAGCAAATGGAACGCAGAAGAGGACAACATAAAGTAAGAGGATCATCGAGTCGAGGGCGTTATTTGCTCTTTTTGCTCTTTTTAAATATGGCCGCGTGTATCAATCCATGCACGATGCAAGCACTGGAAGTCCGAAGCATCAGTCTTCTCAGAACAAGGCGGACTTTCAAAACCACAGCTACTTGACAAAAGCTTCCTCACATATTCCCGCTGAGGTTGGAGTCGGCTTTGGGGGTATCGAGGGATTACTTGAATATGCGGATGTGGGTCCAGGATGTTGCCTATGTTTGGGAGGGGGTTTGGTATGAGTGAGGCGGGAACATGCGAGGAGGCAACTTGCGTGCCCGGGAGGCTTCGAAGCCTTCGAACCTCGGATCCAACTTTCCGAACATCAAATCTGCTTCAACAATAGCTACTATGCCACGTTGGCACTACATATGCCTCATTCATCCCCGTTTTTGGTCCTCCCCGCTACTGCCTCAATGAATCAACAATCGGATAGCTATGCCACGTATACATATGCCTCATTACTCCCCGTTTTTGGTGCACAGTCTTGCAATCAAGTGCTGTGGTGAGATGAGGTATTGGTGTAGGCCGGCCAGCTCCTCAATTCCATTTCTCATCACATGCATCTATTCAAGCTCAAATCTCGACTGAGTCGTATACGCGCCAGCTCCGACTCTATGTATTCAGTGCTCACAAAAGAACTGCGCAAGACCCCCCAAACACGACTCTAAATCCATTTTTCATATGAATCAATACAAAGTCAATCCTAATTGGACACCTCCTGATCCTCCCTTGATGTCTGTATTTGGTCGGTTGATTGCTCTACACTATATAAACCCGCATCGCTAATTGATTGACGATGTATCTACTAACTTCTACCTTTTAAATTCACCCCTTCATCCGACAGACCATTGGTACAAGTGCTGTCCATCGTTGCTGGACGCTTTGTGTCCTTTATGTCGTGAGTTTGTCTTCTGTTTCTCGATTGTAGAAAACTCAATAGACCATACAGATCCTTCGCATCAGAAGTGCTGGCAATGGCCAAACACACTACTGACCGTTAATTCTCGTGAGGATATATAAGTGCAAGTCATTCATCTTCCTACCGTCCACGTCACCTCAGAGATTTCTCGAGTACCCCATCACAATGCATTTCTCCTTCCTCACCTTCATCGTTGCGCTGACAACATCTGTGATGTCTGTTGGTGCGTGCCAAAAAAACGGGGAGGGCTGCAAGACGGCTAGTGACTGTTGCGATGTCTTTAGTGTCTGCGTTCGAGACGTAAGACTCTGTGGTTCGTTTTGCGTTGAATGACTCAGATCCGGCCCTTTCCGCCTATTTATTTTGTGATGTCAGCCGGAGACTGCTGACAAAATCTGCGAAGACTCCTATGATGGGTTACCAAGAGGAGGCCAGTGATTTGCACGTAGAGACCATGACATACTCGGGCTGGTGGGTTATGTTTCTGCTTTTCCGTTGGTGCCGGTGTTGATAAATGATACAGTATTGAAAGCCAAGGCTGCAAGATGATTCTGTTATCGAATCCGAGGGTACATAGCCAGATAGTTATGCATTCGTTAGCGACTCAACCAAAGTATACGCCTGCTAAACCGAGTCGCACTAGCACTTTTGATTTCGACAGCGATCGATGTCGATGAAGACTCAGGTAAATAAGCCAGGCAGGTTTAACAGAGTGTCCATTTCTCCGAGTCGTCAAGTCTTCTCAGAACAAGCGGACTTTCAAAACCACCTGCTCTACTAGCATGGAGAGTCTCGATCAAGCACGCTTAAGTTCGAGCCTGAGCGCGGCCTTCGTTTCTTTATGTAAGTCACGGTGGCGCTAGCATTCGAGTCTTCTTTTGCCTTCTTTCAAGTTTATCGACGGTCAACGTTTCAACACCTTGTTTTCGCCCTCCATGATCACCATACATTGATGTTCCGAAGCTACCAGTATTCCGACTATTTGCGTGGACCAAAAACGTAGGCTCCGTCTGACTTATTTCTATCACGAAGATTGATAGCAACGCATAGACGCACAGAAATGACGATACTATCCAAGCACTGCAAATACACGTTTCATTGTAAAATTTACGGTATTGGACATGCATGATAACACTGGAAGAGTCTAGATCCCCTCTGCTGTGGTAGCCCTGAGGCACGTACAGCAAGCGCCAGCGCTTGAACCTAGCTTATCTTGCATAAATTGATACACGAGGTCACGCCCTTCAAAAGAGCCGGAGAGCAGAATAAACAAACGCCCTAGCCCTCAACTTTTCCATGACCCTCTTGCTCCGAGTCAGTGCTGTCCTCTTCTGCGTTCCGTTTGTTTGTGCTTCGCTCCCGACTCGGAGTCTCAACGATTCCTGTACCCTCACACTTGACGCTAGCAGTTGTCCATCCCACAACACCAGAACCTTGTGGGACATTCTCTTGAGCTGTGGCTTAACTTTATTTGCGTGCACATGGACCGCGATCCATACAAACATTCAGGGCAGGGACGAGAGCGTGCTTGCCGTTGCCTCCCGTCGTCTGTTCATCATGGTCGTGGCACTGATTGCCCCGGAACTCATGATCACCTGGGCCACACGGCAGTTTTTCAGTGCCCGTCGAGCTGCAAAAGACTTCAATACTGATTTTGGTACACAACGTGCACAGACCTACGGCGATGTATCCGATCGCACAATGTCACTTAGTGACATCAGTGGGTGTTCAAGCGTTCCCAGACCTGCTCAGTTCCCAGGTTAGTTAGGATATGCTTGGACACTTCTGTCAGGCAGGACTCACATGCAACTGACGCCTCCTCAGGATGGAGAACCTATACGTACTCTAGCGATGGTCGTTATATGTCAGGGAGCACAGCGACATCGCTTAGTGACATTTCAGAAACAAGTATAAGATCAAGCACTCCCAGACCTGCAGACTTTCAAGGTCAGTTATACGCTTGGACTCTCTGCGGTCGGGCAGGACTGATGCCTCCATAGAATGGAGACTCGGAAGAACTAATAGGTTCTTCGGCTATGATCGAGATTTATCAGAGATCGCAAGAACAAGTAGAAGTTCCGAATCAAGCGCTCCCAGATCTGCAGAGTTTCGAGGTCAGTTGTATCATGCCTGAACTTTTCGGTCAGGCATGACTAATATGCCACCCATACCTTCACAGAATGGAGAACGACTCGCGGGTTCTTCGGCAATGATCGAGATATATCAGAGGTCATGGAAGCACACGAGGATTTAAGCGCTCCCAGATCTGCCGAGTTTACAGGTCAATTATGTGCTCGAACCCTTCGGTCAGGCAGGACTAACATGCCACTGATGTCTTTATAGGATGGACAACAACCCATGGGTTCTTTGCATGGATGGGTGGATTCATGCTCCACGTTAATGGCAAGCCGCGAGCCACCCTTACCTCCGACGAACTTCGACACTTTGTTCGTGTGGGATCTGTAGACATGCCTGTCATCTCGGAGGAAGAGATAGAGGATCGAAGTAAGGGTGATGGACTATCCAAAGGCATCGCTCTTCTTCAGCTGGCCTGGTTCGTCACGCAGCTCGTCGCCCGTCACCTCCAGAACCTCCCCATAACATTACTTGAAATCGACACTCTGGCTGTAGCCGCGCTGACCTGCGTTGTGTATGGCATGTGGTGGAAGAAGCCCAAGGATGTGGCATGCCCTTATATTGTTCATTGGAAGGCACAGCATCGGCCGAGCCAATTGACCTATGAGTATGTCATCTTCATTTTTGCCTGACACTTGTCTGATTCGCCTGCATTCTAGCACGGAAAACTTTCATAGCCTTGTGGTAGGCTCTCTTGATCGTCTCATCTATCCCTTTACCAGTCTTATGGGCATTGGGGCATCCGTTTCCTCCCATGCCGCGCGTTTCCGCCGCGTTCCATCTCTGGGTGGCTATAGTAATCACTATTATGCTACGAGCGTACGTTTCATTGGGTGTTTCAGTGGGATGGTGTTCGGAGCGATACATTGTCTGGGCTGGAATTACTTATTTCAGAGACCCGCAGAACACATGTTATGGCGTGCGGCTTCCCTTGGGATAGCAAGTGCGCCAGGGCTTCTTTTTCTTTATATTGAATACTGGATAGGATGGCGGGATTCGCGAGTAGGTCGATATATTATCATGTTTGTTGCACTAATCACCTCTTTCATTTACATTGCTGCACGTGTTACGTTAATTGTACTTATAATGCTCAGCTTACGATCACTACCTCTTGGTGCATACGAAACGGTGGCTTGGACCCAGTTTATTCCACACTTGTAGTTGATTGCAGGCTTAAACCAACACAATTTGAAAGAGCTCGCAAGTAAGATTACCCTATGCAAATTAATACACACTCGACTTCGATACTATGGTTCCGCCCTGTTCCGCCTGCCAAACAGAAGTGCTGGCAATGGCCAAACAACACTACTGACCGTTAATTCTCATGAGGATATGTAACAGCAAGTCATCCATCTTCCTACCGTCTACGGCACCTCAGAGATTTCTCGAGCACCCCATCATAATGCATTTCTCCTTCCTCACCCTCATCGTTGCGCTGACAACATCTGTGATGTCTGTTGGTGCGTGCCAAAGAAATGGGGAGGGCTGCAAGAAGGATAGTGACTGCTGCGATGCCCACAGTTACTGCGTTAAAAACGTGAGTAGGACTCTGTAGTTCGCTTTGCGTCGAATGACTCGTCCGGCCCTTCACGCCTATTGTTTTGTGATGTCAGCCGGCGACTGGTGTTAAAATTTGCGATGACCCCTGGGATGGGTTACCAAGAGGAGGCCAGTGATTTGCACGTAGAAACCGTGACATACTCGGGCTGGTGGGTTGTTTCTGCTTTTTCGTTGGTGCCGTTGTTGATATATGATACAGTATTGAAAGCCAAGGCTGCAAGATGATTCTGTTATCGAATCCGAGGGCACATAGCCAGATATTTATGCATTCGTTAGCGACTCGACCAAAATATATGCCTGCTAAACCCTCGCACTTTTGATTTCAACAGCGATCGATGAAGACTCAGGTAAATGTGCCAGGCAGGTTAGACAGAATGTCCATTTCTCGTCATCTGCATGTCCCACTACAAGTTTCATGTCCTCCAGACTGACTCGGGATATGCGCATGACCCGCCGCATCGATGGTAATTGTCTCACATCTACGTTCCAAGGAGTTGACACCAGGGCAAATAAATGACTCGGATAAGATGTCTTCAGTAGTCCCTTTACAGACGAATGCGAAGACAGCTCTTCCAACAAGGCAGGATCGTTTTAGTGTGGTGCGCCGAGGTTGATTGAGGTCCATTGGAAATATTAAATCCTGAAAACAAATATTGAGATTATCGTAACCGCGGGCCCAAGCTGAACGCCCGAAACATTAATGTACATCGATGTCATCACACAAAAACACAAACTAGTGTGAAGTACAATCACCCCATTAAGCAAGCGCATAGAAGGTTGATTACTCAGCCTTCATAACGCTTTCAATGCGTTTCTGTTGAACGCGTCTTTTGAGATCTATCCACATCGGGAATCCGAATATCATCGTAGAGCCAACATAAGCAGCCTGGATACCAAATTTGAGCGTGATGCTCAAAGGTCACGAGACAGGCTCACCGTCACTATAGTGCCCTTGACATATTGCTTGCAAAGTGACCAGGTGTAAAGTGTTTCAGCTCCGTGAATGGTGACGAATATTGCACAAGCAGTTCGGAAGGAAAGGCCGAGACCAGTGGCGTTTCTAAACGCATGCGCTGGGGAGAAGAATGTGTCCACAGAGGTGACAGGGACAGAGAGGAATGTCGTTCCAAGGGGTGGTGGTGAAAGGAAATAGAAGTAAACGAACACCATTATTCCTGTGAAAGCAGCCATGCGGGGAATCCGGAATGTGGTGATTTGGGGGGCTTTGAGCTATAGTAGATGGATATATCAGAGGTGAGGCTGACCGAAAGCAACGCTTGTGAAAACGCACCATACCAAGACCCTCCTGGGCCTCTGCCTTCATGCTCAGAAGTCGGGGTTTGACCTCCTCGTACCCTGAGAGGGGCGGGTCGAATGACACCCGGATCGAATTCGATTGTCCAGACTTGAGCTTATACACAAATGTCATACCCTGGTATAATTGTCAATGCTAGCGAACATAGGAGGTCCATTGCCCTAGGCCTGCCTTGGAGTCAATGCTAGACATCTCAGCAGTGAGCACGTTGCCCTCGACTTTCCCGAAATATTTGACATATGCAACCAAAGTATCAGGATGGTTCTTCATGTACATGCATAGGAAGCCGGACTTGGAAGCGACTGGGTCTGACATGGTTGCCCTAGGAGACTTGCTGAACATTCAGAAGGCGCCAAATCGATGTATCAGATGCAATGTGAGCGTGTGGATTTAATTCTACTTCTGGCTATGATGCGTCACGCGTCACAATGTAGCAGGGTAAAATTCGCGCGGCATGGCACATGCGAGGGTGTAATTAATGATTTTCAAGCTTGACCAGTCCAAATAGTGTCCAGTACTCCTTTCACCAAATATCGCTTCCATTCATTTCTTAATCAACAGCGTTCTACGTATTGTTCGATCAACACCACCAACGCGAAAGCGGAAAAACTCACTTGTGCGTCGCTACGTGCAAATTAGTTTGTTCTCAGGGTAAGTTCTGGTTGGGAACCGCGCATAAACCACCACCGCTCTGATATTGCAACGCGCAAGGGGTCAGTCATTAGGTGAAACCTGGACCGAAAGCAAGCAACTCCCACTCACAAGTTGACTGCAGACTTTATCGCAGCAGTCACTGTCCTTTACACAACTGGTATTCTCTCCCCCACAAAGAGGTGCCCGTCTTGCTGTGACAGATATTACAGATGCTGTCAACGCAACAATAAAGGTGAGGAAGGAGAAACGCATTGTTTGTTTGAGGTGATATGATCTGCTGCGGTACGTGCTCAGCGTTTTGAGGTGGGGTGAATGCTGGTGGCCGTAGGACGATGGCTTGCTTTTATAAATTTTTTGAAAAAATGGTTGTCCTGGCAGATGATATTGCAATTTGCACGACGAGAAATTAGGCAGAACCTGTCCCTTCCGGACATTTCGTGTAGCCGCCTGCCTCGGTTGTGATGGACCCGTTACGCGGCTGCGACGAGCAAAGTGCCACGTAAAAGCTTACCATTTAAAATTACGAGATGCTTTAGGCATATTTAAGCTTTAGCATCACATCAAGCGCGGCCGCAACCTTGACGTGGCGGTAATGCTGACGCAGCACAGGCGAGGCATGTTGTTGAGGGGACGGACATTGACATAGGCGAGGCTTGAAAGTTGATATATGATGCTGCGGGGACGAGACTTGAAGCTTGAAGTGATGTATAGTAACGTTCACTAGACCACCGTTGATGCTAGGTGATATCCTGGCTGTAGGAGTCCATCTTTGATTAGTACTTCACCGAGAATGAAAAATAGAAGGGTTTCGAGCGAAGCCCTGATACTATGTAGGAAGGACTACAGAAAGCGTCATGGAGGGACCAGGAGGAACTTCAAGCATCAAGACTGACGAGGCCAGTTATCCTCTACAAGAAAATAGGAAAACCACCGTCATAGATAGATATTTAACCGACATCCGATGGTATAACATATGGCAGTGCACATACATAGTTGCATCTCCTCCCTAAACATGAATGACTTCAAGCTCGCTATGCTCTATGCCGTGATGCGCAGAACCTACTGCTTCGTGAACCCACTTTCTTTTGAGCAAATAAATTCTATCCTTATCAACCCATATGTCCCCTAACTCTGAGTCATCAGAACCAAACTGTTTGTTCAACATAACCTCGACGTAAGACAGGGACGTCATCAAGCTCTCCGCGGGCCTGCCAATCAAGTCATCTGAGTGTATGACTATGGTAGACGGCTCTTTCATCACTCGTCCCAGGTCTCGCCTGTTCGTCACAGCTAGCGGACTGAAGTCCATCATGTGTAATGCAAATTTGGTCAGGAGACTCGATCCTGATGTGCCAATTGGGGTTGCTTTCAAGACTCGATTCCCGCAAACATGAACTCTGCATTTGTCCCAGTGCGCAAAAATACGAGTATTTGAAGGGCCCCAGCACTCCCATGGTACTGGGATTGCTGCTACCCTTCCGTCAAGATTGAAGAAAATGCTCGTGGAAATTATGTAGACATGAGTCGCTTCTGCGAGAATGCATAGCAAGCGATCTTTGGGGTCTGAAGTGTACAACGTTTGTTGGGCTTGCGTCTGCGGTGAGCTACGCTCAGTGTGGTCCATGGGAAGGAAGCACCGTGCGTCTGAGAATGGAACGGGCATCGAGAAACGCGCCAGCAATTGTGGCGTCTGTGACATATCCTCGATTGAATAGAGCTGCAATTCCTCGGCTACGACAAGTAACCTATCGTCTCCGATAAAACAAAAATCAATTGGGTTTGGTGCGAAACACATGCCCTTGAGGACGCTCTAGATTGAAAATTAGCTGTTGAGTCTTTCGACAATTTCTGACAAAGACTCACATTAGATGTCGTCGAGTGTTGCCAATCCCAAATATGCAGCTGCCATATCTCTTCATATAAAGGGAAGGAGCATCGCAAAGCGAGATACCTCCCAATTCCCTTGAGCTTCCCTTCCTCTATCGCTTGAAGATAGTTCGATACGGGCAACAGCGACAGAAACAATGTCGGGCCAGCAGCTTTGGGGTGGACATTATCACTATCCAGGGTTCTAAGGTCGATGTAGAATGTCTCGTGGTTTGACTGGAGTGTATTATCAATGACGCCATACACGGTGGCGATCAGGTTTTGTGCTGGGTCCATGAACACATCGATGCTGCGTGAGTTTGGAGAAAACAATGTTCCTGAAGACCAGTCACGGTTCACTGTTTTCTGTGAGGGCTGTGGTAGTATCGGAACAATTATGGCCGTATCCTCTGCTCGATCCCACGAGTAGATATGCCCATCTGCGACGAATGTTTCTTCAGAATATTTGTTCTCTGATAGGGAGACTATTTCGAAAGAGTCGGCGTCGATCTTGAACCATGCGTGAGCTTTGTCCCTCAAGAGTTGTAGGCGCTCAGAAACAGGAATGTTAACATCGTCCGTATTGGGGACATGGAGTAACCGTTGGCCACTGAGTTCAACAATGTACTGGAGCTCGGAGGATGATATGTATGTCTGGCGAAGGGCCTTACATACCTGCAAGACGATCATGAGTGTGAGAGTCCATCTAGGACAACGACAGCTTCAGCACGATCACGATTTGAGCTCACGGATGTACAACGAAGAATATCTCGGCAAGAAAGGAAGATCAAGATGTTGAACTGGATTTCTTCAGGAAGAGACAAAAACCCTCCGTTGGGCTTCATTCCGTGGCCTGGGGGCGGAAGCCAACTTCGAGTTCGAAGCGTTTAGCAAGCTGAAGTAAGCCTTAACGCGAACAACTAGTACGCGTGACTAAGCTATGTAGGCGGCGCAACACACCTCCACTAGTGCGCCGACCCACGTCGGTAGTCCTAGTCGAGTTTCAGTCGTTCATCAATATAATGCTCTTATTTTCTACTTAATCTCTTCCTGTCGTTCTTTGCACCCACTCGCCACTCCTTCTCTCATTGACAGGGTACGAACAAAATACTTAACTCCCTGCCTCATCAACTGTACTGCGCTGAGCAGTGGCAGTGCGCTCCCTACGGTTTCAGTCTTCACGCAAGGCAACCTGCTCGCTGCCCTCCCGTCCGTCACAGCATACCTTGCAACCTTATGTTCGTGCGCATGCTCCAATCGGAAAAAACTCTGCAGGCTTTTATTTGGCTTTTACCCAAATATTTTCCTTCACATCGGCTAGTCACCATCAGATCTGAGTACCTCAGTGAATGATTCATTTCACTTTGCTATCACCCACCAGCCAGCATATCACTAGCAGCTTCCAATTTTCCAGACCATCTTGTCTCAGTGAACTTGTTTCAAGCGTTTACGATGGCTATATCCCTGGAATCGACTTTCGCTCGTCTTATCACACTGACAGTGCATAGTTCTGTAATAGCGACTCTACGATTCTCGAAACATTTAACTCTTTAAGCTAGCAGGTTTCTTCCCTGACCCTTCTCAGCCGGTATGGACGCACTTAATCACTCTGGATATCAGACCAGCGGGAGCATCCTGGAGGTTTCCGATAGCATAGGCCCTCTGTACTGCATGGGCTCGGGAGGTCTTTTTCTCCAGCCGTGTCCTCACTCAGAACTATCCCGCATGCTCCGCGTCATATACTGGAATCGTCAGCTCTGAGTCAAGCCGTTCCCCAACTCAACGCGAGTAGTAGATACTGGGACAGTGCACAATCAATCTGCTGCGCTTTTTCCAGCACCACTCGCTCGATCAATGGCGGGATATTTCGTGATACGGTTCCTCGATATCGCGATTCAGAAACATACAATTGCTAACTGGCATATGTGAAAATCAAGATAGGGAAAGCTACTACCCATCAATAAGGACTGGTCTCACACGTTGCAGCATCAGAGCCTTCGTGCTCGTTCCCCATACACACACGAATGTTCAATCAATATTTGTCGCTCTACCTTTCACGACAGCCACTGCTTTGTCAGATACCGGTTCGATGTCGACTTCGAATGGATAAGGAAAACTTGATCGTCAAACACGTGAGCGCCCCTCCTGTTCATCATTCGCTGGAACGCACCTGGCCAAACCTGCGGGTATGTACAGAGGATTGAATGGTTTTTCCGCGCCATGGCTGTCCTTGGGTTTCGAAATACGCACGGTCGCCAACATACCGGTTACAAGCATGAACACAGAATTATCTGCTAAAAAGCGCCCTGGGCACATCCTGGGTGCGGGTGTCATCGGGTTTCATTAGGTGGTGTAACGCACAATTACCTCCTTCCAAAGCCAAATGCATAACTGTAAGGATCAATTGCCGTTTTCTTTACATGGGTATCCAGAAAGCGTTCCGGAGAAAATGCTTCTGGATCTATGCCACTGTCCTGGTCCCGGCTGAGTAACCTACATTACAGGATAAGTGCATTCCGTAGGTACATTTTCTTACTCACCAGACATTAGGCATAACAATGGTGCCTTTCGGTATGTAGTACCCTGCTCAAGAGGTCAAGAAGTGTTCCTCGCCGCTCAAAATTGAAAAACCTTTGTAAACATCCGCATCTTGTAATTTCCTTGGCGCGCCCAAAGGTGAGTTGGGCTTCCAGCGGTACACCTCCTTAATTGCCGCATTGATATACGGCAGCCGTCCCCGGTCAGCAAAAGATGGTAGACGGTCAGTCCCTACGACTCTATATATCTCCTCACGCATGCGGTCCTGGACCTCTGGGAAGCACGCCATAGCATGAATGAAGACCAGCATGGTTCCGCTTGTCTTTTACATGATCAGACATATGCATATCCCCGAGTTGTGAAATAGTCACCGTGTCATTTCCAGCTTGCAGTCGGATGACGATATCATTCCTCTTTTCAGTCAATAGGGTAAAAACGTACCTTCATATATTGACCACGCTACCCAAGGCAGCTGTTGTTCTATCCCTTTTTCGCTCCTTAAATGTTCTGAAACAAACGAAGCCGGAGATGCTCCTTGTTTCATATCCTGTTCTACCTGCCCTATCGGACGGTGCACGATATCAGACACTCGCTGCCGTCCTATCTCAGCTGTTTGTCGTATGCTGTTAAATGGAATCCAGGATGGCAGATACCACACTTCATTTCCTTCAGCTCAGTGGTCTGCCAGGATGAAAAACACCTTACATTGAGGAATCATATCAACCAGATAGGCCCCAGGAACCACACTTTTCAGTACGATTCGCTCCGTTTCGGCGAATTCGTCGAAGTACTGCAAGTTCCAGATCGAAAGGATTGGGGTCGATAATCAAGGTTTTACTCACCACATTGCTTGGGGTGTCAATAGAAAACCCATAGGTTATGGCCGCGATGATATGAGCCGTGGCCCTTGGTAACGCCAAGTCAGGAGGATAACATGAGACTGATGCCCAATTGGTCTCACATATGCAGATGCGTCATGATTTCTGAAGGACATTCCACTAAATCCTTCAAAAATTTAGTGGTAACATTCTCCTGCAGCGAATGATACTTCTTGACAACTTCCTGGTTAACGGTTCCATGTATGAGCTTCCGTGCTTGCCTCCAATATGGACCATAGGAAGCGAACGCCAGATTCTGTCCAATTTGGGTTTTCAGCGCTCAGCCACGAAGCGCGTTGTTGCATGTGCTCACGTTCTCGATCCCCATGTATTTGGCCATCACAAACGATGGTCTGTCAGAATACTTTTGCGATCTTTTCTCAAGAAGCTCGTGCATACTTTCCATGTCGTTCAAGATGAGAAGTTTGTTCCCGAGGACTTGTACGTATACGAGGTCGCCTACTTGCACTATTGAATACACCTCCATGGTTACAGCATTTAGGACAGACCATATAGCTTTCTCCATTCCGAGAATTTTTTCCATGGCTCCGCCTTGGGAACGTCGAGATAACTTCCTATCAATGGTTTTGGTTGCGGGCCAGGTGGTAGCGGCTGGGATTTATTCTGGCGAAGCAAGCGATGTCCTATCACCCCCAGGACGAGGACAAACGTCGAGGACACAAGCCAGTCCAAAGCGTGTAAGGCCATGTGGCGAGGCAGTCAATTTCCTTCCCCAGGAACCTTCGTAATTCGTAATTCGTGCTTCGGATGGTATACTTGGTTGGCTGTCTTCCTTTTATCTGCCAATGAGCGCTTCTTGATACAGTCCAAGCCTCGTGTTCTAGCACATGACGCCTTCGATCCTATCTAGCAATCCTAACGGGCTTTGCTGAGATGCCGAACACCACAGAACTTTCATGACCTTCAAGAATAGGCCATGAATCTACTATTCTTGAGACTTGCAAATGTAACCAGCTTACTTTAAACGTCGTCCACAGGATGTCCTCTCCCGTCACCACGATCCTGTCGAACTGCTGCGATTGGTGGGTTCGTCGTATCTAAGTGACAAGTGAGCTCTAGGTCGCTATTTGGGGCAGATCTCTGGGCTTGAACGCAGGAAGCTATCTGCGCCAGTACCATTAGCGATTGTACAAGCTGGCACTGCCGTGCTGTTCATAGTGTGCACACATGAATTTACGCAGGCTATCACGTTGTGTGGCGCATTGCCATTGAAGTAGTTCTGAGGAATCAGTGAGGATTGTTATACATGTCGGTCAAAAGCCCGTATGAGTCAAAAGATGCTGCATTACTACGCGTCGGCTGCTTCCTCGAATCAGATTGTGATGTTGACTGATCAATATGAGCATCAGGGATGTGATTTTATTCCATGCACGTACCGGCACGTTCATATACACGCTCCGTATCGCGTCCCAGGTCCCAGTACGTGTTGGGGTACGACTCTGTACGAGTAATCAGAGTACAGGATTGTCAGGCCAAACGTTGGTTCCGATCCAAGGCTCAATACCAGCGTGCCATCTCTCGTCTCATTGAGGTAAGCAACCTGGGCGGTCACTGCGATCAGGATAACATTCACAATCCATTTGCGCTTGCTCACCCATTACCCCTTAAACCATCTTAGCTGCAAGAGTGGACGAGCACATATAGCCACGTTACTAAGTACACAAATACTTCATTCACTCATTTTATGTACTCCAACTCAGTATCGCCTCTATTCATTTCTCCGTCCTACGTATTCGTTGTTCGATCAACAACAGCACCGATGTGAAAGCGGAAACACTCACTTGTGTGTCCTTGTGCAATTCGGCCTGTTCTCACTTGGGTGTGGGGTTCGGGTCGGGAGTCTGGTCAACACACATGTTACCCTGGGGCTGAGGCGTAAAGGGTGAGCCAGCTGAATGCAAACCAAGATACTCCCACTCACAAGGATAGCGCAAGCAGTGTTTTTGCCACAGCAGTCGCTGTTTTTGGTGCAGTTCCCATCAATTGGGCTACAAGTTGTACGCCCTGCCGTGACAGAAATCATAGATGCCACTGCAACGATAGCGGTGAGGAAGAAGAAACGCATGGTTTTTTTTTCGAGATGTGAGGTACTCGAATAATGTCTTGGAGGTGGGGGTGATGTAGGAAGATGGCCTACTTCTATACTTTCGCGACAGGGGCTGGCAGAATAGTTATGCCTGGCGGATGGTACTAGTCTGCACGACGAGAAATTAGGCAGAGACAACCTATCATTTCGCGTGCGCGTGCCCCTGATTTGGCTGTGCCGAGGCAAAGATGCCACGTCAAAGCTGTTGCAACCAGCCTACATCAATTACTGCGAGTGAAGGAGCCTCTGATAGTAAAGATGCTCATGAGCAGGAATCGTGCAGAGGATCATCAGAAGGGACTAGGAGGAGTTCCAAGACTGATGACAGAGCTCGCGGGAGGGTAGACCACAGACTGGCATAGGAGGAGAGAGGCTGAGAGAGCAGACGTCTTTTCGTGCTCGCAGGATCTGGGAGGTTGTTCTGAGAGGCCTGCCATTTTAATTATCAATGTCTATTGTGGATGGCTCTTTCGCTACTCGTCCCACACCTGTGTAGTCCGTCACAAGGCCTGGTGCTGACGTGCCGACTGGGAGTACCTGCCGAACTCGGTTCCCGCTAGCATGAGCTTTGCATTCGTCCAAATGCTCAATTCAAATTGATAAACTGGCAAATCGCGCGAGCTGTCGCATGAGAGGCGACCATCATGATAAGTGACTGACAGCTAGTTGACGACCATAAGTGTTGGGAAGCAGAAATCAAGAGGAGGATCATCGAAAGCAGACCTCAGACAAAAAATTGTTTGGGCGACAAAGATGGTGCCTGCGATGGAGGCAGTGATTGAATAGCGCTGTTAGCCCTATGTGATGTCCTCCATCATAAAGCTAGTTAACGACCATAAGTGTTGGGAAACAGAAACCAAGAGAGGGAATGTCGAAAACAAACCTCAGACAAATAAATATTCGGGCGATGAATATGGTGCCTGTGTGGCAGTGCTTTTAGCCCCTATGTGATGTGCCGCATCACAACAACCATAACTTGAAGTACTTGTTGGGAAACTTGGGAAACAGAAACCAAGAGGGGGAACATAATATTGAAAACAAACCTCAGAAAAACATTATTCGGGCGACAAATATGCGTGGCAGTGCTTTTCCAGTGCTAGCCTTATGTGCGGTCCCGCTTCACACAAAGATCATTTTATTTCATCAAGTGAGCAAATTGTCGCCGATCAAATCAAATCCGTCGGGATGTACTAATTTCGCTCTCTTGAAAAAGCGCTCGGGACTTTGGACTCACCTTCCTCGCTCGTATCCGCTCCAAACATGCTCACTAACTTGGAGCAGGGGGGTAGAGCTAAGAGCACGCCATGAACACGCGACGGACTGTGAGGCTACGCTACGAAGTAGCTTGGAGAGGTGAGATATAGGCGCTCAGTAGGAGTTCAGTGGCTTTGGACGGAACACACCTGGTGTCTGTAAGATAATTGATTCGAGGAACGTGCTTGAGCAAGCGACGCGGCTTTACTACGAATGTTAACTTGAAGTTAGCTCATTGACATAAAATGCAATTAACGATGACTGAACTCCTGTAGAAATCAGCCCTCCGCTTCAAAGCTAAGCTTCATCTGCAACGACTGACGGTGCTATGAGAGATGCACTTTGGGCGGAACAATTTGGACAAAGTGATTCTTACGTTACAGTTGGTCATCTTCCGTTCTCAACAGCCCAAAACAAACTCCAAACTTGACCTGAAATTACGCCCCGACAATGACGAGGCTTCCATCGACAGCGTTAATCAACATCAATGTCAGAGTACGAAACATCTTTACAAGTTGCGCTAACATTGTTGCACTGATCACACATAAATGGGTGAAGTTCGGCACGAAGTTGTATCATATCTTGGTTCTCTTTCCAATAGTATTTCTGGCAAGCGAGTAAGCATTTTATTTTTGCTCCAAGAACCAAATTTCATATCGCAATTGCGCGAGCGGTCATTAGGCTGTTAATTATGTGTTCACCACATGGTAGAAGAAGCGCGCGTCCTGCGAGGCTTATAAACGCTCCTCGATCCATCTCTTTACTAAGCCTTGTCTACCCATCATGATGGAGTCCAAGGCTGAGAGTCCTATCCTTGACTTTTCCGAGTTCAAACTGACTGCCGATAAACCCCCAACATGTTGGGGCACACTTTTGGTTCTCTGGGACAAGCTTTCGACCACCGCTCTAAGTAGATGCTGGCCTTCATTGATCGTGACAGGTATCTGGTCGTCTTCAATATGCTTATTCAATCACTTCACACACGGAAAATTGTCGATACAGCCAACTCTTATCACTGTGTAGGGGGTCCTTTTTCCTAGTAAAACCATCCTTGACTGATTTTTGTCGCAGGTTCGGCACCGTTCTCGGCTTTGTGATATCTTTTCGAACATCGTCTAGTTTCGACCGTTATAATGAGGGCCGAAAACTCTGGGCCCAGATCGTATTAAATTGCCGCATCTTCGCTCGAACCGTGTGGTTTCATGTCCCAGGTATGCAGATTCTTTTCAACTTCGCAAGACTCGCTCAACTGTGACAGATAATGCTATCTCTGCTTTAACAACGGATCGTCATTGTCTGACAGGAAACTCCGACCAGGTCCAGGTCCAAGCGAAGATCCTGGCCGATAAAGCTCAGACCCTAGTTGAGAAGAAAACGGTGGTGAATTTACTCGAGGCGTATGCCGTTGCCGTAAAGCACTACTTGCGAGGGGAAGAAGGAATTGGGTATCAAGATCTGAAACCGCTCGTTCCTTTCCTCTCTTCATGTAACCACCCGTTTCCTGCCACTATCTCTTCTGCAGATGACCAAACTCGGACGTTGCACCGTAGGTTGACGCATGATCTTAGACACGACACATCGGCACCCTGTGTACCAACAACCCAAGCACCGGCGTCCCCAGGCCACCTGGTAGCCGAACCTGGAGCTCGGTCGAGACCAGCCATTCGAACATGTGGGACGGAAAATACCATTGTACCGCTACATGATGAAGAGTCTCTTCAACCTGCAGAAATAGGCCCCAGGTACTGCTGGCGAACAGCGTTCCCATTTCCGTTCCTCTTTTGGGTTTGGACAAATTTAAAGAAACTCTGCAAGCTCGGAGCGAATGATGCAAGTCAAAAATTTTGCCCCAAAAAAGATAACATCCCTTTGGAAATATCTATGTACTTGGTACGTATGTCCCGCCATGCAGGGAAACAGCAAGTTTTCATTTTCGAGCCTCGAAGACATCTTACATATGCAAACTGCAAGCCCGTCGCACCGTGGATGATCCGACTCTAGGTGTGTTGTGCTGGACTCGTTATCCATGTCACTGATAATTCTGCTGGAAGGTCTGCTTTACACGACGCTCAATCAGCTCGTGGATGCCCTGACTGGGTTGGAAAGGATCCTTACCACTCCGATTCCGATTTCGTGCGTGAGCGTTAAACACCTATTACTTCTGATTTTAACACGTTACTCAGTTACTCGTCGCACCTATGGATGGTCACAAATGTTTATTGTGCAACTTTGGTATGCGGGATTTTTTCACTTGCCTCCAGCCAGCTGATATTGTTATTATATGTAACAGCCCTTCCAGCTATGGTCTACACTTGAATGGTTCACCGTTCCGGCATCTGTGATTGCAGTAAGGCGCACCAAATGTTTCCTTGCATCGCCTTGTCTCATTTGACCACCAAAGAGCTTTGTTTTCTATGGTTTTATCGTTGCTGGGGAGGAAATTGAAAGTGCGTCCCAAATCTCTGATGTTTCGCTCATTCATTTAACGCATCAATGTCTTAGATCCGTTTGGTGAGTTGTCCCATTCTGAAGACCGGTACGAATATCTTACTGCCATCCATCTAATTAGGCTATGACAAGAATGACTTGGTTCGTTTATTTTTCGCATCCGGAGGTACACTCACTCACTCAGGAACGTAGGACATGGGTTATATTGTGCACAATATCATACGTAGGTTTTATCTATTCCTGGAGTTTGTTCTTCTGACTCTGCCCCCACAGGGAAGGAACTTCATGCCATCACAGCCGTGTCAATCCAAGACCTAACAAATCAGGCATTCCCGGATGATATTCAAGATGTGACCCCTTCGAAGGGTAGCCTGGATGAAACACTATCCGACTAACTCGACTAGTGGAGATAGATGATGCAGTGCGTTGTATGGGTAAGTCGCGCGGTCATGTTGATGTCATTGATGGATTCATTTCTCCGCACTACTAGCGGGTATTGCACCATTCAATGGGGCCTGAGGAGATTGCAGGGTGAATCAGCAGTGAAATCATGTCTGGAGATATCGATCAGAAGTCATTTGTGCGCCTATGTAAGATACCGATTTCATGCACTTATCATAGAATTACAAATTTTCGGGGGAGCTTCCCGAGTCATGGTTGCACCTCTGCATTACAATCGATGGAGTCTATAACACCGCTCATCCACTGAATTCGACCATGTGAACTGTCAGACCTAATGCGCGTATGTCTGTTCGCTGTCCTAGGGTGTTCCAGAATGTTCCCAGTTGACAAGCACGGCCGTGACATAAATATGTCGGGAAACTGTATATCTCCGGCGCTGCAAAAATATCAGCATGGCCATGGAAAGATGTGAAACATCTGTGGCGAATTTCGTAGCTTGTGCGCTTCCATCCAGCGGAGCGCCTTGGGAAGGCATGTGATGATTGGAGCTGCGGGTAGACCCTGAATGAGATAACAGCTACGGAAAGCTTGGCGCGTACTGACGCCTGTAGACACGGCAGGTCCAAATTTAGGCCGCACACGTTGTTGCGAAGATGATAGCCAGTCTGAAGACGAATCTTGAAAAGTTGCAGGATTGACGCCTTTACTAATGGCTGTAGATACTGTTGGGTTGATGTTGTGTGCTGAACTTCACGGCAATACAAACGTTCGGACAATTGACCACATTCATGGCATTAGAACGACGACGTATGCGACTATGACTGATTGAGAGATAAGGTTCATGCCGTCCTCATCTAAGGTCTTCATTCATCACCACGAGTATCGAACCCGAAGTTCCTGGGCCAGTCGGTATCATCCAAGAAGGCCTGCAACAGTAAGTCAGGTCGAGATTGGATCCAGGAATAAAATGCCATACGTTTGAGAAGTAGAGCTTGTGCTGATAAAAAAAAGTACGCCTTGTCGAAGCCAATAACGCAAGTCGGAGTTAAATGGTAAGTCATGGGCGTGCATACTGCATCAATGCATCACCGCCGACGAGAAAGATTACAGTCATTCACAATAAAGATGTGTTCAAGATCTGCCGTGATCAGCTGTGCTGGACCATATGGTCACGTACCAGTAGTAAGTTATCTCGACATGATTCCTGTGCCCAACTTCTCAACATCGCCTTGAATTGATTTTGTTTTGCCTCCTGCTATATTGTTCAAGCCTGAAATCTGAGATATGGGTCAGTTATTTGCTTCCAATTTAAGCACCGTCTTAGAATACGTTGTCTTCATCCCCAATGAGCGTGCAATGCTGAGCATTTCGGCTGGCCTCGTTCCTCGGCCGGTGCTTCAAGTTTTCAGCGCGTGAGAGTGCTGCCAGTCTGAGTGAGCGCTATGAGCGCTGTATCAGTCGGAAAGTATCGAACCGTGGAAAAATCCGCACGTGAGCTTTGCTCGTTCAACGATAGCGGGACTCAACTCCTCCCACTCAGACTAACTTAGTAGAACGTTGACTCCTTGGGTGTTGGGGAAGTCCGTCAAGCCTTGGCAAGATGTGACAGGGCCGCCATCTGCAAGAGGAAGAACTCGTTGTGATGCCCAACTGAGCTACGCTACCGACTCAAAGCAGGTGACCGTGACTGGCACTGCCATCATAACTTGTTAAACTTCAGCCAACAACTTCGACAAGTTGAAGGGACACTTCTAGCATGCCAAATTCAACTTGTGTGTTACATACATCCTCTCTCAAGTTTTCTTACAAATAATTGACCAGGCCGCCACAGTTACGAGACTTTATCGGATCCGAGTCCATCCAGCTCATTTCGCAATTGCCCGGGCTCACTACAATTCGAGCCTAACAAGGAACTCCGTACAGGCACAGCTCGCCACTGAGCAGTGGTGCCTCTGATGGTCCCACTTAAACCTTTTCCCCCTGTAGCAACTATACTAGTACATATACGTCTAGAAGATCCTTGTTTTGAGGCCTGGCCTGTTTTTAGGCAGTGTTCGACACGCATGCTACCACTTGATTGATGGTTGCTGGAAAGACCCTCAAAATGCAGCTGGTATACACGGATCGCCGCACACTCCTGATGTCCTTCAGTTGAATACTCAATCACTTCATCATGACGTCTATCGCTGATTCGGACGTGCAGCAGATGTGAGCAATAGATTGTCCACGTATCCTGACGGCAACTAAAGATTATTTAGGTTGTTCTGCATGTACACCGTTCTAGCGGGAAACAGTAAGGACTAGAGCTTAGTTTATCCTTGGTCTCAGGACGATAACGCGATATTCTGACTCCAGGCATACTGATATACGACCATATGGTGACCCTACCCGAAGAAATCGTTTTTATCTGGCATCGTCCGAAAGCACTGTCTGCAATGTTGTTTCTACTCAATCGCTATGTCGCTCTCCTCAGCAATATCTGCGGCTTAGTTATGGATTTTGTGCCTGTTTCAGATGAGGTTCTACAATTTCATTATGCAAGTACTCAACCGACTTGCTCACATTTTTTTCCTTTAGAGGTTTGTTTCATTCTGATTCTTGAATTTATGACGTTTGCTCAAGATAGACTAAGCTGTTTGAAATATGCGCTTTACAGACAACTGGCCATTCTCCTCCAAACAGCTATTGTTTGCAGTGAGTAGAGGTTTATTGCGAGACAATCACATATTGAAAATTTCAGTCATAATGACCATTCGTACTTATGCTCTCTACGATTGTAGCAAGCGCTTACTTGCCTGGATGGGAATCGTCATGGTTGCTCTTGCGGGGCTAGCCTGTGTGCGTTTTCGCTTGGGATTTTAGACGCTGGATTCTACTGATCGCTTCTAGGTAGGCACGTTTGGTCATTTTTCAGGCGACATGGAAATTGTGCCAGGAATTGGCTGCAATGAAACATTTTCAAAAGCGGTGTATGTCGTCCGAATCCCCTTTCTGTGCGCCTGCTCGAACTCAAATCGTTGCAGAGCCGCCCGTTAGTGAATTCCAAGTCACATCCACATGAAACTTGATGTCGTGACCTTATCTAATTGTAGGAATCGGGCTGGCATATGTGGCCTTATTGATCTTCGATATATTTATCTTTATCCTGACAGTGTATAGGATTTACAAAACTAGCAGTTTGCTGCGATTTTCTCTAGTCACCAGGAGAAATATCGTTGATACCATATATTGCGATGGTAAATTTTTCGTTGCATCTGTATTATCAGTACTGAATCAACCGAACGCAGGTGCGATATATTTCGGGTGAGGTTGCCAGCGATTTCGTGAGTGGAGCGATTTTGATCCGCATTGCTCCAGAGCGATGGCACTGTCCAATATACCCACCATCCTGACGTACTACGTGAGTGGCCAAGTGTATGCTGAAGATATCACAAAATGCTCACAGCTTGAATCAGTTTGGTTCAGTGAGCATACAATCTCGCACCTTTGACTGTTTCCTGACGACTGGCAAGGTTGGGCTCAGAGGCAGTCTTTCTACATTCACTAGCTGGTGAGTGGCTAATGCAAGAATCACGGACCGATCCCAAAGATGATCTTCAGCATGTCCGTTACTCTCATCTCTCGGCTGATGCTGAACCTGCACCAGACTATCGCCACTGGGATTTTCTCTACCACTACACAGGACGACGGCTCTAGCCTCCCTGTCCTTACCACTAGGGTCAACATACGGTCCGCGATTTCCTCTCATCATTGGTAGGCTAGTATTGGACTCTGTTTCTGGATGCAAAGTTGTGGGGATTCTTGATTGGAGCGGATAGTTGTTCTTCTGGTTTTCCTTAAGCCCAGTACTGCACTGCGCCGGAAATCATAGTGAACATAGAAAAATCCTTGTGTCCATCTTTCCACTTGCATGTTTTGACATGGATATGAGCGCTCAATCTACACAGCCACACAAGGTGGGCATGAGTCATGATGGGCATCCTCATCAGCACATCTTGAATTGCCCTACATAGGCATGCTAATAATCCCTGCATGTTCAAAGATTGTCGAGCTTCCTCCTCCTGCCTTTATCTATGTACATCCACTAAACGACCACCCCCTAGATCTTCTGGTTGTGGCTTCACGGTTTGCAATCTCGCGCGAACCTGGCCATGTTGTGGGTCTGCATATGAATAATGTATGCCTGGTCGTTTGCGCTCGGTCGCCATGCTGTCTTGTGTCTTAGTCCAGCCCAGTAGAAACTACACCATCCCGAATTTTTACTCGTTGCTGAAGATCGCAGAGGTAGTTCCTTCTCAGTAGACGCCTCCTTCCGTCATTGCGAGGTGAATGATGTAAATACAGGCGCAGGAGTCTACAAACTGCAGCAACAGCAGAACTGTGCGATAATCGATTTACGCAAAGGCCAAACACATGTCCGCCCGGAGTCCACTAGATAGTACAAGACTTGCATCCATCCAAAAGAATGATGCATGCTGGGTAGTGGTCATGACTCAGTCACTTACCCCCTCAGGAGCGTCTCCAATCCTGCTGAGATGTGAGTATCACTGATAACTTTCTATCCACGACCTACCCATGTAAAGCTGTAAGAATTTCCGCTTTCCCCTTTTGAAGCCACGCCGATGGTGTTTCCGGGACAAGGCCTTTTGAAAGCGTCCTAAGAAAATCGTTCTGAGGTGAGAATGCCCATTCTGCCGGGTCTGGGGTCGGTGTGGTTGTTATAGCACGAAGTTCCTTCCCTGGGCGGACAGAATAAGAGGAACCAAATCGAGACAAGATATCACCTACGTATGATATTTTGAACAAAATGATCCATATTCTGTATTTCTTGCGTGAAATGGTGCAGCACCATTTACTGATGGCAGACGTACCAAGTCATTCCTGTCATAGCCTGAATGAATCATAATAAGATTCGTCAGGGTCACGCACAACGAAGCAACTTGCCAAACGGATCTAAAGCGAGAAATTAAGTAAACGAGTGCAACATCCTAACGTCAGAGCTTACTCTCAATTTCTTCACCAGCAACGACGAACCCAAAGAAAATAAAGCTCTGGGAAGTAAAATGGGACACGGTGAAAGAATGAACTTCGCAATGCTGCTTACGGCAATCACGGATGCTGGAATGGTCAGCCATTCAAGTGTGGACCACAGCTGGAAGGGCTATTACCCACAGCGGGGATGTCAGTTAGCAACAGGCGGGCAAAACATTCACGCATACCAAAGTTATGCAATAAACCAGTGTGACCATCCACAAATGCGAGGAGTAACTGAGTGAGGAGTGAGGGTCATCATAAGCGACGAGGGTCTGACGATCACGCACGAGACAGGGATTGGAGTGGTAAGGATCCTCTCTAGCCCAGTCAGAGCATCCACGAGCTGATTAAGCGTTGTATAAAGCAGAGCTACGGAGTCATTGTTGGTAGAGATCATATCAGCAAAAATATACATACATAAGGTTGGGGCATCCACGACTTTGCGAGTTTGCAATGCGGAGATGTAAGAACTCTATGATGCCCGAAATATGGCCTTGATTTTTCCGTGCATGGTGGTGAGATATACGTACCAAGAATAAAGATATTTCTAACGGCACATTATGCTTCCTGTATCGAAAAATTGAACGTGCATCATTCATTCCAGCACTTTTTCCAGCATCGCTCTGGATAGTTGACCATACCCAGAAGAAGAACGAGAATGGAAAGGCTTTTCGCCATGAGTTAATGGGACGCATTTCTGAGGGCAGAATGTACTCTTCATCATATCGCGGCCTGCTGGTGTCGATTGCGCTTTCTTTTGCAAGTGACGTATCGGGGTCAGCAAATCGCGTTGTAGCTTCGGGAATGGTCGCCAACGGAATAACAGATCGGCGGTGCGGGGACACGGGCGCTTGGGTTGTTCCAGAAGACGTTGGTACATCATGACTATTGTGGGAAAGTGTGCTTGCATGCGTCAGCCTACGATGCAGCTCTGGGGCATTCAAAGAAGGAATGATGGTAGGGAGCGAGTAAGAGCGTAGTGAGAGGAAGGAGACAAGCGGGTATAGATCTTCATAATTAATCCCGTCTTCCCCTCGCAGGTAGTGCTTGACGCTGACAGCGTAGGCCTCGAGTAAATTCACCACGGTCTTCTTCTCAATCAAGGATCTGGCGTTTTCTTGTTCCGTTTCTTCACGGGAGAGGGGGTGATCCTTGATTGGGACTGATATAGCATTATCTGAGATCTGTTTGAGCCATCTGACGAAGAGGGGCATGTCTGCGCACCTGGAACATGGAACCAGACAGTTCGACCAAAGGTACGGCAGTTAAGCACAATTTGAGACCAATATTTCCGGCCATCATTATAACGTTCGAAGCTAGACGTCGTTCGAAAAGATATTACGAAACCTAGAACGGTTCCAAACCTGCAGCAAGAGTTAGTGAATCACTAACTGGGGCCAAGGGGACCTTACACGGTAATAAGAGTCGGCTGAATTGACAATTTTCCGTGGGTATAGTGGTTAAGCACGCATAGTGCAGACGACCAGATACCCGTGCAGATCAACACAGGCCAGCATCTATTTAGAGCAGTGGTCGACAGCGTCTCCCAGAAAGTTGGAGAATTGTGAATTGTTTGTGTGGCTTCAAATGAGCCAACGGAAGAGTAAGTTGTGTACGTCGGCGGTTGAGACATAGAAGAGTAGTGAGATGGTGAATACCAACGTTCTGCGATAGATTCGAGGTGAAAATGGGGCTCAAAGTACTTCGTCAAAAGCCATTTTTGTGCTGGAAGGCACGTGGCCAAGGGTCTCTATCCCGAGCGTGTGTTGCAACGCCCATACACACTACAGACGGTCAATCATCTGTATCCAATCTGCCTACCTGTAATACATGCTCTCCGCACGTGTTTGATAGCACCAGTAAGTTCGACATTACAATCTGGTTCGGACAGAAATACATGCAACTGCGTGGCCTTATGTCCCAGGCCCTTTCCTGCCAGGCAAAATGCTCAGGAACAGTTATGCAAGACTTGACGTTGCTCCGTCTGAAGGACAATGAACCCCACGATTTGATTTCGCTGAACCCCGCATGGTACACATGAAACATGCGTCAGAGTAAAGAGAGGCAATACGGTGGGCTTGCGGCTGGGACACTGTCACAATTTATGTCAGATCTTCACATGCGAGTGCCATGATGTGTCGTGAGTCAGACCGCTTGATTCGAGTTGTAGAACCACAACTTTCGTCGATTAGTGTCAATTACATCAATAAGTTGAACCACGCAATGGATGTTGTAAACCAGCAGCGTGAGTTGCCAGAAGGCACTCGATCTGATGATATTGATCTCTGTAATTTAAGCACGGGTGTCTTGAAGGGACGCGTTTGGTGTGTTTCACCGGAAATTGAATGTTCAAAAGTTGACAGGGCAAGCGAACATTGGCAAGTGGTAATGAACTGAACGGTCCGGCCATTTCCGGGACTAGCGGGCCTTCAATTTTTGGTCCTTGTTTTCGACCTCGTTCACCCTACCATCGCAGTCTTGTACATAACCAACAGTCTTTCTTATTCCCTCCTATAGAATTGTTACCAGAGCTCCAACAACCCTCTCTGACTCTCAAAGGGGATTTGACATGGACTTGTGCAAGTTACGTAAAATGCACCGCTGTACGATAAATTTGAGATTCAAGCTGTCACAAGCTCAACACTACTTTGCCTCAGGGATGCATTCAAGATGAGCGCTGAACGCCGAGTCTCAGCGTAGACCTCCTGGCGACTGCCACGGTAAAGGCTGACAGTCATATCACTAACTCTATCACCAAATGTTTACCGGTTCTAGGTAACCTTTGCGGTTGATGCAGCCGTCGTACAACAGGTCCTAACTCCTGGAAATGCATCATATAAGATACTATCTTATACATCGGCGATATTCGGTAAGCTTGTCAGGAGGGCGGTGATGCGTAAATGATTAGGGCAATTTGCTAATCGTTCGCTGGCAGGACGTCCTGTCAAGCAAGATTATCTCCAAGTGGTCCTTGTTCAGGGTTTCATGGTAAAGTTCGGTAGACTCGACCGGACTACTTCGAACGGGTTTACAACGGCTGGGTTCAAGGAGATACGGCCTTGACGATACGCGCACTCTGAACAGAGATCTGAATTTTCAATGCCTGAGGCCCGACCTTTTTATCCTCCACTGACGATCTGCACCAGACCAGAGTGAAAAGCTTCGCATGTGTATTTTGCAACTATTACACATCAGAAGTTATTTTGTGGCAGCGTTCTTACCGCCCATGGGTGAGCATTTGATTTCAAATCTGATGTGTCAAAACGTGACTTTGTTGTATTTATTGAGGTCGATCAACGATTCTCAGCGCTCACAGAACAAAAGCAACGGACAAAAAGCTTCCAATGTGAGAATGGTTTAGGTGGTCATCAGATACAACTTCAACGACGAACCTAGGCAGTCTGGTCCTGCAACCAGCTCCTACCGAATGGCAGTTCGTAAATGTTCGGGTCCGGACTTTAGTTCAGGATTGAACTGTTGCGGCACCAGCACTGCCAAGATATGGCGACCCTTGCTCAGGGTTCACATTCATGCAGCTTATCTGGTCACTGATACAAAAAGAAATGTTCAAAGCAAGTGCGCCGGACAATGCAGTATCTTTTTGCGACTCGGCTCGCCGAAATGACACCGACGCATGACAGACTAGTGGTCCGCTTCTCAGGGTGTGAGCACAAGGTCGGGCCATATTCTACCGAGTTTTACGTCTGTTACTGCCTGCAATGGAAGCGCTTGCCTTACTTGCATTTAAGTGTCGTATCTTCTATGGTCCAGAGGAATATCTCCTTTTCACTCCCGTGTTCAAATTGAAGACGGGCAGTTTGAAAATAGGCTCGGTAAAATTCTATCACGAATCGCGACTCGTCCACCATCACAAAGGATCATGAGCAGCATCGCCATTGGCTCTCTGCTTTGGATTTCCGTCCAACCACTCATACGCCTGCAAGCATCCTTTTCTGAGTTGCACTTGCACTTTTTCTCATATTTGATGTCATTTCTCCAGGTTCTTGTGCGTAGGTTGTGGATTTGGAATCACTAAGGCAGGCTTATTGTCCGCCACGGCGGCTCGCGGGATGGGGCTAGTCATCATAGTAGGGGAATTTTTGATCTGAGGATGTACAACTGATCGATTGGCAGAATGTTACGACGCCAAACCTGATGTTCTCGACGATTGTACCATCGTTCGATTCATCAAACATTACTGAACTCGGTGCGATTCTGTGCTTTTGATGTCTGCTTTGACTAAGGCTAAGTATTTCCAGGCCCTCTCGTTATCGTTGCACTGATCTATATGCTAATCGGCATAACACTGTCGTGGATCATCAAGCAACTCTTTTGGGTTCCTCACAGATTTCGGCATGGAATTCTCGTGGCTGGAGGGTGGGCGAATATCGGTGATATCCGTAAGTTCACCAAAACCCGTTGACAGCCACACAATCTGGCTGACACCTGTTCGCATTAGCAATCTCTGTGACCCTGAGCGTCATGGCGTCAGCTCCTTTCAATGGAACTGATGATGAGAACCTGGCAGTGGGCTACATCGCCGTTTTTATCCTGGTGTTCTCTGTACGTATCTTGATTATGCCTTATCTTCGTTCACTGCAACAATCGTAGGTCACATTGTTTCCTCTTGGCGGACACCGGTGTGTTATGATGGATTTTGATGGTCCCGACTTGGAAAATTATCAAGTCAAGGAGAGGCTCAGCACCAAGCACGCGAAGACTCTGTCGAGACTAGCTGCTGGATTTGTGCGCCTCAGGCAGATTTTTCTCTTTAACCATCCATCAGTCAAGGAAATTCATAACGAAGCCGGCCAAAATAGCGGCGAGAAAGAGTCTCCTCATGAGACATTCACACATGAGGACTCTGTCACCACGTGCTGTGACCCGCCAAAGGAGGAAGAAATCGGAGTCTTGACATTGGCGAATGAACATCTGTCTACCCAGTGTCTGGATCCTACATCTGTACAGTCCGGTCCGCTTTTGACTGATGAAGCTCAGAAAGTCTCTGCGACTACCAGCCTTCCTAACTCCATCACTGGGCACGTTGCGGTGACGCATGCTCATTGGTCCTTGAAGTTTGTCAGCCTGGCCCTTGAATTCCTGCGATCCCTCATGAATCCTCCGTCTTTGGCTATCATTCTCTCATTCATCATTGCCGTTATTCCTCCATTGAAGGCTCTTTTTGTTCCAGGCGTTCCAGGCACGCATATTCCTTCAGCGCCCGATGGCCAACCTCCACTCGCACTTATCATGAAGACGGCCCGATTTATCAGCGCTGCATCAGTACCGATGGGTTTGATTACCCTTGGATCTGCTCTTGCAAGACTAAGCATCCCGCGAAATCAGTGGAGCTCTCTCCCACTCGGTTCCATCGGGAGTTTGGCTGTTGGCAGACTTGTTATGATGCCCGTTCTGGGCATCCTTATTTGCCAGCAATTCACGCATATTGGGCTGATAGATTCCTCCAACAATGTTCTCAGATTCGTCTGCATGTATGTCCCTTTGAACTCCTAAGCCTGAATGAAACTTGACCTTGAGCATTAGCTTCTTGTCGGGTTTGCCCACTGCGACCACACAGGTTTTTGTTTATTTATTCGTCTTGAGCATAATATTGAGCATTGTTTAGGTGTTTCTGACTCAAGTGTACTCTGGGACAGGTAATGCTGAGCATCTGTCAGCGTTTCTGATACCCCAGTACATCATCATGTTCGTATCGATGATCGCCACCACTTCTTTCACGCTTCATATACTCTTTGGATGACGCTCAGAAGCAACGATGTATGGATCGCGTTATGTGCGGGCTTAGATGATGACGGTCGATCAATTTAATGCCCTTTTCTCCTGGCCACTGCAGTTGGATAGAATGTATAAGCAAGTGTACGTACTGCACAATATGTATAAGATGTAGAATGTATTGGAGCGCCTGAAAGTGTATCTGAGACTCGTATGTTGTGTTTTCCACCAGTGAAAGCTATCGGCACCACAGTCGATACTGGCTTGTCGTGATTTACTTCAAAATCGAATGGTTCACCTTGTGACCGCTTCAAGAACTCTTGCATTTTTATTAGGCTTACCATATGACGTATGTGTCCTGCTCACCCTCGTCGTTGCGACGTCGTTGATTGGACACAGCGAGGGTGTTTAAACAACTCGAAGGCCGACGGTCTATTATATACAGTGTTTACTCTCAAAACTCGATCACTTCAAATCGATCCGTTTCATCCTGGACAAACAATTGAGTATGTCGCACTTCATGAGAAGATGATTTGGTCCTACTAGCTCTGGATTGTCCTTCAACAAATAAAGTTTGTCTCTATCGAGCCATGTCTCGATGAACTCGCCATTACTGAACGTTCTGTCAGACACAACCTCGACATAGGGCATGGATGTCGTGATGTTTTCCACTGTAGATGGCTCATTCACTATTCTTCCTAGGCCTTGCTGGTGGTGGCGCTTAACAGCTGACGGACTGAAGTCCATGAGATGTAACCTGTACTCTGTTGCAATCGAGTCGCCACGGTCATTTACTTCTGTGTCATCTGCAGCGAATGCATGTACAGCTCGGCTCCCGCTAACGCCAAGTCTGCATGAAAATTCGTGTGGGAAAACGCGAGTATTTGAAGGTCCCCAAGATCTCCACGGTATTGTTGCTGCTGGGCCTTCCGAGTCAACGAAGTCAGGCTCGAAGAAAATCCTAGTGGAGATGACGAAGTAGAGATCTGAAGACCGCGTCTCAAGGGCGAGTAATCGATGTTCAGGATCCGAGATCCACGTTACTTGTAGGGCCTGTTTCTGGGCGTGTGCAATATCATCCGTCTGAGTGAAGCATCGTAGATTCATTGATAGTACAGGCAACAAGAAGCAGGCCAGTAATCGTGGTTCTTGAGACATGTCCTCGATTGAATAGAGCTTTAATTCGTTGCTGATAATCAGTAATCTGTCGTTTCCGAGGAAGCGCATATCGATCTGGTCAGTATCTGGATCTATTATTGGGCCGCTGAGGATGCACTAAATTGAGCAGTATCAATTGTCATGTATTTCAACTGATTCTGGCCAAGGCTCACTTACTTTGGACTCTGTTGAGTGTTGCCAGTCCCAAACTTGCAACCTCCATCTGGAGATTCTGGACGCACCGGCAAATAGTGGCTGATCGTCGTCAAACAGTAGGCAAGCGATATGTCTCCCAAAACCCTCGATTTTCACATTCTTTTTAACATAGATACTGCGGTTTGGAAAGTCAGAGAAAATCAGAGTCCGTCCAGCAGCTTGAGGGTGGGCCTCATTTCCATCCAGGGCTACAAGGTCAATATAATATTTTTCATCAGACACCAAGCCACCATTTACAATGTCCCTGACATAGAGGATGGCAAGTAGGTTTTGCACTGGGTCAATGTGTACATTTAAAACATCGAAGTTGCTTTGTATCTGTTTTGGAACTGAGCAAAGCGAATCTGGAGAGAAATCGCGCTCAATAGTTTGTTGTAAGGGCTTGCGTGGTATTGGAAAGATCTTGCTCGAGTCTATGTCTGGATTCCAGAAGCAGACATGTCCATTGACGATGGACACTTGTGTTTCTGTACGAAATTGTACTGGTATAAAGATTACTTCAAAGGAGTGGATGTTAAACTTGAACCATGCGTGGGCTTTGTCCCTCAGGAGTTGTAGGCGCTTTGACAAAGAAATGTGACCATCGAAGACAGGGAGAAGTTGTTGGCCACCCAGTTCGGTGATGTATTGAAGCTCGAAAGATGACATATAAGTCCGGCGAAGAGCCTTGCATAACTGCCAGACAATTATCAGAGTCCACTTGGGACAACATAACGACAATTAGTGATTTGATAATAGCTTACGGATGTACAACGTAGAATGTCTCGCCAAGGAAGGAGGCTTAGAATGTGGTGTATAATTTCGTCAGGAAGAGACAGTATCCCTGATTTGGGCTTCATTCTTTCTCGGCTTGGTCTACCGCGTAATGCGCTGAGACTCGATGTCAATAATATCAAGGACGATTAGAAACCGAACTTACCAGAATTTATTTTGTCAACAGCGAGCGCGATCGAGACTAGTAGCCTGAGTGTACTTCAAGCCAGCTGAAGAACGTGTTCACAGTGTAGTGTCGAAACCACCGTTCTGCTCATTGCTTAAATACTTTCAGTTGCGACTAAGAAACAAACGGACAAAGCCATCGTGGCGGAAAAGACTGTAACGGTGCTATGAATCAGTAAAAGTAACTCCTTCAATTCGGGGTTATGAGGATGTTCCGAACAATGAAGTCTTAGTGACTGACGAGTTCAAAGGTGTGGCTATTGCTGCCGCAAAAAGGACGCTCTGAGTCTTGAGGATATGTGGCACACGGATCTCCAAGTCTGCTTCACCATGTGCATGTCACATGAAGTACGACCTGGACATATTTTCATCCTTTGCAGGTTACTCCAGGTCCCTTGTTAGCGTAGAGTCGAGCGAGGATTCAGGACGAGGGCAATAGGCCATGTGGTTGACGCCCAGCAATAGTTGCTGATGGAGAAGCCGGCATGATTGTGATTATGTTCGACGCGTGTTGTCAGGACTCAGAATCTGGCTGAACGCATTCAACACGGACGACTCGGACTGAGCCTCCGAGGAGATGTGATCAACTTGAAGCTTGAGTAAGAGCCTTGCCACAAAGGTTCGAAAGGAAACCTGACATAAGCTGACAACCTGCCCTTGTTTGGGCTCCAATTCCTTTTGAGTTTGAAGTTGGAGGTTATTCAAAGAATGGAAAACTCCTACGAGTTGAAACAGCATATGGCACACATGCAACAATCATTGTGTTACCATGATAATCAGTTATATTGCATCGAGCATTATGTACATCCGGTGCAGCTATCTACTAATTATAATATGCAAGTTATGTTAACCATGGCTACGCATGGACAAGACCCATTCCAGACGGCGCTTGGCTAAAAATACAAATATACAAGGTATCCACAAGGCAGAACGAACATGCAATAGAGAGTGCCGAAATGAGTGAACGTGGGTGAGAGTGAGTTGTGCAAAAAAGATCGTGTGCGTGGATAACCGAATCGATGATGTCGTGATGCAGCACGCAGTGCCACGAGGCGTCAAGCCTTGTTATATGATAATCATGAGGGAAGGGGACGTCAAGCCCACCCTCGCCAGCTGATAGTCGCATTTAGTGCGCACGGACAAGTCTCCGTTTGTGCATCCGCTTGTTCTTGCTGTCTCGCTTGACAACATCCTCGTTGGTGGAACGGCCACTAAGCTTGCACTGCCCCGTCGCCGTCGGACTTGAGGTGGATGACGCGATGATAGTGGAAGAAGGGCCGCTGGCGAACGTTGATGTAGTCCCTGCTGAGGAACCCGATGCAGAGCCAGTAGATGTGGGGGAAGGAGCAGCAGAACCGGTAGCAGAACTCGAGCCGCCGTTCACGAAGCTTGCGACAGGAGGGCCGGGGAACGTGTACTGAATGGGCGGGTTGTAGATCTGTGCAGTGATCAGTGACATGTTCGAACAAAAATCAAACAAGAAAATGGCTCACGTTTGGTGTTAGGATACCAGGATCAGTATCAGAGTAACAACCAGGGAACAAGCACTCTTCGCTCGACGTCGGGCCCTGAGTCTGGGAACCACCAACTTGAAGTTGAATACACGCGGGGTAAAACTCAGCACCTCCTGTTGACATTGCAAGTTGGAGGGAGATAATCTCCGCGCGGAGCAGGTAATTGCCGGGCGCGAGAGTGCTCGGGATCGTCACGTTCACGGGAGCTCGAGAAGCTGCAGAACGCATGAGTGCAAGTAAAACAAAGTATGAACAGTACTGACTCAAGCTTGCCTGATACCAGGTACTGCCGTCCGCCTCGAGACCGAGTTCAGAGATCTTGAACCACTCGGCATTTGATGAGTCGTATGTTGAGCAAGAACCGTCGCACTTGGCCATGTAGTGCATCAATGGGCCTGTATTATGCGGCCACTGCAGATTGATGGTCACTTGTGAATTTATGGCATTGTGTGAAGTCACGTACGTTAGATGAGCCGTCTGTCCCACCAACCCATAGAATCTCGAGCTGGGAGCCAGGGTTCGCATTTCCGACCAGAGAAGCTAACTGAGCATCTTGCCCACAGTTAAGGGCTGAGTTGGTAGAACCCTTGACAGGACTGTTCGTGCTGACAAGGCGGATGATAGAAGGGGCAGGGCTTCCGACATTCAAGTTATTGCCCTTGTAGACAGTGCCGTCGATCGTCACCTGCTGGACGAAACCATGAGCTGAAACGAGAGTGACGATGGCGAGCGCTAGAAGGAATTGTGCAAGACTTCGAAACATCATGGATGCGCGATGCGTAAAGGGGTGTCAAGAAAAGAGATGTAATGTGAGGCAGAGAAGGAATGATAGATGTTTGTGATAAACAGGCTCGCCCAGCGAGGGTTCAAATAAGGATTGAGTTGAAAGATCAAAAGGCGACTGCCCTAATTGTAGTGGACAGACAATAGAGCTTTTTTTCCACAGACCACTGGCGAGGGACCATGAGAAGACGCATTGCAGCAGCCTTTTTATAGCCTTGTCGCATAGACTGAATCAGAACAATGGACAAAATGTATAAGATGGCTTACCATTATCCATTTCATCACATGAATCAACAATTGATTGGATGTTTGCCCCTTCTGCATGTTCCTCGCTTCCGTCTCATCAATCAAAGCCGAAAGTACATCATCATGCCACATGCTGCATGTGAAGCATAAACGTTACACAAGTTCCGCTTTTTTACAACTCATCGGATCAAGCCGTTTTCGCAGCGCTCCGCTGGTGTGGTTTAGTCGTGGCGTTGACTCCTTGAAAAGCTCAACCCTCAGGCCTTCTGAACAAGCTTTGATCACAATAGGAAGACACAGAATCGTGAAGCGAATCCATTAGGAGATAATTTGTGGACACTGGATTCGAGTCCATCGATGTTCGACTTATCAATAACCCGCTTGTAGGAACTCTGAGTCGAGTGCGGTCAATTCTTTCATTGAAGAAGGTCCGCCAGCGAATCGGATTACGAGCCGGGTAGGAGATCAATCGAAAGAATGCGCATGTTGTGTGTGCCGTGCGACACCCGTACTTCAATGTTCTATAAAATTTTCACACGCTCAATACATAATGAACATTCAAATCGACTCCTGGCAGGCTCTCATCCAGCGTTCGGTCCCCCAAACGTTCCTCACATGCTGGTCCATGTGGAGGTACAGGAGTTGAACGTTGAACAGGCTACCAGTCGCAAATGCCGTACAAGGACGTTGCTATCGAGATGGCAATGATACACAATACACGTGGGCAGGATCGTCTTTTAGCCGCGGTGCAGTCGGCTCGAGTGCCCCAAAGTGCTTTGACACAACCTGCATGACCTTTTTGGTAATGATCAATTGTTCCTATGTGGTGCCCAAGCTGGCATGTTGTACCTTGACAATCATGTGTTTCACAACACATGGCTTTCAGATCGAATAATGACCGACGAACCGTCCAAACCTGCGGTCCACTTTCACCCATCACCACGCCATCCCCATACGCGCCTGGCTTGTATTTCCTAATAGGCGGGCTTTGTTTGGAGAGATGCCCGTCAGGGAGTGTCTACTAGGAAATGGAAATGCCCACTATTGAGGCGTCGATCCATGGTCTTGTAACCCAATGACGCTATCATCTAGTTTGGCCGACAGCAACTGTGGTTCAAATAGCACAGTCCCAACACTGTGTTTAGCTCGTACGGTAGATGCTCCGTGACATTTTAGGTACGAGCTGTGCAAAACGCATAGGGGCCTAGCCTGAAGGCACAACCACGAGCACCATTACATTTGCTCGCCGCGCGTCATGTGCGACACACTCCGCTCGATTGAAATGACCGTCAGCGTGTCTTTCACGTTGGAATTACGAGCACGGCGACTCGCCGCTTTGAAGAGGGAGCGGAGGACACCTCGATTCGACGATAACAGCCCCGACACCCTCGGTTTATGGACGGTGAGTAGTCGACCAAGTTCTAGCACGTTGATGGTTTGTACTGATATGATTTCATATTTTGAAAGACCATAATTGAGTTGGAGAAGCTGATGATTCGTATCCCAGGTCTCGTCGAGCTCCGGGGACCAACTCGGCGGTTAAACGACACTGACGTACGCGTGGCTTGTCAGGTGGGCGAATCATAGACAGGCAAAAATGAACAGTTGACCTGATTTAATGTGCGTCTTCTAGCTGACACGCATCTGGTTCATAGCGCACCCCCTGGTTTCGTTTACACAAAAATCAAATAGTATGCCAACCCGTTGTTCACTCGACATAGCATGTGGTACTTGAACTCCTTGTCGCCTCTGTCCATTCGCAGTAGCGTCCTGTGTCTTGTTTGATCAGAAACGGCACAGTGCGAGAACGGGAACATGACTCGCCAGCGTGTCACTATATGCAAATTACTCTGCTCTCTTTTTAGGAAGATCATAACAGACTTTATCACCGCCCTCCTGATATAATGAAACGCCAGAGGTGAGTCGTCAGTTGAATGCAAAACAAACTGTTCCTCCTCACAAACTTCAGGCAGGCCGTGGTTACACCACAGCAGTCACTATCCGTGGTGCAACTCTGGAGCGCTTTCATGCATGCACTGGCAGACATGGATGCCGTCAACGCTATCATAACAGCGAGAAAGAAGAAACGCATTGTTTGTGCGAGGTGCCGAGGTGCTCTATTTGAGACGGAGTCGGTAGGAAGACGGCTTGCTTTTATACTATCGTGCTTGCCGTTGTCATGATGGGCTTCCCGACATCATTCCTTTTATGAGGGTCTATTCGTGACTGTCTAGTACCCACCACCTCCGTGAATCACCCAGATGTCACGGACAGTCACATTGGCCAAATTTTAGCCCAGCCCCACAGACTGCAGCTGGCAGGCCCGCACAGCGTTTCATCAAATCCAATATTCGACATCGGCAGTAGCGGCAGGAGACGTGACATTGATACGTTGTTTTTTGTTGTTGTCATGCAGAAAACACGATATCCACCATTTCTCAATGGATTCGCTTCGTTTCACTTGAATCATGATAGCAGAACATGTAGAATGTGCTTAGTGAAATAGTTAAGCGATTGGTGCTAAATCAATCGCTGTAGGCGAAAATTGCGAAGTGAATATCAGTGCCAATCATATGCCACCACGTGCGACGCCAGCCAGCGGCAAATTGCAACAAATCTGCAAGTCAACGCTAGATCGAGACTCCCTCTGGTCATGTGAATACTATGACGAACTGATATTAACAGGGCAAATTCAACTTGAGGCATACATTATTTGATTATGTCGTTGACTCCCATGTATTTGCTATACTAGGCTATACTTCGGGTGATATACAATGACGGTCGGAAAGTTCGTGTCAGTGATGATTGGAGACGGCGGTGCCATCACTGCAAGGCCCCCGACGACTTGAACAATATTCCTCAGGAAAAAATGACGCAGTTTCAATTTAAAATTCACTGTCATTCCATGAGGTGCTAGGCCCGCAAATTTTGGCATCGTTAACTCAACAAAAACCAGTCCATTATCCAGACCCCGGTTGTTCCTCTTCTTTGACATTCGACAAACATCCCGATACCAGCGATCGCAGCTTGTGCTCGCGGAGCTCTCAAAATGGCCGCCGGAGGATTCAAAGATCTGTACTCTGTAGTGGAAAGATCTGGCACGGTCCTAAGCGGGGGTCCTGGTATAGTGGTTATGGCTCCGGGTAGATAGGGCTGCGGGATCCAACCTTGGAAGTTTGGCTTGGGGTTTTCCTTGCAGTTCGCGCCTATTCGCGCCCGGTTCAACTCTACCCCAACTCAAAGACACTCTAGAATCTAGATTGTCCGTAAACACGGAGTATACCGAATTGTTAGACTCGGCGCTTTAGGTGTAAACCAATTTCTGGGGAAATCGTCAACGGCGCGACTCAAAAGAAAATTATCACAATACTCGCCCGAAGTGCATCAGTTCAGCGCCCACGAAGGACACGGCTCCAAACCTATGGCCGTGTACCTAGAGGTTGAAACATGGTGGGTATGAAACTGTTGGCATTGATGTTGAGGAACCCTTCGTGCAACGAACCAGGTTGTATCAACCCATCAGCTGCCAGTAGCAAGAGGTCTGTCTCGGAGCGTTAATCACTGGAGAAAGTCATCACCGATTTTGGCCACGAGTTCCACGCAGAGAGCTATGTTCATAGGGATATTCGTGGTGTAAACGTTGCTGCGAGACAGACACAGCGACCGTTGGCCTCACGCCGCTCGGCTTTAGGTTGGGCTGGTATGTCATTTGGCAAGTCTCGTCCTCATGATGCGCGTAAGGTGGCTGGGCTATGTTGTTCCAGCCTTGTCAGGCCATTTAGAAGACGAACCTCTGCTTACGTAAGTGATGAGGACTTGCCTATTAAGTGCTGCATCCTAGCACAGCCACGCACTGAGCTCCTGTTTTTGACGCGTACCGACGAGCGTGTTTTCGCACTCCTTGATATCGAGCGCTTTAGACCAGATCCTTATCTTTGCACCGATCATTTAGGGGTGATCGAATGCATGCGGAGGCAACGAGGCATGGAAATGCTGAGCGTTCCTTCTGGTTGCTCTTTCTCCTACCGTGACAGCTTTGTCGATCCCTTTCGGTTGCGTATACGAAGGGGGTACATAGTCTCCCCTGGCTGCTAAACATCCTTTGGGAACCAGAACTCGCTTCCAGCACTTGAAATAACATGCCAAGACAGTCGATCAAGAAGGTTGATGTTGCCTCGAAGGAACCGTGAGTCTACCTGAGACGAACGAGGGCAGACTATGTAACTGACAGGTGTTAGTCCCATTTGTATCATATGCAGAGATCCTATAGATGGTGCTGCAATCCTAGCGCCATGCGGGCATGCCTTCGACCTTGCCTGCATCACCCACCTCTTCCAGTCCTCAGTTCGTGACGACTCCCTATATCCACCACGATGCTGTCACAGAAACATACCCTTCACAAAAGTACGACGCTATGTCAGTCAAGCTTTAATTGCAGACTTCCGGCTCAAGGGCCGAGAAAAGAAAACGATGCACCGGGTCTATTGCTCGTCCCCGTCCTGCGGTCGCTTTCTTGGTGCACTCCACCAAAAGTCGTCACGAAAAGTGTACGATTGCCCAGCCCCAAGTTGTTCCACCCGTACGTGTGGTAAATGCCGTACCAAGTACGAAGGGGTTGGGAATCACAACTGCGTTATTGACGCAGCAACCCAACAAGTCCTTGACATCGCTCAAGCATCAGGCTGGGCAAGATGCCCAGGATGCTCCCATTTGATAGAGAAGATCGCTGGCTGTAATCATATGGTTTGTCGTTGTGGAACAACGTTCGATTACGCCTGCAAGTAATAGTACTGACCCACTTGGATTTACATCTATGCACCCCCCCAACATCTTCCCAAGGGTCAAAGGATGTCGAAGAGGGACTTCCAATTATGCCCCATGCAATAGAGTAGCCTGTATGATAGAGCTTTGATTTGTTCTCAAAAAAATACATGCGGTTCAGTATGCAATCTTATCACAAAGAAGGGCATCACCACGGACCCGCCTTAAGCTTTGCACGATCTACAAGTATAGGTCGACATCCCGATCATGAATGCCACAGTGAAATTTCGAAATTATTTACTCCTCGGAAAGTAGAGAACAGTATAAAAATGATGTAAAACATCAGGTCTTGTGATGCAACGAGGACGTCTACATAAATGCATGAAAAGAGGGGCAGTCGCTGTAATATGTGCAAAACACAGCATTCGACGAGATAGCAAGAAAAGAACTATGAACGAAAAGTTAAGTTACCAGGCATATCTTCAGCACGACGACTCTACCACCGGTCTAAGTATCCCTCTTAGCAGCCAGATTTTGACTGCGCTTGCGGCGGAGCATAGGTATGCTGAGCCTTCGGGGAAGTTTCGGTGTACTTGGCTGATGTTTTAATTTCGGGCTTGTGGGATCCGCAGGCGTGTCGGGCGCACGTATCAAAGCAGGAGTACTTGACAAAATCGAACGACTTCGTTGACGCGAGGTCGTAGTGGACAGACTAGACCTGCTCCTATTGAAGATCGGGGAGCTCAGGAGGCTGGACTTGCGAGGAGCGCTGGGGGATCCATCATCCCGTAAGATTTTTGGAGCCGTAGGCAAGGGCGGAGGCTCCTCAGTGCGGGTAGACCGACCCTTCAAGTGAGGTGCACTAGGATGGTGTCTGATGCTGTGTTCGCGATCGCCATCAGGTTGGTGTTTCTGCATCATCGGTGAACTCGGCTGATGCCTCAGCTTTGTCTCCTGGTCCGCAGACCGGACATATGGGGTATCAAACGTTGCCGACCGCGGACTCGCGCTCGTGTCACTGCTCCTTTGTGCTGCACCGTCTACTATGCTCGGTCTCCGCGCAAAAGGGGAGAAGTTGAGCTTGCGAGTGAGACTCGCTACACTCGGCCTCCTCGACCGCGGCGCACTTGAACTTCCGTCGCTTTGGAAGTTGGACTGCATACTAGGCGTCGTACGATGAGCTGGAAAATGATATTGCGTCGGGAAGCGCGGGCTCTGCAACGGCAACGGTGGTGAAAGTTCTGGAGTTGTGATCGTACCTCTGCGAGGCCGAAGTGGGCTGCGAGGTATCGATGCATCACCAGCTCGCTCTTCTGCTACAGGAGAAGCGGGCGGCGCCCTTTTCCACCATACGCGCGAGTGCTGTGGAGATCCGTATTGACTGCTCTGGTCATCGTGTTCATCAGCTTTGCGAGCGCCCTCTTCGCGTCGCTTTTGCTTCTCGACCACGCTACGTACGCCAAGGCCTCTTGCCTTGAGCCATCGTCTACCAAGGCTGTAGGACTTGGACTTGCCAGACGGGATCTCGTCCGGACGTGGGAGGAACACACGAGATCCAAACGTCGGCGTTCCACAACGCGATGACGAGCGCTCAAGCATAGGAGAAGGCAAAAGCGGCAAGATAGCCGTCGAGATAGGCCTCGACCCGAGCGACGACGGCAACTTGTTCGCATACATCTCCTGGGCGGTCTGAGGGCCCTCGTGTTCGTCGTCCTCTGAGGGCTCAGCACATTCAAACGACAAATCTACTGCAGGATCCGAGATTGGCCGTGGAGGGAGGATGTTGAATGCATCCTCGGGTATGTCTACAGGCTCGCAAACAAGATGCCCGAAGTGAGAACCTTTCGAGTATGTCACACGTGCGATGCGCCAGCCAGACGACAGAGCCAGCGCACAAAGCTCCCGTAGCGTGCGCTCCTTGCCATTGAAAATGATGTGCATCTACGCAGTCCAGTCAGTTAACCCTTGCACAGACAACATCTATCGCACGTACTACTATGTCCATGGAAAAGGGAGTTGCACTTGCTTTGCCCAAGTTTGGGAGCAGGGGCGCAGGCGCTAGAGTGCCATGTGCGCCCTCGAGGTGCGCTAGAACAGAGTCGAGTGTCCACTTTTCGCCTTCACATTTCTGATGCTCGTGCTTTGCGCTACGGACGCCCTCATCAACACATGCTAATGGGAGGACGTGATCTGCAATGATAAGCCTCGTCTCTGGGCCGCTTGCAAGCCGTAAGTTGAGCAGGACATGACGTGCACGAACGTCAGGCCAGTCATGTAAGACAACACGAAGTATGTACACCGCGGGATGCCAATTGAGGTCTGATGAGGGAAGCGGAGGTTGTGGGAGGAAAAAATCATGGTCTGTCGAATGTGTCGTGAGAGATGCATGTCAAGCATCTGGACAAATACTCACCATGAAACACTACCTGTCCACTCTCCAACATTTCTGGACATTGCGCACGCCATGCGTCAAGCCCAAGTCCGACGACAACCGGACGGTCCTGGATAATGAAGCGGAACTGCATGTCCTGGTCCTCACAAGAAGGGACCGTTGACTGTCGCGTACCGAGCTCGTTTTGACAAGACTGAATCCTCAAATCAGCATGAGAGCGCGCAGATTTGAGATTTGTGGACTTGAGATCGGCGCGAGAGGTATGTGCTTTAAGATCGCCTCGTGAGGCAAAGGACTTGAGATCTTTCCGGGGTTTATGTGGAGTCAAGTCGTTGCAACACTGATGAGGGATGAAGCTATTGTCTTCTACCGTATCTTCAGCTTCGTCGCTGCTTACGCTTCCCCGCCGTCTGGAGCTACCTCCAAACGCCCGTGCAAGGATCATTGTCGTGCTTCCGATTCCTCCTCCAACGTCTACTATCGTCGAACCTCGTGGGAGGGAAAGCCAGTCGAAACCTGGAGTCGCAAGTGTCAGAAACATGCAACAACACAGGCATACAGGCAAAGGGAACAGCAACATACTAGTTAGAATGGCTCCAGGCGCCTCCCACCCACTCGTACCGATCATCGCCTGCGAGAACCGCTCAAGGCGGAAAGACTTACCCGGCTCACGACCGCTCTGTGCGGACAGCGTGCTCAAATTCCTCATATGTCCAGTACGAGTCTGTGCACTCTCATCTTTAGCTGACACAATATTTGGAACAGCCCCTGTTAGTAAACATCCCGTACCACCGCCGTTCCCACCAAGTGCGTCCAATCCTCCGTTCTCTAACCACTCGAAAAATGGCACAGGCGTGTTGAAAGCGAGATTGAAAGCTGGAAGAGGCTCAGGTCCAAGTCCCGACCCGGCGCTCATTCTATCCAATTCAGCACCCAAGCCCACGTTATCACTAGGTGGCACCCCTTCGGATACAACCGAATTCGTTGATGCAAGCGTAAGCGTCGACACTACAGACGCGCATTTGATAAGGAGCGCAGAAGAGGCGGTTGGAACTTCGCTATTGCTGTAGATGGTGTTGTGCAGCGGTGAAGGGTGTGGGGCTGACGGGGAAAGTTTAAGTGTTGTTCTTATAGATGAGGTTTCTGTATGGGGCGTTGTGTTGCGTTTGGGAGATAGAAAGCCGGCGCCGAGGTCCAAGGGTGGACCAGCGATGGGTGCAGGCATGGTTGCATCCCATAAACGAGGAGACTCTTCCACTGGACTGAGCGCATAAGTGACTGTCGCAGCTTCCGGGAAATGGCGATGTGTCTGCGTAGAAGATGTAGTAGTTGGATCTGAATGTACGCTGGTGGATGACTGGACACGTAAGGGCTGGGGCTGCACTACAGGGCTGCATATATGCGCCTTATTATCCGGAAAGCCGGATATATGCGCATCATCCCCTATATTCGGGGTACTGAAAGCGGATGTGTGCGCTTCATTTCCGTCTGCAGCCATTGTGGGAGCACTCCCTAGAGGAGCTAAAGGGAGTTGAACACCTGTAAACGCCTCCGTGAGGTACGCAGCTGACTTGAACAGCTCATCAGTGCTGAGCATCTTCACTTTAGAAATTTACACGTCCAGAAGTGCAAAAGAAAGCTCACCACATTCCGACGAATGCGGCGATGCCAGAGGTGTCTTCATATTTTTTCTCGGGACTATTGACAGATGTAAATTTGTGGCAAGGGCAGGGGAACAGAATAGAAGTCGATAACGTACTTGGCAAAGACATCTGCCACGCTCTTGCCGCTGTCGAGCAGGCTCGCAACACGCGTCAGTGCGAAGGTGTCTGGAGCTATTTCACGCAGAATGTGATGCGTTGAAAGCAAGCGCAGGGGGTGGGCTAAGGCCGAGGAGTTGTTAGCCGATTCAGTTCGCCAGCAAATAAAATGAAAGGGCAGCGAGAAGTCAAAGCAACAAAGAGTTCAGAAGCTCAGACGAAACTTAAAATCGAACGATTGGAGAGAACAGGCTCACCTAAGCGAACAGAATCCACGCAACAAAGGCCGCCTGTGCGTTCCGTGATGATGCGCGAGATGTCTTTGACATGTACGCCCTCTAACTGGAGTGCCTTTTCCTCCGCCTTTGTCGGGGCGTCTGGACAATTTTATCACGTGAGAAGCATGGCAGGAGCGGCAAAGGAAGGGAAGGGGATATGAAATCACAGGGGCAGACGACGCATGAAATTGGATCAAACGGCGATCAGTACACCCCACGACCAAGGGAAAAATGAGGCACGTACCCCGAGTGAAACTTGGGCGTGATGCAAGGCCCTTGACGGAGTTATGATTTGGGTTGTTTGATCCGTTACCCAAGGCACTTTGGTCAACGTTGACGGGCTCGCTCTGGGACTGGAGCTCCGCGATGATGCGGAGTTCGGAAAGAAGCCGCTGGCGCTCGTCCTCTGCATCGCGGAGAATTTCGACGACGTGTAAATGTTCGATGAGACGCAAGCATGCTGGAAGGGTGTACTGAAGGTAAGAGGTGTCAGAAATTACGTGGTAGATGACGACACAAGAAATGAATGACAAAGGTGGTCGAATTGAAAGGAGAACGAAAGAAAACCCACCATCATGCTCGCGTCGGACATGAACAGAAATGGCTTCTGTACAATGCTGGTGATTTGGCCAGCAGCAGCAATAATTCTTGTGGCTGCAGCGCTTGCTGCTGGGCCCGCTGCGAGTTTCTCTGCTGTTGATGATGACGCATACGGAAGATATGGCGAAGGATAATCGTGCTGAAGGTTGGATAATGGTGACGATGGAGTCCCATAGGAAGAGGCCTGCGTGCTAAAGGTAGAAGACATGGGCGTAGCGGGCACCGACACTGGCTCTGGGGAATCTGGAAACGCCGGTGATGAACATTGGGAGGAATGGGGAGTGGAAGAATTTGAAAAAATGCGATGAATATCGTCGAGCGCATCGCCCATGAGGGCATGCAGCGCCCGCAACGTTGCAAATGTCGGGTTTGGTGTCATCGGCGGATCAAACCAGGGCCAGCGGTTGTGCTAGGACAGACACAAGGAGAACTCTTAGAGAGTGCAAAATGGAGAACCTAAGGGAAAAGAAAAATACATCGACGCGATACTTCGCCGCACGTCAAACAGGACCAGCTCACGTTGTCTGAATAACTAAAAACTGTCCAACGAAATCGTGCTACGAATTGAGGACATATTAAATATTCAGGACAGACTAGAGGAAATTCGAACGCAAGATGCGAACCCCACAGCATGCGTTCTATTCGACAATCATCAGACAATCGCGTCAGAAGCGAAGCCAGCCAGCCAAATAGAAACCCGAACTGCAAATCTGGCAGGTAATCCGAGGACATCGATATTATAAACCGTATGCAGCATAAATCGCATAAGGCGATTCAAAGACGCGTCGATCCAGCATGAACATGGGCAAAAGCAGGTCAGAAGTTCATTCAAGGACGCGTCGAAAGACCTAGGTCTTTCGGACATTGCCGGTGGCGCACCTTCTTTCTTGTTGCAAGGTTCAGCGCTCAGCGCTCAATGCTCTTGGCTTGTACATATTTCTTGTTCAGAGATCGCCGCAACGAGGACGACAACGAGGGTGTACATGCACCGCTAAAACAACACAGATAGTGAAATTATATTCAAAACGCAAGGTCGCCGTTGGAGGACTACCTTTGTATCAATAAAGCGGGTTCCTCCAAAGAAACCGGTGTCATCACAACCCCCCAGGTTCAACCAACCAGGTAAACAACGAGCCTGGAAAATGCCATATGACTGATTGAACACAGGGAAAGCGCTCAAGCCCGCCCGGAGCAACTGAATGGCGTCTCCATTACACAAAACACCTTGTTGGCAGGTGCACGCTTCTGTACTCCACAAGAAATGGAGCTCGCATCTATGACTGGATGATATACTAGTGGGTTCTGCTCAAACACCAACTGTCCAGGATCATATGCAAGGCAGGCCTGTACTGCAACACTGAGCGTCAACTGTCGCGACAGTATAAAGCAAGTCATCATCCTACCATCCGCCCCATTTCAAACCAGCCACCCGAGCACCTCAGCAATTCATACACCACATGCAAGCAATGCATTTATCCTCCCTCGCTGTTATTATTGCTTTGGCGCATGTCTGTCAGTGCATAATGTCAACGAGTATTCCAGAAATGCAAAACAACACGTGACTGTTGTGTGAGTAGGAGCAGTTAGCTTTGCGTCGAAGTTTTACATAGTTGCTCATCTTTTGCGCCTTGTATCACCAGCAAGCAGGTAACGTGGTCTGAGCATGGCGACACACCAGAGTATCAAGTGTCTACTTTCGCTTTAGTGAGTCATGCGCCTGCTCGCACCGGCGCTGTTGTGGATTGAACGATACGTAGGACGCTATGATTGAGAAATGGGTGGAAGCATTATGTATCGAGTTAATGTGGATACATCAACTCGAATTGAATGAAGCGTTTGCGTACTTTTTTTGTTGGTGCGAATGGTACAGATACTAACGATGGGTGCCAGGTGCAGATTAATTGTGATCAGTGTAAGCAAATTATTTGCCTTGGTAGTTTCGGAATGGAATCAGGAGAGGGGAGGAGATTAATGTGTACTTGTAGTTTGTCAGTAACAGCAACTTCGGAAATAATTTTATATAATGTAACATTGTATGTGAGATGTCTGCCTTCTTGTTCTCGTACCGCTACCCAGACTGGTGACCAGCCCACTCCGACGCAAGTCTGCATTAAGTTTAACACCCCATCTTTTGTGTTCGTCAATGTATCATATTTCCCTGGCCCGGGGCCCTGCCTGTTTTCTTTCGTAAATGTCCACTCCCCTCACTTGCCGATACCGTATGGGTCTATCGTAACCTTTGCCTGAAACAGGGTGTGACAAGTCGTTATACGTGCGCGGGCTGTCAGATAAGTACTGCTATCAAGTTGGCGGAAGACAGTTGTGTGAGGCTAGTCTGCCCAAGCCAGAACAATCTTTAAGATTCAGAATGACGATGCTCCTTATAGCTTACATTATTGTGGTCTGGGCGCTCAAAGAGTTCACACACCGTTACCTTCCTCCACTATGGATTCCTCGACATTGAGAAAGCAATTCGACCACTTCCGAATCCTCATCATAGGAAGAGCAAATGCAGGAAAAACTACCATCCTCCAGAGGGTTTGCAAGACACGAGAGAATCCAGAAATATATAACAGCGCTGGAAAAAAGGTGTGAAACATGACACCAGGTAGTACTAAGATGATGATGATTGACCGATTAATATTGGAAATCAGATCGATCCTGCCGTGTTGATGGCATGTAGAGAGGTAAGACGTGTTCGTTGTGGTTGGTGACATGTCACTACTCAATGAGTTTTCAGCGCGGATTGCACGATATCGAGAATGAAATGGTGTTTCGAAACACCCCAGGATTCATCTTTCACGATTCACGCGGGTTTGAGGCAGGAGGACACTCTGAATTTGACAAGATGAAGGCTTTCATTGCAAGCCGTTCTAAAAAGAGACGTTTGAATGATCGAATCCATGTCATATGGTAGCTGGTCATATTTTTATTTTTTTGGCGTGCGCTAGTATCTCACGTCTTTGACATAGGTACTGCATTCCGATGGATGAGGATGGCAGGTCTTTCACGAATGCAGAAGTCATGTTTTTCTCTCAGTGTGACACTGGAAACAGTAATTTTTTGGATCTACGATTGTTTATTATCGACTGACTTACAATCCCCAGTTCCAGTAATTGTGTTGTTCACTAAATTTGACGCTCTTTACGACGATGAATTTGAAGAACTAATAAGTAAGGGAGTATCGAGAAAAGATGCCGAAGCGCTGGTCCCGCAGCATGCCAAAGAAGCATTCGCTAATGGGCCACAAATAAAGCTTTTGTACAGCTGCAAGGACAACCAACGTCCTCCAAGATGTCATATATGCCTGCCTGGTAAGTTGATCAATTCTCGAGCTGCTAATCAATTTTACTGCTTATTTTTGCTTTTTGTCCATTTAGATATGGACAAGGACGATGCAGACTGCGGGCCACTTATCGAACGCACGGCCGAAATCCTGGATGATGATGTGCTCAAACAGTTGTTTGTCTCTAGTCAGCGGACCAACTTGGAGTTGTGCATCAGATATGCAGTTGAACGGTAATTCCTCGAACCTCACTTATCCATGGCGAGAGATAACTCACTGTATATTAAGGTCGCTTGCAAGACATCTCAATTTCACCCAGACAATCTCATCGCGCATATTTGGGAAATCCGATTTAAGTTGTCACATTATAAATGAAATGGGTGGATGGTTTCCAAAAACTTCAGTGAGATTGTAGGAATTTTCGCAAACTCATTTTATAATCCACGCTTACTTGTAGGCAGTACACAGTGATCATCTCTGCTAGCATGCTGACCTAAGGCATTGCTGATCTGTTGACAGGAGGTAAGTGTGTTTATCCTCTGTGGAACTCGAACCTCGCTGACCGAACACGTCGCTGATCCCTTGACAGTGGGTGAGTCTGTTGATCCTCTGTGGAGCTCGAGCCTCGCTGACCGGACACGTCGCTGATCCCTTGACAGTGGGTGAGTGTGTTGATCTTTTGTGGAGCTCGAGCCTCGCTGACCGGACACGTCGCTGATCCCTTGACAGTGGGTGAGTGTGTTGATCTTCTGTGGAGCTCGAGCCTCGCTAACCGGACACGTCGCTGATCCCTTGACAGTATGTGAGTGTGTTGATCCTCTGTGGAGCTCGAGCCTCGCTGACTGAGCACGTCGCTGGCCCCTTGACAGAACGTGAGTGTATTGATCCTCTGTGGAGCTCAAGTCTCGCTGACTGAGCACGTCGCTGGTCTCTTGACAGGACGTGAGTGTATTGATCCTCTGTGGAGCTCAGCCTTGCTGACCGAACACGTCGCTGGTCCCTTGACAGTATGTGAGTGTGTCAATCTGTCGAGCTCGAACACTGATGTGTTGATAATGATAGTACGCAAGTAAATTTATTCTCAAATTATTTCTGCTTTGTGATAATATTCATCAGCGTTACCGTCCTGAAGATGAGGATTTATGGTCCACGTTACGATTTTTGGCATGTCCCGTTGTTCACAGTTCATCCACCAAATTCTCATCTCAAAGGTTTGCTAGCCTTTTGAGTCATCAACATTGGAGAAAACCATCCAGTTTGGCTCTGGTGGGTCTTTTTGGGTCACGTCGCAATGAATCCGCTGATTGATCATAAGCTGCTGTTATTATCTTCGAAAACGCTTTCTATCTTTTGGACCATCAACGCTACCTTAAGCAGGAGCCGTCCGTTTGCCCTGTTCGTGTTGCTCTCCAGCAGTACATAGCGTCTCCCAACGTAGCTGCTGTCAGGGAAGCTCTGAGCTCTGCCGTAAGAACATATGAAGCAGGTGTCTCTCAGTGGATAGTAGAATCGGCCAAACACTCCCAGAAGAAGGCGGATTTGATCAGAACAATTATTGAAGTTGTTTTGCAGCACCGCTTGCGTATGTGATATTTGGTGCAGTTATCGCAGTTCCGCTGATCTATTCGTATTCAGCAATACCTAGCGTCTAAGCAATCCAATGATATCTGGAAGATTGGGCTCAGTGAATTGCGCTTGTTTGACCTGCTGGTGTCATGTCCATGGAGATGTAGAACTGTATGAAACGTTGTATGTTCGAGCAATTGGCAGTTCTTCATAACATGATGCTGTACTCTTTCCTCAGAGTGGACTAGAAGAACAGACGCAAACCCACCAACTGATACCCTCACCTCTACTAACACCTCCCCGCAGCTCTCCTTTCGTGCCTGTCCACTGCTGTGGCAGAGTACTAGTCAGCATGGAAATTGGAAGTACACGGACTCGTAAACAAATAAACAGAAGCTCATGACGAGACAATGTCCGGCATAGGGTTTATGACCCCAACGGACTCACTCTGAAGCAAAAAGAAGAAAGTTCATTTTCAGCCCTGGAAGAACCACCAAGTGTGCGTAGTTGTACATAACGTAGGAGCAGTGTTGTTCGAACTGCAGGTGTTGCCCCAGGTGAGTGATGCGACATGGGTCACAAGATCAAGGATGGGTGCTCCTTCAAACGACACGAAGGCGCTTGGCTTACGCCCAAGCGCGTATGTGGGACATGGCCCAACAATACAACGTGATTCTGAAAAACTCGACAAAAGGAGGGAGTTAAGTAGAGATAGGCTCGACAGAAGTGCACGATTATCAAGATGCCAACATTGGCTTTGAAATCGGCTGATTCTGATTGGCCGCATTCTAGCAAGGCAAATCCAGACTTCTTGATGCTGTGAAATTCGAATGTCAGAGAATCGCGCAAGAAGCACAGTCATGGATGTATAACTAGTCAGCCAAATGGGATCACAAGTGAAAATGTGGGAGGCAATCAAGGACATCGATATTCCCAACCGCATGCAGTGGACTGATTTATAGACGCATCAATCCAACATGAACATGAGCGAAAACACCAACCTTGGACAGTCACTGCGTTTGAAGCGATCTAGTCAAGATGAAAGGTTGCATAGTTCTCCTGTGCACGACGTAGAATCTGGTACGACAATGAGCGGTGGTAAATTGCAAAAATAAAACCTGCTCTGGTTCAGAGCATTAAGGTAGTTACGTCAGTAAGGAATGTCGAACAAAAGAATGGTGGATCAGCAGGGATCGATATAGGTACGCTCTACTCTATCGCTTACTCAATTGCCGGGGACGCACATCAAGAACTAATGCCCTTTGGAGGTGGAGTTCATGTATGGAACGCACACGTTCGGATCATGGAGCGCCGAGGGGTCCTGGGTCAAAAACCCGAGTTTCAGCCCCTCAAGGTAAGACCTACGGATGGCAGTCAGGTCATTCGTAAAGCACCCTAGGATGCGTCTGGACTAACCATTGTCTTGCAAGGGCAGTCCCATTGGTGAGCTTTGATACTTCAGTTTTGAAATTCCAGAACTGAAGTATTCTTCTTTGAGTAACATCTTAATTACACACAATGAGACACGTACAATCCATCCAGCACCTTTACTGTAGGCCAGCTTCTGTGCGTCAGCCCACTTGTAGAGGAACTCATCTGTAGCATTAAACTGTGTCGGAAGACCCCACTCTCCGAACCAGAGCGGAGAGTTGCCGACCGCTGCGTCAGCCTGGACACGCGTAAGATCTTAACCAAAAATGAGTATGTCATTGCCGAACTAACGAAAAAGACGCACTGCAGATACTAATCATGTAAGATGTCGGGTCAGCAGCCGCAACTCCCTATTAAAATATTAATGCGAAGCAATAAGCTGCATGCACACAACATACGCCAAACCTGTAGGGAGAATATTGAGAAACCATCAGAACTTGGTGTAGTCACCTGCACACTCACGAGTAATACAAGTGGTTGTCATAAGCTTGAGGGCCAACTGCTACGTCAGCTGGATTAGAGGGGTTGGTGTGCTGCCAATTCACATCCATGAAGCTATGCATGCCATTGTCACCGTATCCTAGCAGGAACATGTGGTGAACTCACTTCGCCACCAGTGAAGTACGGAACGACTTGAAGGGTGATGCTTCCAATATGGTCTGCAGACCGCACGCTGCTCCGATCTCTATTAAAATCGGAACGGCGTCTAAAAGTGCTGCTTGCACCTCCGCCGAGAATGTAGTTGCTGAGGCACTCAATGCAGCGGTGAAGTTGTTTGAGTCAGACGCTGATACTGACACCGATAATTCCCATGGCACAGGTATTCCGAGTGTGAGCTCAACTGCACGGATTACGTGGACAAAGTTCTTTTGGACTGTAGGAAGATTGAAGGGTTCAGAAATCGTGAGGGTACAAATAGAAGGACACTGAGTAATACATACAGGTGCCATAATTAGGTGTTTGGGTTGCGTCCATAATGGGTTCATTGATTGCCTCGATCGCAAATACACTTCCAAATTCCGGGTCCAGGTGAGAAAGTGCAGTCATGACCGCTGTCCACACAAGTGCACGGTGATAGTTGTATGTAGTCTGTATAAGAGGATTTGTGGTTGTTACATTTACCAGCTGCAAAATGACTCACGTAGAATTGAACATCAGTAGTGCAACTGGTCAAAATGACTCTCAGTACAGAACAAATAGTAAACAAATGGAAACTTGCTTTCCAGTGAACATTTGCCCGGGCGTTTGGACCCCAGGTAATGCGTGATGATCCAGGATCGCTTGTATTCCGGCGTCTTTCAGCCATCCCAAGCCCCGACGCTAGTTACAAACACTTGAGCATAACTAGAGAATTGAACTACAGCAGAGCTTCTCACCAAATAATTAAGACCACCCCGAGGGTATGATTCGTGTGACCTATCGACTAAAGCCTCCACAATCCAATATCCCAACTATGAATGAACGCGTCGCATAACAAACGGAAGTTTGCACGGAATGAAAATGGCCAAGCAGACGTCCAACGTTAGTTTGGCCAAGTTCGCAGCGCACGTTAGAATTAACTCACAGGAACCCTGACGGTGTTAATACCGGCCGCCTTCAGTGTGTTGACATCGTCCTGCGTGAACCATGTGTCCCAGTGTTGAGCGAATTTGGTGTCGACAGTGTCGGGATACGCCTTTGCAAACGACCTACATCATCGCAGAACGAATTGAATTTCACATACAAATAGTGTAAGATAGGAACGTACGACTCGGTTGCAATGCACGTCGAACAATCATTAGCACAAGACTGTCCACCCATATCCAACCACTCTAAGAAAACATGATCAGTGAACACGTTTACAAAATTCGCTGGTTTATCACCCTGAGGAAGCATCCATGGCTCCAGGACTAACCTGCGCTACCACATAAAATGGTCGGTCGGAGGTATAGAGTAACGCTTACCATGAACCCAAATTAACACCATAAATATGAGTTGGTTGCCCAGCCCATGCACGGGCAACAAGCGTGCTCGAGAGCACCAAACCTGCCAGGATATGTATCATTGAACAGTATAAGTCCGGGAGGAAAAAAAATGTGATCCAAGGTAGGGTAATCTCAATTTATATCTGGTTCAGGCCGACGTGGCAGGTCAGAGCAGGTCATACAGGTGTGACTCTGGAAACGCATGGTCATTGAAAAGAACCCCGAAATTCATAAATATTCTGTCGGGCGATAGAAACCGCCCCGGCCTTCGCGTCAAACATAGTCCGACTCGTTCCTAACGCCTAATAGACGTGCGAATGATACACAAAGCAACTCCCTGCTGATCCGAGCAGGAGGCAGCATCAGCACGGGTCACTCGATTGCAGGTCATCAGTATGCTGCTTCTGAATTCAAACGTCAGTTGAACCACCGAGGTATTATTACTATAGTGACTATACCTGGCTCCCTCTGCTTTTTCCATTCTTGGGGCCATCCTGTGACCCGCACATACCCCCAAAAAAGCAACGCATAAGCCAGCGCCACGCTGAGTTGAACCACACACTTTCAACTTCCGACAATCAACCGCATTCCGTAGTACCGGATGTTACAGTTCCATACCCAGATCCAAACAAACAACGCCGTCCTGAAAGTATGACAATACTATTGCCACATTCAAATTCTCAGTTCGAAGCAACCGGATCAAAATTACCAGAGCTCACAATTCATGTCATCCGCCGCTTGCATCGACACAAGATAACTCCTGGAAACATCGATCTCTTCCTGCTGAGCTTTCGCGTTCAACAGTCGAAGCAGAATATTCTATATTGAAAACAGACTGCTAAGACTTTGACTCAGAGCTTTGAGCGATGAAACCAAAGGGTGACCGTTAAATAGTCAAAAAGATTCGGAGGTTCTGCATTGGAAGCTGACTGCTGAGCCTTGGAGTTGGAACGTTGAGCCTTGAAATCAGAGTCGTGAAGAATGAAAACGTGCCTTTGGAGAATGTCCCCCCTGTTTCCGTATTCCAAGCAAAACACTCCGCATTCGAAGCTGACTGGTGGGACTTTGAATCAAAGGTTCGAGCGAGGGACAATGAGCAGTAGTACAATTAATGCCAAGAATGGACCGGAAAGCTCGGCAAACAGAAAGACGGTCACAACCACGATGGTGATTCGGAATCGCGAACCAAATGATTGTTGACTAAGCTGCGCTCCCCGGCGGTAAGGCGTTGCCGGTTTAATTCTTTCTGTCATACAGCCAACTTCTCATCCGTGAAACACTCTTTTGGCGGTTCGGTAGGCACAAGGCGCTTCTGACTTTGATATCAAGCGCTTTGAAGCTTCGGCTTCAATTATCCAGGCTTAAAGTTCTCATACCAGGCTCAGCCTGTATGTCAGTGTGCTCAGGCTGCAAGCATTCCAGTCTCAGATTCAGCACGCTACAGACCAGTAGCAGGCTCTCTTCGTCTGGAGCCTCCCGATGAAGACCTGAATGTTTCTGTCCACGTATGCTCCAGCCTGAGCGCGGCTCTCGTGCTTTTTAAGTGGCGCTAGCGTCTTCCCTGAACGACAGACAACCATCACCTCGTTCCCACCCTCCATCGTAAGCTTGTGTTTCACAACTACAAGTGCTCCCTCTCGACCATTTGTACTATGGATCAAATACGCAGGCTACGTCTGATTTCCTTTTGGTTACGAAGACTGACAAAAACGCATTGACGCACAGTATTCAGGGTGTGTATGCCTAGCGTCTCATTGTAGGACTTACGGCATTGGACATGTACCATGGCACTATCTAGATTACCTCTGCCGTGTTGGTGATTGTGGTGGCCTCGAAGCACGTATGAGCGTCAGCGCTTGAACTTGGCTTATCTATGCATGTATTGACATACACGTGGGCCACACCTTCAAAAGAGAGCTGAAGACAGACGCTTTGGCCTCAACTTTTCTATGATCCGCCCACTGTGCGCTATCCTCTTCTGTGTTCCGCTTGTTTGCGCCTCACTTCAGAGTCTCAACGATACGTGTGTATATACACTCGATGATAGCAACTCTGCATCCAGCAACAACACCAGAACCTTATGGGACATTCTCTTGAGCTGTGGCTGGACTCTGTTTGCGTGTACATGGACTGCCGTCCATCCGAACATTCCGGGTATGAACGAGGGCAAAGTGGCGATTACCTCTCGCCGTTTGTTCATTATGGTCATGGCGTTGATTGCTCCTGAACTCATGATCACCTGGGCCACGCGACAGTTCTTCAGCGCTCGTGCTGCTGCAAAGAACTTCAATGATTCTCACTTTGATACTACACAATCTACCAAAGCCTACATGCATCGTGACATCCCAGAAGGGAGTAGAAGTCCGAGCGCTCCCAAAACCGCAAAGTTTAGAAGTCTGTTAATATCCGAACTCTTCTCTTAGGCAGGAACTGACATACAGCCATTACCTTTATAGGATTGACAATATTAATGGCCCATGGGTTTTTCGCGTGGATACGTGGGTCCAGACCTGCTGAGTCTAAAGGTCAATTACATGCTCGGACTCTTCGGTCAGGCAGGGCTAACTTACAACCGATACTTTCATAGGATGGACAGTGACGCATGGTTTCTTCGCGTGGATGGGTGGATTCATGTTATACGTCAATGACGAGCCACGAGGCACTCTTACTACCGAAGAACTCCAGCGATTTATTGATGAGGGATCCGTGGACATGCCTGTCATCTCGGAGGCAGAGGTAGAAGATCGAAGTAAGGGTGATGGACTGTCGAAAGGCATTGCCATTCTTCAGTTGGTGTGGTTTGTCGTCCAACTTTTCGCCCGTTATGTTCGGAACCTTCCGATAACCCTGCTTGAAATCGACACACTGGCTGTAGTTGCTCTGACATGCGTTTCGTATGGCATGTGGTGGAAGAAGCCCAAGGATGTGGGATGTCCTTGTATTGTTCATTGGAAGAGAGCGGCAAACCAACCAATCCGATTGACTTACGAGTCCGTCGTCTATATTTTTGCCTAAAACCAATCTGATTTGCCTGCATTCTAGCGAGAATCTTGCCCGCCTTCGGGGAGGACATTTTCGCAGCCTTATATATCCCTTTCTCGGTCTTATGGGCATCGAGGTCTTGACTTCCTCTCGTGCTGCTAGTTCTCGCCGTGTTCCATCTCTGGGCGGCTACGGTAAGTACCATGCTAAGATCGTACTTTTTATTGGATGCCTCAGTGGAATCGTGTTCGGAGGGATCCATTGTCTGGGCTGGAATTACTTATTCCAGACAGACACACAATACATGCTATGGCGTGCGGCGTCTCTTGGGACAGCATGTGCGCCTGTGCTTCTTTTTCTTGATCTTGGGTGTGGGATGTTGTTGGGCCGTAGTGTCAGCAACTATAGGTATTTCATCGTTACATTTGCTACAATCAGCTCTTTGGTGTATATTGCTGCTCGCATTACGCTGGTTGTACTTATATTGTTGAGCTTCCGATCTCTGCCTTTTGGTGTATACGATACAGTAGTTTGGACCCAGTTTATTCCGCATTTGTAGTTTCAATACATCACGTATGGCAGTAGCAGGCTGTACATGGAGAGTCTCGAGCACGCTCCTGTTTGAGCGCGGCCCTCGTTTCTTAAGACTCGGAGCTATAGCTTGCTGAGAATAGGGCGGAGCTTGAATTTGGCGTCTTGAGGGTGGTGGCTCGTGACCAGCCCTGTCACGGTTTGCATATCACGGACAAGGACTTGAAGGGGTTTTCAAAGCCACTGTGGTGTTGCGCAAGACACATGATGACACAACAGATGAGTCCTATCATATGCAAGCTCGCAATCTGAAATCACCAGAGACACAGGTGGGGAGTGACGTGACTGCGAGACACAGCTTGATCTAACACTGAGGAGGAATCAGAAGGCATTACGACGGAAAGCAGTACGAAGCAATGCACAAGGAGCAGATAGATCGATCATGATGCATGCTTTCGGGGAAATCCTCTAATCATTGTCAATTCAAAAAGATCATCGGACCGGCCAACATATCAAACGTTATGCGTCATGATTGTACCCTCTTCTACATAGTGGTACCGGTCCAGGCCTCAGGAATTCACTGGCAACTATTTGCATTCATCATCTCGCCCATTCATCGATTCATCATTGATTCACCACAATTGGACTTTGTCCGCTACACACTGGCAGTGGCAGATTGCCCAATCAAAAACTCAAGCTTCGTGTCCAAGCCGTCCCTACATACAGGACAACTTCGAAACCAAGGACACAGCGTTTCACTGATGGGCCGCTGTGTGAAACTAGATTCCCTCTGCCGTGGTGGCCCTGAGGCTGCCTTAATTATCATGCATGAATTGATACACCCTTTAAAAAGAGAGCAGAATAGACGGACGCAGAGTCTGCCCTCAACTATGACCCTCTTACTCCATGCTGTCCTCTTCTGTGCTCCAGCATTTGTTGGTGCTTCGCTCCCGAGTCTCAACGATGCTTGTATCCACACAATTGATGCTATTAAGTATACATCCCACAACACCAGAACCTTGTGGGACATTCTCTTGAGCTGCGGCTTAACTTTGTTTGCGTGCACGTGGACCGCTATCCATACGAATGTTCCGGGTATGGACGAGGGCATGCTTTCCGTTGCCTCCCGTCGTCTGTTCATCATGGTCGTGGCATTGATCGCCCCAGAGCTCATAATCACCTGGGCTACACGGCAATTTTTCAGTGCTCGTCGGGCTGCAAAAGACTTCAATACCGAATTTGGCACACAACATGCCCGGGCCTGCGATGGTATATCAGGCCACACAGCTATGTCCCTTAGTAACATCTCAGAAACAAGTGTTGCTCCCAGACCTGCAGAAATTCAAGGTCAGTTGTACGCTCGGACTTTGCGGTCAGGCAGAACTATCATACAACTGATGCCCTCATAGAATGTAGAAGAACTAATAGCGTCATCGGCTATAATCAAGATACATCAGAGATCGCAGAAGCAAACCGAGGTCCCAACTCGGAATCAGTCGCTCCCAGTTCTCCAGAGTTTGATGGTCAGTTACATCATGCTCAAACTTCTCGGTCAGGTAGAACTAACATGCAACCCATACCTTCATAGAACGGAGAATGAATCTTGAGTTCTTAGGCCATGATCGAGATATATCAGAGGTTTTCATTGGATGGAAAACAATCCATGGGTTCTTCGCATGGATGGGTGGATTCATGCTCTACATTGATGGCAAGCCGCGAGCCACTCTCACTTCCGACGAACTTCGACACTTTGTTCGTGTGGGATCCGTAGACATGCCTGTCATCTCAGAGGCAGAGATAGAGGATCGGAGTAAGGGTGATGGACTATCCAAAGGCATCGCTCTTCTTCAGCTGGTCTGGTTCGTCATCCAACTCGTCGCCCGTCGCGTCCAGAACCTCCCCATAACATTGCTTGAAATCGACACTCTGGCTGTAGCTACTCTGACATGCGTTGCATATGGCTTGTGGTGGAAGAAGCCCAAGGATGTGGGATGTCCTTGCATTGTTTATTGGAATGGACGACATCTGCCAAGCCAATTGACCTATGAGTATGCTATCTACACTTTTTGCCTGAAACTGCTCTGATTCGCCTGTATTATAGCACGGAAAATTTTCATAGCCTTGGGGTAGGCTTTCTTGATCGTCTCATCTATCCCTTTACTAGTCTCATGGGCATTGGGGCATCCGTTTCCCCGCGTGCCGCACATTCCCGCCGCGTTCCATCTCTGGGTGGCTATAGTAATCACTATTACGCTACGAGCGTACGTCTCATTGGGTGTTTCAGTGGGATGGTGTTTGGAGCGATACATTGTCTGGGCTGGAATTACTTATTTCAAAGACCCACAGAGCACATGTTATGGCGTGCGGCTTCCCTTGGGATAGCAAGCGCGCCAGCACTTCTTTTCGTTTATGTTGAATACTGGGTGGGATGGCGGAACTCGCGTGTAGTTCGATATATCATCATGTGCGTTGCACTAATCACCTCGATCATATACATTGCTGCACGCGTTACGCTAATTGTACTTATAATGCTCAGCTTACGATCACTGCCTCTTGGTGCGTACGATACAGTGGCTTGGACCCAGTTCATTTCACATTTGTAGTTTTATTTTATTGTTGTACTACTAGGTTACTGTCAGGACCGGGGATGCGAGTACTTATAGATAAGTCTGAACATAGCAGGCTGCCCCGTTGGATTTGAGGAATTGGCGTTCAGAAAACATTTACTGAAATCACTACCCGATCTCCTTTGGTGGGATCTGAAGCAGCGATGGAGATTCAAAACAATTGTGAGCTTAAGAGGACAATTTCATTGACAAAGAGTGTTTTCCGACTCAACTGATAACGTGCGTGTTATTCATAGTGCTGGTGAAACTTCATCGCAGCGTTTTCCTACATTCAACATCAATGGGAGGTCAATCTCCTGAAGAATCGTCATGAACATGGGGGTAGGAGTTTTTGATTTCCTTTACTCTGCCATTACGATCATTGTGCGCTTAGGCTTTGAGATACTGTATTGTTTGAATAGTCTCTTCAAAACCAGTCTCAAGCATCCGAGTGGACCACGCAGGTGGACTCACCTCGTCAAGATGTCGCAGGAGCACCCCCATCTGTAGTTTCCTCCGAGTCATTCCTGTCACCCAATCCTCATTTTCCCAATTTCACCGCAACTCACCGATATCATTGCCTCGCCATTTGTTGAAGGATGATAAGCGGCACTGGAAGCTTGAATAGTCAAAAAGAGAGAGATACTGCGGGGAGCTGTAGAGATATCATGACATCATGACGTGGGCGAACGATTGCACACATAAAGTCGAGGGAGGTAAACTATAGACGGCTGGCTAGAGCTATTTTTTGCCTGCTAAAAACAGCGTCACGTGACTTGCTAATGAGTGGCTTATAATTGATGGTCGCTGAGCGCTGCCAGTGAGGGAGCACGGCGACATCGCTTAGTGACATTTCAGAAACAAGTGTAAGATCAAGCGCTCCCAGACCTGCAGACTTTCAAGGTCGGTTATACGCTTGGACACTCTGTGGTCGGGCAGAACTATCGTCACGGTGCAACTGATGCCTCCATAGAATGGAGACTCGGCCGGAAGAACCATATTGATAGGTTCTTCGGCTATGATCGAGATATATCGGAGATCGCAGGAACAAGTAGAAGTTCCGAATCAAACGCTCCCAGACCTACGGAGTTTCGAGGTCAGGCATGACTAACATGCCACCCATACCTTCACAGAATGAAGAATGACTCGCGGGTTCTTCGGTAATGATCGAGATCATATATCAGAGGTCTTGGAAGCACGCGAGGATTTAAGCGCTCCCAGACCTGCTGAGTTTAAAGGTCAAGTATGTGATCAAACTAAACATGCGACTGATGTCTTTATAGGATGGAGAACAACCCATGGGTTCTTCGCATGAATGGGTGGATTCATACTCCACGTTTATGGCAAGCTGCGAGCCACTCTTACCTCCGACGAACTTCGACACTTTGTTCGTGTGGGATCTGTAGACATGCCTGTCATCTCGGAGGAAGAGATAGAGGATCGAAGTAAGGGTGATGGACTGTCCAAGGGCATCGCTCTTCTTCAGCTGGCATGGTTCGTCACCCAGCTCGTCGCCCGTCACGTCCAGGACCTCCCCATAACATTCCTTTAAATCGACACTCTGGTTGTAGCTGCTTTGACCTGCGTTGCGTATGACATATGGTGGAAGAAGCCCAAGGATGTGGGATGCCCTTATATTGTTCATTGGAAGGCACAACGCCGGCCGAGCCAATTGACCTGTGAGTATGTCATCTTCATTTTTTGCCTGACACCTCCCTGACTCGCCTGCATTCTAGCACGGAAAACTTCCATAGCCTTGTGGTAGGCTCTCTTGATTGTCTCATCTATCCCGTTACTAGTCTTATGGCATCCGTTTCCCCATGCCGCGCGTTTCCGCCGCGTTCCATCTCTGGGTGGCTATAGCAATGGCTATTATGCTACGAGCGTACGTTTTATTGGGTGTTTCCGTGGGATGGTGTTCGGAGCGATACATTGTCTGGGCTGGAATTACTTATTTCAAAGACCCACAGAACACACGTTATGGCGTGCTGCTTCCCTTGAGATAGCAAGTGCGCCAAGTGCGCCAAGGCTTCTTTTTCTTTATATTGAATACTGGATAGGATGGCGGGAATCGCATGTAGGTCGCGGCTACCTGGCTAATAATTTGTCAATTCATTTTATCCCAAACCCTATTCCTGTCTCTAAGGATGTTCGGCTACGAAGAGCTACAAGCCGAAGATGGGGAGCAACACTTGACCTGGTTTTTGCCTTGACAGTGCTGAACTCAACAAACCCACCGAGGCGTGCGGAAATGGCTCCATGACGTTGAGTGCTTTTGGTACAGAGTAATTAATGACAGCTGATTGGACTCGTGAATTTGTCCAGTATATATACAGTGCTAGAAGGTTCCGTGCCAAGTTGCTGACTTGGCTGGCGATCTGCTGGCATTGCAGATATGCACAGGCAAAACAAATTTCAAATAACAGTATTCAGCACTTAAAAGCCAGCCGTCTTCCTCGAGCTCAGTATTGTGTTCTTCAGAATTATTTGATCCTATATCGCACGAGTCACAAATAATGCGTTTCTCCTCTGCAATTGTCCTCGCCGTCATCGCTAATCTAGCGTCGTCAATCTCTGCCGCACCTGACACAGCTGACGTCGAAAAATGTCGCTTCTGGTGCACCAATGACTTTCAATGCTGCGGTAACGAGGTCTGCGTGAGTATCAGTAATTTTTCTGGATTTGATAATATGCATGGCTCACTGGCGTGGCAGGACATTTTTTTCTGCGTAGTGAGTCGCGCTTCTGCTTTTACATCGTTGCAGTATGGGCGTTGGCACTGACGCGCGAGTTAGTGATCTGTAGAGGGTTAAAGCGGTAGAGTTGGCGTGATTTTCGTCGGATCAAGGTACATGTACGTCGTTCGTTGTTTTCGCAGCTGGGAATTCGAGCGAGACAATGTTTTCTGTGTAGCTCCTCCACAATCATGGCTACGAGGAGCGTTTCGATTGTTTTCTTGTTTCAATGCGACAGCTGGAGATGTGGTTGTCAGATGCCCGTTCCTTCCGCCAAGGGCACGGCCCTAATGTCAACAAATGAAACTTTGAGCATTCTACAGGTATGTCTGCATATATATATATTTAAATTCTGCACACGAAACGGTGGCTTGGACCCGGTTTATTCCACACATGTAGTGTATTACATTATTGTAACAAAATTGTAAGCTAATGTTGTGTAATAAGCAGGTCTCAGGCTTCAGAAGCTTCAGCTTCGGGCGTTGCCGTTAAAGGTTCTTCCGAGTCAAATTTTCGAACTGCAGGCATCTGACTTTTACATATCGCTTTGGTAAATACAAGGACTCCGAGCACTTACGCTCAAACCTCAAGGTCGCGGCTTCTGCTACTCTGCGAAAACGTTCTCTTTGGGTCCTTCCATTGAATCCGGTCCTCAGTTTCAGAACGCCAGGGATGCAGACACTCCGAGTCTGGCAAGTCCGAGTCATTCTTGATCCTCTTCAGCGGCTTTTCTCCGTACGTGCAAGTTGTCCCTGTAGTCCCTGAGGGAAGCAGCGATTATGTATGTATTTGGTCCTCTTCAGCTGAAACGTGGAACCGGATACATCCTAGATGCATTTTCACTGCATTTTGTAACTCGCCTATCATGTACGACATTGCTATTGTCTTTAAAATTTACCAGCGTGTCTCTTCTAGGCAACAGTCTCCCGCAGCAATTGAATGGATCAGAACGCACCTGATTACCTCGTGTTCAGGCTGGCTTATCTTTGAGTCATCAAAATTCGATTTGTGGGCGCGTATGCACTGGATTCGCGTAAAATGCTATCCGATCGTTGTATGAGGCTCCATAGATGTGTTCAGCCGGCCGTCCTGGCCGCGGAATGGGTCAAAAGTCGCCTTTCATTTCCAACGCTTCTCTGAAACGACGAACATGAGGCTTGATCACAGGAGTTAGTGCGTGTTCTAGCGGATCATCCCTGGATATCTTTGAACAAATCACAGTGGCTGTTTGCGTCTTCAAGCGCCGGAGTCGCGCATAAAATGGCCGCGTCGTGGCCGCGAACTCCGATCAGTTTTGAAACCATCTTCACCCACACCCTCACATACAACCATAGAATCTGTATTTCGACCATGCCAGCAAAGGATTCTCACAATGGTGTCTCCTTGGTACACCACCATCCTGATTACTATCTTAAAGACGGTAATATTACCTTCCTAGTACGCTACACTTTTTTTAATCTCGCTCGTGCTGATCAACACATGGGAGCAGGTTCAAGATACGCTCTTTCGCGTTCATCGCCACTTCTTTGAAACCGAATCACAATTTTTCGTGAAGGAATTTGCAAAGGCTCCCCAGGAGGGATCCTCTGATTCCAGCGCATTTCGACTGGATAAAGTATCCATCGCTGACTTCGCAAAGTTCTTATGGGTCTGGTACAGTCCGTAAGCATTGATTGAAATCATTACAACCCGCGGACATCGTAATTAAATACTGGACACAGCTCATATAGGCGGGAAAGCAAACCGAAAGATCATTGGCTGAGCATACTGGAGCTCTCAACAATTTGGGAATTCCCCGAAATGAAGAAGCTCGCCGTCGATGAGCTCCAGAAGCTAGATATCGAGCCAATTGAGAAAATCACCACATACGACAGATATTCCATTGACAAATCGCTTCTGTTGCCTGCATACAAGCTCCTGTGCAAGCGGGCGGGCCGAATGTCCATCGAGGAGGGTGAGCAGCTCAAATTGCACACCGTCCTTGGCATACAAGAGGCTCGCGAGCGTGCGATCAGGAGCGCAGCGGAGGGCGGGTGCCGTAGCCCGACCTCTGCTGATGCAGACGATGAGGAGTTGGAGAAGATTTTGATCGATGTATTCAGTCTCAAAGGTCGTGTCTCTAACCAACAGGGCGCACAGTCGCAGGGAAAACCAGACCCAGTGCCAATCATTAGGACTCCGAAGCCGGATGTGCCAGTGAATGGAGCCACCAATGGCAATAGGCCGCCTACCACACCAGGTCCGGTAAGTAAAATCCGTCGGCTTGGTCGAGTATGTTGTGTGGCTGATTGAAGATTGTTTTCTCAGAATGACAATAAGCCAAACGCCTCTAAATCTGACCGGTATGTCATCCGACTGACTAACTACAATCCACTGACGCCGGATAAATGTAGGGGGAAAAATGGTAAACCTTTTAATGGATGATGAAGGTTGCTCGATTGCCTGCCCGACGAAAATTGTGCCAGAGCAGAGAGTGGAGCGCGCGCTGGTCTATTTGTCCTTTCTCACATTCTCATCACAATAGTAGTCGCATACGTTTTCTCCTTTGTATGATACCTTGGTCTCCGGATAAGTTTTGTTCAACTATGTACATACTCTACAATACATTGTCGAAGCGCGCAGGCACCCAGACTGTAGTGTCGTTGTCGGGGTGAATTGAATAGCCACAGCTGAAGTAGAGCCGCAGAAGGACGTGATAAGGCATGCTCTGATGACTTGCGAACCGTGTGCAGTGATCCGTATCTATAAGGACACGTCGATCTAGCACATTTACAAACATTCAAATGATCAACGTCGATCAACGTTGCAACGTTCAACAAGGACCGTACGAACAAGCGCGTCAAGACTCAAGAACCTTGTATAAAAAATTTCGGGCGTTGCCGGTGACCCGGCGTGCTATTTTCAATATCTTCTCTCATGTTCCATCTCACCAGCACACTAGTGATTTTAGTCGTATTTTCAGTGTTCACGCCAACCGAGCTCCTTGTACTAGATTCGCAGAGGGCGATTTAGTCATGACGATTTGGTAGACACAAGGCGCTCCTCCGAGTCACATGGATGATACACTATGGCGAAGTTCGAGTCAGCTTCAGCCTGAACCTCTCATACAATGCCCTTGATGGTCTCAGCTTTAGAGATCCACACCCTCTTACTGGTCTGTTTCTCTTAAGGCGGCAGCGAGTATGCATGGGAGTGCTGCTCCAGCAGATTGGGCAAGACTCACATGCACACTCACTGCAATTCTGACTTGCATCTTACGACATTCATATCATAAGTTTGTCTTGGAAAAATGATCAGCTTTTCTCTTCGAGGTAATGATTCTAGCTTTCCGCAGCAATTGAATTGGATCAGATTGCGCATGACTGCCTCATGTTTTTGGCTGGCTTATCGGTTCATCAGACTTCGATTTGTGGGCGTTCGTGTGTACTGGATCCGCTTGAAATACTGCGCTATCGTGGTATCAGGCCTCATCAACTCCCATCGATGGTCCTGGCCACGGAACCGGTCATAATTCGCCTTTCCTTCCCAAGTACGCTTGCCTGAATCAACGAACACGAGGCTTCTAAATCCTAGGAATACGGAAATCAGCGCATGCTCTAGCGGATCTTCCCGGGATATCTTCAGATGAATCACATTGTTGTTTTGACCTTCAAGCGCTCGAGTCGTACATAAAATGGTCGTGTCATTCCCGCGAACTCCGATTAGCTTCGAAACCATCCTTACACATAACTATCATCTGCACTTGAATCGACCATGGCACCCGGTTCTCAGAACGGCGTGTCTCAAATTCACTACCACCCTGACTATTATTTTAGTGACGGTAATGTCACCTTCCATGTACGCCACAGCTTTTGTATGTCTCATTTGCGCTGATCGCCACATGCGAGCAGGTCGAAGGCACTCTGTTTCGTGTCCATAGATACTTCTTTGAACGCGAGTCGCAATTTTTCGCTGGGGAATTTGCAAAGGCTCCCCAGGAGGGAACTTCCGACTCCAAAGCGTATCGACTCTACAACGTCACCGTCGCCGACTTTTCAAAGTTCTTATGGGTCTGGTACAGTCCGTAAGCATCGATTGAAAGGTTTATGTTCCACGAGCATCTCAAATAATTACTGTCACAGCTCACACAGGCGCGAAAGAAAAGATAAAGACCACTGGCTAACCATACTCGAACTCTCGACAAGCTGGCAATTCCCAGACATGAAAAAGCTAGCTGTCGACGAGCTCCAGAAACTCGACATTGAACCTGTTGAGAAAATTGTCACGTATGACAGATACAACATCGACAGGTCACTTCTCTTGCCTGCATTTAAGCTCCTGTGCAAGCGGGCGAGCCGGATGTCCGCCGAGGAGGGTGAGCAACTCAAGATGCCCATTGTCCTCGGGATACACGAGGCTCGCGAGCGTGCAATCAGGAGCGCAGCGGAGAGCGGGTGTCTTAGCCCGACCTCTGCTGATGCAGATGATGAGGAGCTGGAGAGGATTTTAAATGATGTATTTACTCTCAACAGCCATGCCACTAACCGACAGGGCGTGCAGTCGCAAGTGACACCAGACCCAGTGCCAATCATCAAGACTCCGAAGCCGAATTTGAATGGAACTACTAATGGCAATGGGTCGTCTGCACCAGGTTCCGTAAGTGACTATTTTCTGTTCGAGACTGTGTTGTGGGGCTGATTGAAAATAGTCTGCGCAGAATGATGATAAGCAGAAAGACGCGGACAAAGACAAAGGCACAGTATGTTATGCGACTTACTAAACGCAAGTCACTGACGCTCGAGACATACAGGGAAAGCGAAAATGAGTGAGCCTGAGGAGCCGACGGATAGCGGAGGCCCCTCCACTGAGCTCTCTATTTCTGTGGCACAGAGGAAAGAGGAGCTCGTTCTGCTTGATATGTATCTTCCAACATTTATCCAATCTGTCATGACAGCAGTTTTCACATACGTTGTTTTCTTCGTATGATATCAAGTCTATTGATTCTATACAACATATTTAGTCTGTACTTGTACACCGTCGAACAATCACTGAAGCCCCAGTAGCCTGAAAGAATTTGAGGTCCAAATAACGCTCTGTTTCGCATGGACGTGAGTCGATCTAAACCGTAACCTTACCGTCAGCACCCTGTATTATGCACAAATTAGCATGATATGTCAGTACGCCACAAGTCCTCCAGCCCCAGACAACACTGCAAAGCAGCAACGTACAGCTTTCGTCTTCTGAATATGAGTCCGCCTATGCAGACCAAGTTTGAATTCAGCGACTCGGAAGCCTCCGTGCTCTCAAAACGCAAGAGCCTGAAGTCTGATTATCTTCTTTGCTCTAGAAGTTTCTACAACTGAGAAGTCTCTTGATCCAGACCAGATTGACTGTCCATTAGTGACCCTTGAGAGACGCTTCATACAGGCAATCATATTTTCCTCAACAACACCTCGTGTCGGCGTTCTATGAAGTGCTTCGAAGTTATGGCATCGTTCGCTGATATCCACATGGAGTGATAGTTTTGCAGTTCTGCAAAGGTCTTGGGAGAACGTCTTGTTGAATCATAGAGTGCATATCAATATTGTATGCCACTATATGGCGGAACTCTATCGTAGCATGTCAGTATTAGCATTGTGGGATCCAGACCGTGTTGGGGTTTCTGGTCCCATCTCTCGCATTTTGCATCAAAATGATCACGTACATAGTTGAACGTTCACGCCTTGGAAGATGAGGCTATGATGCCGTACTTATCTGTCTTAAACTGATTTTCATGCATGAATTCCAGGACCTCGGTGACCACGGCCACAGGAATAGTTCGAAAAGCTTTCACCGGCCTGCAGGCCACTAACATGAATGTGTGCCTTCACAGGATGGACCGTGACATGAAAACCTATATTACCAAAAATGGTAGTCCTCATCTGTGCCATCGTCGACGTCCTCGTGGCGGTACACTTCCTCGGACAGTGGCTGCCGAATACTCTGATCAGAGGACGTCGATGAACCTAGGACGGCATCAGTAATGACACTAAACACATGACCTATTTGTGCTCACTGTTGTCAGAGAAATTGAATTCGTGGGTATTCTCAATCGCAAGCGTGTACAGTTCGATTTCGGCCTCGGCTCGACGCATCTTTGCTTGCAAGGTCAACAAATCTTTCTCAACAGTGCGCATAAATGCACTGTCACGTTTGTTAGCAAGGGACTTTGCCATCAGTTCCGCCTGGCTAGTCAGTTCTATTTTGAACGCCTCGTAAAAAGTTTTTTGGGCGTTAACGGTGACCCACGTGTTCAACAGGGGCAAAGAGGGGGTGACGTACTGTAAGGGAGTGAGCACAGCTAAACAGATTACAACAGGACTCACGTTCAAAATGGCGGATTTTGATTTCGCAGTGGCTGAATGATCAAGTACTGAAGCAGTAGAGCCGTCCAAAGGTGAGAAATTGAAATTTTCAATGAAAGGTTCTGCAGCTGGGATGAGGCAGGCTTCGTTCCTTGTCAACCAAGCTTCACACATCTCTTGCGTGGCTATCGGACAGGCCAAAGATGCAACCTCTTTCTTCGGCATTGCTGAGGGCATCCTGATCTCATGCGTGGCTGGATCATCGGTACATGTTAACCCTACAGAGACAGATGATTTAGACCATATATCCGCATCCTAAACCCAAAGAAACTCACGCGTCCGGTGTTGCTTGATGCGTTCAATAGCCTGGCTGTACAAAGACACCTCTATCTGGCACCGTTTCCTCCTCTCTTCTATGAGCAGTCGTTCCACAATTGCATGACTTCTATCATCTCCGCCAGTACAGGAGTTCTGGTGTAATCGCAATGTTTCCTCCTGCTTCGCCTCTATACTGCGCTCCCCAACTAGTTCCCAAAGATCAGCAGGATAGACCCGGTTTTTGAGTAAGAACGACAAGACGAATAGTTCAGTCCGAAGCTGTATGACATACAAATCAGGATGGACACCTTGAAAGAATGGGTATTGACTGACCTTCTGATTTGCTATGAGTCCGATGTAGTCATCCAACAATTCAGTGCCTAGTGAGTTTGAGATATGAAAGATGCTAATACGAGCAGCTGATGAATCGAACAGCACCGGTGAAAGATGCGATGGCATCTTGAATGGGTGACGTACTGTGGGGTGGTGCGCAAGCAAGAACTCGTTGGATATGCGAGTGCATGACTATATGTAGCACCTCGGGTTCAGCCTAGCGGGGGACGAGATCCAGATCTGATGAGAGTCCGTTCGATGTCATAGCGGCCTTAGGGTCTAGAACTAGACAGACCTAGTATAGACGATCGTCTCTCTAGGATCCGGATGGCAGACTCCGATGGCTGTCGCCAATGGTTTGACATGCCTGTGGCGCAATCACACAATGAACTGGCCATGATGTCACATGACACAAAATGAACTAGACAAGCTGCCACTCGGTGGCCGCATCACATAATGTCGCATCCAAGAAAGATACACTGGCCAGCAGCACAATGCCTGATTCAAATATTGTCTTGTAAACCCAGTCATCGCTCGCTTTGGGGCCGAGATCGATTGAGGAATCAGTACAAGTCCTGTGGGCTAGGAATCATAACTGAAAGAGGGAATGATGCCAAGCGCCGTAAGGCGACGGCGAGGAAGACTGTCATGCGTGGGACGTATTCATGGATTTCATGCGTGATCAAATTATTACGGCCATCGGAGACTTGCGTATAGGGGGGCGGCTCGTGAGAAGTAGTAGAAAACACTGGAGAAAGCCGCGAGGAAGGTGGCTAAGCGCTAAGTAATGTCCGACGTATGGAACACGGCCAGTGCGGTTACCAGGGTTCTATTGTGCTGCTGTGTTACTTACTTCTGTCCCTCGGTAAAGTTGTATGGAACATACCTTTATAGCTATATTTCGCCACGGCCCACCACTCCTCTGTAACACTAGATCATTAGCTGGGCTTAGGAGCCACCCGCACTATCAGAAGTGATTCTGCCACTCGAACTTGCTCTTGGCTTTGAGAGGAATCTCCAATGAGATCATAACGCAGAGCAATCATATCGGCGAGTATGTGAAGTAAAAATGATTGATGGGGACTTGTGAACAAACGTCCCTAAGGACTTGGCAAACTGGTGGAACACCCATATATATGAGCAAGAGGTAAATTTTCCACGTTTTGAAAGCCTGTCTAAAGAGAACAGGTACTAAACGTTGAGCTCAGCACGCATCAGATGACAAAGTGGGAATGCGTACCTACTGAGCGAAGGGATATTAAAAGGACTTTCAAATCCAGCTTGACTGAACTGCAACAGTTAAACGTCGCGGGTCACGTGTCATCAGTGAGATGGAAGGCTTCCGACTCAGTACGCAGTGTCAGTCTCCAAGGCTTTCCAAGCTTCAGAAGATGGAAAAGCAAGTTGAAAGTCATGGATACCTGTAAGTCCCGACCGGAATCGCAGCCTCAGGGCTTCCGGACGTTGCCGGTGGTACTGCCGTTTTCGATATTCTTTCATGTTTTATCTTCCTTGAACTACTAGTAGCATGCATAATGGAAAGACCGATCTTACTAGTCGTATCTTCACGCCTGAGCTCCTTGTGTGTGCTGAAGTGCAAAGTGGTAACGATGGCCTAGTAGATTCAAGAAAGAGGTCATGTTGTCTTCCTTCGTCTAGCTTGGACTCGTAAGTCGGACTCCGATCAGTGCTCGAAACCCCGCATAAAACCCCGCCCGAGTCACGTATCACCGCACGTCTTCGAACTTCTGCTGCGAGTACTCCCTACGATATCTTTCCCCGAAATTATGACATTGGTGAGCGCTTGAGCACTGGGCACTGGGCACTGACTGACCGTTGGCGGTTAAGTCTAGCATATAATATTCTCTCCCCGCGCAGCCGTTCAATAGTTTCCTTGCTGGTAGGGTGCGGAAAGGCTCTCCATCCAGTAACACCAGAACGCATCTGGTGTTGCGTTGTGATGTTATTTATTTGTACCCATGTGGACCGCACTGATCAAAGAATTCGAAGTTCTAGATATAAATGAGCATAAAAAACTCTGAAAGAATATGAAAGAATACTGCAACCTACGGAAGAGGTTGGTTGCGCGCTCGAACCGTGTTCTGTTCTGGAGAATGTCGATATCCTAGCGCTGCTCATATTTGAGTCTTTGGTAGAGTGCGTATGCATCGTTCTGTCCTAAGATTCTCTTAGATGTGTGCTCATAATCTAAGGTTTGAATTTGTTACTCTGAAGCATCAAAACACATCATGGCGGGAGTCTTCATTGTCATATCGACTCAGACGCCAAGCCATCCGTGACCTTCGAGTTGCCTAATCCCCGATCTGCGCCGATATGAAATGTTCGATGCGTCAACAGCGGCCATCACGCGTGGCGATTCTGTGTGGAGCGTTGAACATTTCCAATATAAGGTGTATCCATTATTCAAGTCCGGGGAACATCTGTAGGTTTTCGTCTAGGAAGGATGGTACCTCTAGGTTTCACAGAAAAGACTCCCAAAGTCCCTGCCAACGTCTATGACATAGAGCATAGCGAACTGCCAGACACAACTGTCCTATGTCCCAGGATGCCACTTCAACGCCGCCTGAAGGAGCGTCATGTTGCCATGATCAGGCGAGTCATTTTCCTCAAAACATACCCGTGTCTCACAATTCTTGACATCAGCATTGGAGGCGTTATTGGCACAGGTTTATTTCTAGGAACTGCGACGGCGTTGATGGAGGGTGGTCCTGTGGGACTTCTACTCGGGTATACGTTTATGGGGACAATGTGCTACTGCGTGATGGTGAGCTCGCCTTTGGCGTGCCTCTGTGTTCTCAGTTTCATGGTTACATGACAGATAACTGTTGGGGAAATGATTTCTCTCCTTCCCATTCCAGGCGGTCACATTAGACTTGCGGAAAGATTTGTTGATCCAGCCTTCTCCTTTGCGATGGGTTGGAATTGCTGGTACTGTTGGACGGTAAGATGCCGCATCGCTGTGAATCGCTCGAAGATTCTTATGGTTTCATTTCGCATCAGTTTACGATACCCGGTGAGTACGACCATGCATTGAAGTCCTCTCAGATTTAACACTTGGTGAAGCTGAGTTATCGGCCGCCGCCACTCTTATTGACTATTGGAATCCTGGAGTTAACAATGCTGTGTGGATCACGGTGTGTCTGGTCGTTGCTGTTGGAATCAATCTTTTCGGCGTTGGTTCGTCCCTTGCTCCAATGAATGTCAATCATACAGGTTGACATGATCTTCAGGGACCTACGGAGAAATGGAGTTCATTTTTGCGTGAGCGGCCTTTTTTGCCTCATTCGCTGGATAAGCTTATCATCGATCAGGTCCATTAAGGTCGTCACGATAACAGGACTCCTCATCCTTGGTATTGTGCTTGACCTTGGAGGTGGCCCAAGTCATGATCGTATTGGGTTTCAGTACTGGAAAAATCCTGGACCATTTGTACAGTTCGATGGGATAGCTGGAGCTAAAGGTCGGTTTCTAGGATTCGTTCGTGTACTCATCCAGGCTGCCTTTTCTTTCATTGGAACCGAGGTTGTCACTGTATGTAGGCTCTCTGATATCATTGGCATGCATGAAATTTACCATCGCTACATTGTTAGATGGCAGCCGCAGAGATGAAGAACCCTCGATACACCATGCCGCGAGCGATACGGACAGTATACGTTCGGATTCTCTTATTTTACATCGGGGGAGTTTTTGTCATCGGATTGCTCGTCCCTTCCAACAGTCCTCTCTTAAGTCTCAACTCCTCCAATGCCTCGTCATCTCCGTTTGTTATCGCCATCAATCGCGCTGGAATCCGATATCTACCCTCGGTATGTCCTTCCATGCTCGCCTCGGCTCCCTTCAATAAAACCCAATCCAGATTTTGAACGCAGTTATCCTGACTTCTGCTTGGTCCGCCTCTTCAAGCGACTTGTATTTATCATCGAGGGGCTTATGTGCGTCCAGAATTGCGCGGGTTTTTGCACTCTCACTTTTAATCCACAGATGGCCTTGCTCTCACTGGGAATGCTCCCAAGGTTTTCTTGCGCACGTCACGTTCAGGTCATCCATATGTGGCCGTCATGTTTTGCTCTTTGTTTTCCCTTTTGTCATACATGGTAGTGAATACCAGCTCCGGCATCGTGTTCATCTGGTTTGCGGACATGGGTGCCACCACGGGACTCTTAGCATGGTTCTGTATCGGTGTCACCTACATCCGGTTCCACCAGGGATTACAGGCGCAAGGGTATGATAGAAAACGTTTGCCATATGCGTCAAGACTTCAGCCGTATGCATCGTGGTGGGTGATTGCTTCATCGCTGGTGACTCTTCTGGTAAGTATGCGATTATCACGCTGCTGTTGGGTTGTTGACTGCGATCTTAGTTCAGCGGATGGCAAGTCTTTTTGAAAGCTAACTGGTCTACCGCGACGTTCGTGACGACGTATTTGCCTATCATGCTGTTCCCGGTGTTGTATCTATCTGCGAAATTTCTGATGCGGGTACCCCTGGTGAAACCGAGCGAAATGGACTTCAAGTCCGGGACTGAAGATATAGATGCTGAGAGGTGTGTGACGGCCTCCATTGTATTCTTCATGATTTGAGTAAACCGTTCGTGGTGTTAGATCTAAAGAACCCTTGCCGAAAAATTGGAGCCAGGCGGTCCGGATGAGCCTGGTGCGTGTTCTTTTTTTCATGACGACTGAGATGTTTGCTCACTACACTATCACAGACGTGACATGAATTCATGTTGTTGTCCCGGTGTATAATGCGCAGCTAGCGCTACTGGAGTTGGGTCCGTTATTTGGATCGCAGAGACAATGAGGCATTTCATTTTCTGCACGTATCGCTGATCCACTCTCTACTGATGGAACATGCTTGTCATAGAGCTCAACGGTCATGTAACATTTGACAGTTATATAGCGCCCCAATTCAGCCGCCAGAACCCACAGACACGCCATACTGTAGACACCTCACCTTCAGGTTTATCAAACTCTCTGCAGTAAGGAAGCCGTACGAGTTGCTCAATGCCTGAATTCAGACGACACTACACACCTTTCAGAGGCTAAATGGATGTTCGGCTACGAAGAAGATCACATCAGCTACAAGCCGAAGATGTGGAGCAAAGCTTTGCCTGCCTCTTGCCTTGATAGGTACCGAACTCAACGTGAATCTATCGAGCCATGCGGAAATGGCTCCATGATGTTGAGTGCTTTTGGTACAAGTTGACAGCTGATTGGAATCATGAATTTGTTTAGTAGATAGTAGTTCCGCACCAACTTGCTTATGCGAGTTTGGCTGGCAATCCGCTGGCATTGCAGATAATACCCGCATGAAAGTACAACCACCTAAGATGAATTTCATATAGCAATATTTTTATTGCATACAAGCCAGCCGTCCTCCGAGTCCCACTGTCTTCTTCAAAATCATCTGATCATAAATCACACGACTCACAAACAATGCGTGTTTCCTCTGCGATTGTCCTCGCCGTCGTTGCTGCTTTAGTCTCATGCAACTATCTGCACATTAGACCGCTGCCGTGACTGACACAGCTGGCGACCGATGAGTGACCCGTATTAGTGACCTGTAGGGACGCGCAGAGTGCGTCAAAGTGTACTGGTCATAAAAACTATCGAAGCAGTTGGCATGATTCCCTGCTCAATCGATGAAATAACATGGCTTGACATAGCACTCGAAGATCAGTGTTTTCTGCGCAGTGTGTCCTGTTTCTATTTTCACATCGGACCGTTGGTACTGATGTGCGAGTTATTAGTGATTTTTAGAGTTCGTCAAAGTGCCGTCATGGAAACATCGGTGGAGTTGGAATGATCTTTGTTCGATCGGATGCTTGTCATAGCGCTCGAAGGTCATTGGCAGTTATATGGCGCCCCAAGTCAGCCGCTAGAGCCCACAGACACCCACTGTAGACAGCTCCTCACCTTCAGTTACACGCACATGAATAGGAGTGAGAAGCATTTTCATTGAATCTTGAATCGCCAGCTGGTCGCTTCAGCGGGATCTTTAGCCCTCGTCAAGTTCGTTCTCTCCTTTTCCTGAAGAAGAATCTTTGTCCTTTCTTCGATAGTATGGTGCCGTATTGACGCCAATGAGCCCTCAACCTCCGTCTGCGCCCAGAATTTGTGCTTCGACATCACCATGATGTACTTCCGATGAAGGCTTTCTGATCGAACCACGCCATGAACGAGGGATCAATACTCGTGTAACAGTGCACATATCAACACCAACCACTCCTCATCGTCGGACTTGAATATTCGATTCATGCGCGCTCAAAGTATTGTGAGGACATATTGCCGGAGATCAAGTAAGATCGTTTTGGTCGGTTTAAGGTATCAAATGTGCTTCGTGATGGTGGCCGAGGGGTGGCTATGACCATGTTGTACTTTGTATTGAATCAGTGCAGGGCAAGGTCGGGTTAAGACTAATTAGAGCATCAAGATTTCAGAAAGCCAGTTCTACCGCGAGTTTTAGTGGAAACGAAGGTTGGATGTTGCATATTCGGTAAACAGCATGATCATCCACGTCCATGCGTATTGCGTTTCTCGCTGGTCATCTTCATGGAGCACAGGTGAGTGGCTCTTTCGAGAACTACATAAACACATCAGTACCATTTTCATGAGGAGCCTCACCGCCATCTTGCGCACCAGTGGCCACTATTTCACGATCTCAATGCCCTCAAGGAGCGAGCAACAACGAGATGTCTCGTTGGATGCGTTCCTGAAGTGTGTGAAAGATTAATACTGGTCGGGGTGCGACTGCTGTGAATGATGACCAGATGTGAAGAATAGACTCCTAAGAAATAGAAAATAGCTTGGAGGGTGGCCGTGCTACGGAGAATAACTCATCGATGGTGACCCAATGACAATGATTCTTTCCCCTTTGTCGACCTCGCAGATCAGCGCTTAGCTACCAAGATGGAAGTCCTACATACCACCATCATTGTACTTCGCTACCACCAGGCTTCCCTGACACAACATCGATCATAGCAGTGCCAAAGCTTGGGCTCATGTTCGTATAGCGGGACGCTCAGAAGTAGATCTGACATTCATTTGCAACTTGCTTGTGGCATTCAGCCATGGACACGTTCCTTATCCACGGATAGGCCGTGGTCACTTCATCTAGCCCTCCTAGAAGGCTATAGCTATCCGTAGCGAGTGCTGCGCCTGAGTCACGAAGCTCATAGCGCTTCATTGAGACCACTGTCCACCACCGTACGCGTGCAGAATCATCAAGACCAACTAATTTGAGCCGAGTGCTGACATTAGAGTCAGACCAAAAGAAGGAAGAGACTCAAGTTGGACTCGATGGTTACATAAACTTGTTCTGACGACTTACTAGTACTCCTGACGCCCGCGGCACCACCGTGACTTTGCGGCCTTCACAATATTGCCTTCTTATTGCTCGCTAGGGCAAGGCAGGGCTGTGGGGTCTAAGGTTTGCTGGATCCACGCGCACTTTGAATCTTCTAACAAGCGCTTATGTCATGGCTGAAATTACGATCCAAGCAGAAGATTTCTGCATGTCTCGCGCGTTTTGGTGCCACTTTGACCCCATCTCCCAACATGTTCACATACGCCAGCTTGCTAAACGCTCGCATACCGTATATTCGACACACTTTTAAAGAGAGGAGCGGATTGAATAGAATCATACTCTACAATGGCCCTCCTACCGCTCGCTTTGGCCGCCATCCTGTCACTGTTATGCATTCCGTTTGTTTGCGCCTCACCGCCGAGCCTCAATGGCACCAGTACTCGCTACACTCGATACCAGCAACATCTCCATCCAGCAGCAGTCACACCAGAACATTATGGAACATCATCCGGAGCTGCGCGGCAACTCTATTCGCATGCACATGGACCGCAATTCACCCAAACATCCCGGGCATGGACGAGGGAAAAATCACTACTTTCTCTCGTCGCCTAGCCATCATGACGATGGCGCTGATCGCCCCAGAACTCATGATCACCTGGGCCACAATACAGTTTCTAAGTGCCCGTGACACCGCAAAGACATTCAATGCTGCCCAAGTCTTCAATACACAACTTCACCAGACCCGCAACGAATGTCCAAACATGAAAGATGGCACAGCTACGCTGCTAATTGAAAGTCCAACATCGGGTAGAACGAGCAGTTCACATCCGAGCCCTCCACATGTTGCAAGTGGCGCTTTTAGAGGTCGGTCACCTGATTGGCCCTTCGGTGCGGTAACTAACTTCATTCAACGAATGTCTCACAGAGTGGACAGTGACGCACGGTTTTTTCGCGTGGATGGGTGGATTCATGCTTTACTTCAATGACAAGCCGCGAGCAACTCTTACACCCAAGGAGCTTCAGCGCTTTGTTAATGAGGGCTCCGTGGAAATGCCCGTCATCATGGAGGCAGAAATAGAAGATCGAAGTAAGAGCGACGCACTATCCAAAGGAATCGCCATTCTGCAGCTGGCGTGGTTCGTCCTCCAGCTCATCGCCCGTTACATCCAGAACCTTCCCACAACACTGCTTGAAATCGACACCCTGGCAGTAGCCGCCCTGACCAGCATTGCCTACGGCCTGTGGTGGAAAAAGCCCAAGGACGTACGACGTCCTCATCCTGTCCATTGGAAAGAAACATTACACAAGCCCACCAAGCGAAGTTGACGTTAACCTACGAGTACGTCGTCAATATTCTCGCCTGAAATTCTTAAAATAATCGCCCACATCCCAGCACAGAAAATCCAGAATTCTTCACTGAATGACTGGCAGCAGTATTCTGATGACTTGACATATATCCCCTGAGCAGTCTTACAGGCACTCGCCTAACCAATTCCCCCCGAGCTGTCCAAAAACGTCGAATTCCATCTGTAGGTGGCTATCAGGAGCGTGATCCGCATGACCGTAAGCACGTTATCACACTTCTCATCGGATGCCTCAGTGCCACGATATCTGGAGGGATGCATTGTCTGGGCTGGAATTATATGTTCCAGGGGCACACAAACCAGACACTATGGCGCACGACTTCCCTTGCGACAGCATCCGCACCACTACCTATCCTTCTGATATCTAGCTAGATCATATGGCTGGATGATCAAAAAAGACAGTTGGGTCGTGATCGCACTTTGGGCTGTGACTCACCAGCGCTTTCATATATATCGCCACACGCGCTACACTAATTGTACTGATCGTGATGAGCTTACAATCACTCCCTGCTGGCACATACGATACAGTAGCGTGGACCACAGTTTATTCCACATGTGTAGTCTCCTTTAATTACATCGCAATCATATGATTATACACTTGCTGACTCTTGACCGGAATCAATAACCAGAAACGCGAGTATGGCTCGGGTAAGTCTCAAGGCAAAGCCGACTGCTGCAGGAATTGTGAAGGAACAACGAACACAGCTTCAATATATGAATGCGACCACAACGCCGGTACTAATAAGCTGCATACAATCCAGGAGATCGATATAAGAGCATCATATGTGCATCTTGAAAAACATATCAGCAAGCACGCCACAGCTGGAGTGAAAGGTGAGCAAGCTAGGTCGCGCCCGCAAATAAGTCCGCAGATTCGTTGAGTTAAGCTGCGCTCCCAAGCTAAATCAACCGAAGAATGAAAAAGGATCGATCCTTTCATTCGGAAATCCAGTAGACATAGTCAATACAATACGTGAACACGCCAGGAAGCAATGGAGCTGCACCTTGAAGGAACGCCTATGCGTCCAACGAGGTACATCGCACACATCGCTACGTACCAAAGCCACACGCTAGTCGACATGTTGGGGTCTTGGGTGGCACAGGCGATGGTCTCGCTGGAGACCGCAAAATTCCCACCGAGCATCTGCCAGATGATCGCGAGAGGTTGGCACATCGAGAAAAAGGATTGCGCCCCCGATTGTCGCAGCCTAGCGCGGTACAGCCTCTCAAGTACGCCGAATTATTGCCGCAGTCTTGTGGACTGCGCCTTGCCCGCTCAGCGACCAACTGCAGCAAGATCTGATAGTGAAACGACAATTCAAGGACTGCTCGAAAAGACATAGCACGGTCGACACCATCATGATTATACGAGTCCGATGAATGCGTTGAGAAAATCTAGGATTGCGTCAGCGAGTACCGTTACAAGCTTCTCCTGATTGCAAATTACGTGAATCCGCGTGTTTGTTAAATATGCCGTAGAGCTCCCTGCTCAATGTCATCTTGAACATCAGTTCCTTGCACCCTCCGCTAACACGCCCGAACTGCAAATCTTTGAAGCGTTTGACAGCTTCACGATATGGTTGCGGGTTTCGTCCGTCGAGAAGGAAACGAGCCATGCCATTCCACCAGATAGCGTGCCAGTCCTCGTTACAGCTGACTGGGTCTTGGCAGTCACTAGTGTGGATCAAAATTTTGGGCTCCTCCGCAGCCACAATACGACGATGTTCTTCAAGAGCTGCTTGCACATAGACCAAGCTTGTAAATACGTCGATGCCTAATAGTTGCCGGTGTTGCGCAGTCAATTGGGTAATGGGAGTGTTGACGAGTTGCTTGAAGGCGAATGGGAAAATTGCACCCGTATTATACTGTATGGCAAGGTTAATGAGCTGAGCGGGGTGGAAATGATATCGAGTAGATTGAATGCGTGAAACCACAAATTTCCGTGTGTGCGAGCATTGGTACATGTCGCAGAAATGGAGAAAGTTCGACAATTCTTCAAGGGTGTATTGACCAGCGCGTGCTCTGCAACTGGTTTAGCAGCTCGACTCACCAAAAAGCCATAGAGCAACAACTTACCTGCCAAAGGTATGTTCAAGGAATAATTCAAACATTTCCCGTGTTGTACCAGCGAGATGGATGGGCCTCTCATCACTTTTCCCATCAATCTCTTCCAATCCAGCACTTTCTGTAGCAGCAAACATGCTATTGAATGTTTCAGAATTCGAGGACAAGACCGAGCCACAGAGCCTATAAAGCACATTATCGATCTGAGGGGCACCCAAACTGCGTAAATAATTTAATATATCAATCAAAAAGCTTACCTGAAAGACATGACTTGCATTAGAAAAATAATAGACAGGATGGCGAGTTGGTGTGGTAGAAGCAATCAGGCCTGGCATAGTCTCTGAACTTCGATGTTTGATGGGAAATCAAGTTTGAAAAATGTTCGACACAGCGTAGCACATGATCACGTGAGTTGTTACTTGATGGAGAACATTCACTCCGACACCTACTCACTTCTCATCAGCACTTACATCAAGGATTCTGTCCAGGACGAATTCTTCTTGATGCCATAGAGCAGCCGGCATCAAACTCAACCTGCTGGTAAGAAGGCCCCCTTAAATATTGAATTGCTCATAAACAAGACGTTCTCACAGCAGAACATGACTCAGACTATTCATCAATGTGTCGTGAGTCATGTCGCGTTGTTTGCAACCTCCATTACAATCTTACCCGTCTAGCGAGAGAACAAGATTGAGATAGCCAATGACCAATACTGTGCAAATCTCGGCATGAAGTATGTCAAATTTTGGTCTCTGTCTCGGTGTTCACCATTGACTCGTTTGATAGGATCAATGCCAAACTTGGAGGCGTTAATTCACTACCAAAGTCAGGTGCGTTGGAAAAGCTTGTGAGCGCACCATTCATGGTTATGGGTATGTACCGTCCTTGTTTGGCCCTGGAGACTCATCGAAGGCTCATTCATCCTGCACCAGGTGCCGATGTGGGGCATCCTGCACATGTAAAATTTTAGTGTCTGTCCATTACCCAGGCTGTTGTCATCGAACAGGAATTTTCTACAGGTTCGTCATTACATTCCCCCATGCACTATACCTCACGTCCATTATGTTCGCCAGACTCACCTCCGCATCAGCATGTTCTAGACATGTTTTTCGTGCTCTTACACTTCCCCTATGCACTATACCTCACATCCATTATGTTCACCAGACTCACCTCTTACCAGTTCACTCTAGACGTGTTTTTTTGTGCTCTTACACTTCCACCATGCTGTTGGCAGTTAGTACACTTCACTTCCTTTCTTGCTCGTTATCTCTATCTTGACCATCTTCGGCACCATACGATACAAACGCTTCTTGACCTTCCGCACCTTATGGTACTTCCGCTCGTCATTTCTCCGGGCTCGTTAGGTAATCGCTACCGTCGTATTTATGTTGTCGCGTTTGCTCGTTACACCTCAGTATTGTTGCCAAACTCTACTGAGGTGTGTATCTCTCACTCGTCTTGCACATACCGTCGTACTCACGTATCTTAGTGTTTCTCGTTCGTCACTAGGTACAGATCAATATAGTATTGTTGCCAAACTCTACTGAGTGTTTCTCGTTCGTCACTAGACTTCCTAGTGCCATTAGGTTATGAGCCCTGAGCTCTAGAAGCTCAGACGATTCACGCACGAAGTATAATTACGAACGACTTACGAACACTTGTTCATCTAACGGCTGAACACCTTCGAGCCCTCTCGTCATACGTACGATGGGGAAATTCGACCATATCTCCGAACTTACCGGCTCCGATACTTACCCTAGCTGGAGGCGTGCCGTAGAGCTAGCCTTAGCAGGGGAAGGGCTATGGAGCCACTGCAGTGAGGGTATTGACCCAGCCGACGTTGCAGAATTTGCGAGCGTCATGCCTGCGGCAGCAACGGCAGGGAAACCCACATCAGCGGAGCTGGTCCTGATGAAAGAATGGGTCAAAGAGGACGCACAGGCAAAGGCGATCATAGGGAGACGACTCTCACCTATTGTTCAGAACATACTTGGCGAAAAACTCACTGCCCGTCAGCAATGGGACACGTTATCAAAACGTTTTGCCCGCCTAGATATCACCTCCCAATTCGAATTACGAACTCAACTCTTCGCCGAGAAGTTGAAAGATGCAGACGATGCACCTCGATACCTAGGCGTATTTGAAAACGGACGTCGTCGATTCGCGGAAATGGGACTCACCTTCACCGATGAGGAAGCAATCTGGATGTTCCTTCACGGTCTCCCTGAAACCCCGCAATGGGTCGTCTTTCGCAGTCTCACGATGATGCACTATAGAACGCCATCAACATCGACCTCATCCGCACCACCCACTCTCACCTTCGAAGAAGTCGTCAGTTCCTTCACGGAGGAAGCGAATCGTCAGCGCGGCCAACAGAAGTTACAGCCAGGCGGCCCGGGTTCGGAATACGCCAATGCACTCTCCATCCCCTCAACAGAGCGAAAGGTAAACCCTACGACTGGAGTACGAATTCACAAGCACAACCCCAAGGGGTTGGCCTGTGAGAATCCATTGTGCTCCGGTCTCCCTCGCTCGTTGACGCATGACAAAGATCACTGTATGCAGCAAGGGGGTGGGATGGAAGGCAAGTCTCCTTGGGTTCAGCGAGATCGCAGTACCAAGAGGAAGGAGAAGGACGTATCTGCAGTAGCCACTGAGTCCAAGCCAGCAGTACCCACACCCTCTCCTAAGTCGTCATCCTCCACCACAGAGACATCTGCGTTCGCCTCCTCCCACCACCGAGACTGGTCTTGCGCGGTTATCGAAGACTTCGACGCCGAATCCATGCCAAGCGAGGACGACATGGCTTGCATTGCTTCCAATGCGCTCTCGAGCATCTTGGACTCTGGCACAACGTCAACCCTCATTACAGACAGAAGTTATTTCTGGACGTACCATACAGGGTCCAAAGTCGTTGTCAAAACCGCTAACCATGGGAAGCTGGCTACTTCAGGCAGAGGTGATTGTGTCGCTGAACTCACAATCAACAATCACACACAGCGTCTGCGCCTCGGCGATTGCCTCCACGCACCGGGTGCATTAATCAACCTCGTGTCAGTCGGTCGCATGGTCAGAAAGGGCTGGGCATGTAACTTCCTCCCAGATCCACCTCGTTGTCAACTCGTGTACCGTGGGACCACATTCGGCGATATCCCGATGGCGGGCAACCTTGTTTTCCTGGACTTGAAGTTCATTCCCCCAAGCTCGCCATCGCCTCTCATGGAGATATCTGCCTTCGCCAAAGTCCCGTTATCCTGGGACCTCTGGCATGCACGTTTGGGCCATCCAGGAGGAGACGCGGTTAAACGTTTGTCTCACTTCTCCGTGGGAACGACAGTCAACACATCTCAGCCTCTTCGCATCTGTGAGCCATGTATCGTGGCTAAGCATCCTCGAAAACCCTACCCTTCATCCAAAACACCTCGCGCATCTAACGTCCTTGACCTTATTCATTCCGACCTCTGTGGGCCATTCCCTGTTGCAACTCCGCATGGGAAGTACCACTTCATCATCTTCCTAGACGACCATAGCAATCTCCTTAACCTTCAGCTCTTGGCTACTAAGGACCAGGCATTGTCGGCCTGGGAGCTCACTCGGAAGAAATGGGAGAATCTAGCAGGTCGACGGGTGAAAGTGTTTAGATCAGACAACGGTGGGGAATTCATTGGGACAGCCTTCAGCGAAGCGCTCTCATCTGAGGGTATAACTCGTCAATTATCCGCACCTTATGCTCACCAGCAGAATGGCAAGGCAGAGCGTGCCATACGCACTATCGAAGGACGTGTGTTTGCCATGCTCGAGACTGCGGATCTCCCAATGACACTATGGGGAGAAGCTGCTTTGACGGCGTGTTACCTCTGGAATCGCACAGAAACCTCGACGCTCGCACCTGGTACAACCCCTTACGAGATCCTGAACGGACGCAAGCCAGACTTATCCCATCTTCGCGTCTTTGGCGCCAAATGCTTTGCTCGCATTCCCACTGAACTCCAGTCCAAACTTGGGCCACATTCGCGCCATGCTATCTTCACGGGTTACCCAGAAGGAACCAAAGGCTATCGCCTTCGTGACAAAGAGACTAACACGTTCTTCGTTGCACGAGACATTATTTTTGACGAAAACTTCGCCTCTACTGTCTCTGTCGTCGACGATTCCGACTCTGACACCGAGGATCCGACCTCTCCCCATGTCACCATTCCTGTTCCTTCACCGTCATCATCTGCACCTACCCTTCCTGCATCAGTCTCGCCCCCAGTTCTTCGACGGTCAGGACGCACGCATGTGCCCACCGAGGCTGGTCGACAATTTGCTGAAGAGCTTGCGACTTCCAAGGCCCGTCTCCTGGCACTTCGTGAAGCACGTTCCGAGCGAGCTGCTGAAAATGCAGCAAGTGAGGGGGTGCCGCCAGAAGAGGACTTGACTGTAGTGGAACCGAACGTCGACATTCCGGAGGTCATGGCGAACGCCTGCATTGAGGAGCAGGCACACATCGCCCTACGCAGCAATCGTCGCCGCAATCCTTCCAATCCTGATTACGACATGTCTCTTCCTCCTGCAACCTATGAAGAAGCGATGCAGCGTTCTGATAGCGCTCACTGGCTAGCTGCTATGAAGGCGGAACTACGCACCATGCAGGATATGGGTGTCTACAAGCTGACGAAGCTTCCGGAGGGCAGAAAGGCGATAGGTAATCGTTGGGTCTTGGAATTCAAAGAGGATAATAAGGGGGGCCCCATTCATAAAGCTCGCTTGGTCGCTCAAGGCTTCTCCCAAGTCCCAGGTGTCGACTTCGGTGCTACTTTTGCCCCCGTCATCAAAACTGCCTCAGTTCGTTTCATTGCGGCTCTGGCGTGCCGCAATGACTGGGAGCTTGATACGTTTGACGCACGCCGGGCATTCTTGTGGGGCGTTCTGAAAGAGGAAATCTATATGCGTCAACCGAAAGGTTTTGAGGATGGTGACTGGGCCATGATGGTATGGCTTATGCTGCGCACCATCTATGGTCTGAAACAATCAGCCATGGAGTGGTACGAGCAGGTACGGGCCGTTATGACTGAACTTGGCTTCACCAGATGCGCAGTCGACTATGCCGTCTTCGTCTACAACAAGACTACGCCCTCCACCGGCCACATCTATTGCATTGTAGGTTGGCATGTTGACGATGGGATGGGGACGTCCAATTCCAAGCCCTTCCTCCAGTACGTCAAAGGCCGTATTGCACAGCGTTTTGGTATCAAAGACCTCGGCCCCGTTCAGAAGTTCCTCGGCGTTCAGTTTGAACGCAACCGTGCCACCCGTGAGCTATGGATGCATCAAGGTGAATATATCACCCACCTACTCGACGACTACGATCTTCTCGAGTGCAACCCCGTTCATCTTCCTCTCGACGCTAACCATCCTTTTGGTCGACCCACTGATACCTTCGACGACATTCCCAACCTTCCAACTCGCTACCGCAAGATCGTAGGGGAATTGCTCTACCTTGCAGTCTGCACTAGAGCCGACATCGCCTTTGCAGTCAACGCACTGGCGCAACACTGCGCTAACCCTTCCCCTCGTTTCTATGCAGCAGCCAAGCGTATGCTTCGTTACCTCAGCGGGACATTAAACTTACGCTCTCACTTTGGGGGTGACCGTGCTGATGAAGGTCTTCATGGTTACTGCGACGCTGACTGGGCAGGCTCGCCTGAAGACCGGCTCTCCATCTCTGGTTATGCCTGGTTCTTTGCAGGTGGCCTCATCGCGCATGTCTCCAAGAAGCAGGTGACGCATGCCCTCTCCTCCACTGAAGCGGAGTATATGGCTGTAACGCACGCCCTGCAAGAGGGTATTTGGTTGCGATCCCTGTTCACGGCTCTGCACGTCCCCTTACCTCCTCCCATCATCCTCTATATGGATAATACGGGCGCCATTTCGCTGTCAAAAGAAGCTAAGAATCACATACGCTCGAAGCATATTGACATTCGGTATCATTTTATCCGCGAATACATCGAGGACGGCTCTTTCATTTTGCTCTGGGTACCGTCTCATCGCAATATTGCCGACATTCTGACGAAGGCTTTGCCGCGGCCACTCTTCTTGAAGCAGTCCACGGGTCTGCAGTTGTTGCCTCGCTGAGGGGGTGTGTTGGCAGTTAGTACACTTCACTTCCTTTCTTGCTCGTTATCTCTATCTTGACCATCTTCGGCACCATACGATACAAACGCTTCTTGACCTTCCGCACCTTATGGTACTTCCGCTCGTCATTTCTCCGGGCTCGTTAGGTAATCGCTACCGTCGTATTTATGTTGTCGCGTTTGCTCGTTACACCTCAGTATTGTTGCCAAACTCTACTGAGGTGTGTATCTCTCACTCGTCTTGCACATACCGTCGTACTCACGTATCTTAGTGTTTCTCGTTCATCACTAGGTACAGATCAATATAGTATTGTTGCCAAACTCTACTGAGTGTTTCTCGTTCGTCACTAGACTTCCTAGTGCCATTACATGCACTATACCACACGTCCATCATGTTTGTTGGATTACTCAAAGGCAAAATTAACTACGGCTTCCAAGTGTCACTGGTAGTACTAATTTCTCTATGATACAAGTGTATATATGCAAATGACTGACTGAATGTGTTTGGATCGCATCATCTGTGTGTGTGTGAGTGTGAGAGTCTTGCTACTTGAACTTATCAAAGTTATCGCGATGCTACCACAGACACTTCCTTGCTTTCCGCTCTGCACAGCGGCCCATACCCCATGGCCAGCTAACTTCCTTGTTGCCTATGATACATTATCAGACATTTACAGACATGCTTATCGCATTCTGAAACAAGAGGATGCAGACCCTCTTCAGCTCACATATCATTTAGAAGCCATAGCGGCTGATGCCATGCCATTACTCGAAGCCTTTGAAGTTGATCCTCGAGGATTGGAAGTGCGGGATTGGCTATCTGATGCAGCTACTTTACTGGGGAATTTGTCTGTCCAACTATCATCATTTTGACATAATATCGAGACTCGGTGATTTTTTTCGTTCTCACCACTCCATTAAGCAATCACTTACTGCATCAACAGGGTGGATGGTGATATTGTATTTCCCAAACCAGTGACCTTGCTGCGAACGAGCTGCCCAGGTCGCCCAAAGAAGATCATAGACCTT
>JRHT02000014.1:340248-352286 GCA_011800875.2 Suillus brevipes Sb2 | reverse complement strand
TGTATCACAGTGCGGTACTCATGAGTATTTTGAAGTTATGCTGCAACAACGATTACGAAGGTTGCGTACGGAAAAACCACGCCTACATCTGCTACAGATCCTGACGCCATACTTGTCCGCGAGAACTTTCAAATACTTCGTAAAACCATGCGCCCTGGTGCTTATCTTGTCGACATGATCCCGTGGCTCAAATACCTTCCTTGGTATGCCCAAGATTTGAAACGGGGGTTTGAGAGGAACAGACAGCTCAACACCGATCAGCTGAACCGCGTGAAACAGCAGATTGTATGCATTGTCTGATAAGCTTATCCTCGCTCAGGTCCATTTAGGTCGTTGCGATAGCAGGAGTCCTCATCCTTGGTATTGTGCTTGACGTCGGAGGTGGCCCTAGTCGTGATCGTATTGGGTTTTGATGCTGGAAAACGTCCGGACTCCATGGCTTGTACAGTTCGATGGAGATGGCTTTTGTTGCTAGGTCGGTTTTTATGCTTCAGGATTTGTGTACTCGTCCAGGCTGTCTTGTATTGTTTTTTTGGAACCTATGTTGTCACTGTATGTAGGCTCTCTGATATCATTGGCTGGCGATATGCACGGTGCTCATGGCAGCCGCATGTTTTCCCGAAGAGCAAGCTAAAGTCCAGGCCGAGCTGGCGCGGTCGTAGGAAGGCATCGAGGTAGGTCGATTCCTATTGCATGTGCATCAATTCAAGGATGTCTCAATTGCAGTACCGACCTTCGCTGACGAGCAGTCCCTTCCTCGTCTGCATGCCTTCATCTCTGAGGCTTTGAGATGGAGACCGCTGGTTCCCAGCGGTGGGTATCCTCATTATGGTCACACATTTGAAGTATACTACTTTCTCACAGGAATGGCTCATCGAACGACCAAGGAAGTGGTTTGGGTAAGTACTTTCTGACATTTTGACTGTGAGAATGCTCCGCTGGTTTATCTTGCGCACGTCACGTTCAGGTCATCCATCTGTGGCCGTCGTGTTTTCGGTCTTTGTTTTCGCTTTTGTCCTTCATGGTAGTGAATACCAGCTCCTGCATGGTGTTGATCTGGTTATGCTTACATGGGTGCCATTTCTCGGGACTCTTAGCATGGTTCTGTATCGGTGTCACCTACATGCTGTTCCACCAGGGATTACAGGCGCTAGGGTATGATAGACCACGTTTGCCATATGCGTCAAGACTTCAGCCGTATGCATCGTGGTGGGTGATTGCTTCATCGCTGGTGACTCTTCTGGTAAGTATGCGATTATCACGCTGCTGTTGGGTTGTTGACTGCGATCTTAGTTCAGCGGATGGCAAGTCTTTTTGAAGCTAACTGGTCTACCGCGACGTTCGTGACGACGTATTTGCCTATCATGCTGTTCCCGGTGTTGTATCTATCTGCGAAATTTCTGATGCGGGTACCCCTGGTGAAACCGAGCGAAATGGACTTCAAGTCCGGGACTGAAGATATAGATGCTGAGAGGTGTGTGACGGCCTCCATTGTATTCTTCATGACTTGAGTAAACCGTTCGTGGTGTTAGATCTAAAGAACCCTCGCCGAAAAATTGGAGCCAGGCGGTCCGGATGAGCCTGGTGCGTGTTGTTTTTTTCATGACTGATCCTGAGGTGTTTGCTGAGTACACTATGTGGGATGTGATATGGATTCATGTTGTTGTCCTGGTGTATAATTCGCATTTAGCGCTACTGGAGTTGGGTCCGTTATTTTGATCTAGAGACAATGAGGCATTTCATTTTCTGCACGTATCGCTGATCCACTCTCTACTGATGGAACATGCTTGTCATAGAGCTCAACGGTCATGTAACATTTGACAGTTATATAGCGCCCCAATTCAGCCGCCAGAACCCACAGACACGCCATACTGTAGACACCTCACCTTCAGGTTTATCAAACTCTCTGCAGTAAGGAAGCCGGACGAGTTGCTCAATGCCTGAATTCAGACGACACGACACACCTTTCAGAGGCTAAGTGGATGTTCGGCTACGAAGAAGATCACATCAGCTACAAGCCGAAGATGTGGAGCAAAGCTTTGCCTGCCTCTTGCCTTGATAGGTACCGGACTCAACATGGACCTATCGAGCCATGCGGAAATGGCTCCATGATGTTGAGTGCTTTTGGTACAAGTTGACAGCTGATTGGAATCATGAATTCGTTTAGTAGATAGTAGTTCCACACCAACTTACTTATGCGAGTTTGGCTGGCAATCCGCTGGCATTGCAGATAATACCCGCATGAAAGTACAACCACCTAAGATGAATTTCATATAGCAATATTTTTATTGCATACAAGCCAGCCGTCCTCCAAGTCCCACTGTCTTCTTCAAAATCATCTGATCGTAAATCACACGACTCACAAACAATGCGTGTTTCCTCTGCGATTGTCCTCGCCGTCGTTGCTGCTTTAGTCTCATCAACCTCTGCCAAGCCCGCTGCCGTGCCTGACACAGCTGGCGCCGATGGTTGTCCCGTTTTTTGCCTTTTTGACGCGCAATGCGCTAAGTGTACTGGTCATACTCACTGTGTAAGCATTGGTGGTTTCCCTGCTAGTTTATGTGATAACATGGCTTACCTGCACGGCAGATCGGTGTTTTCTGCGCAGTGTGTCCTGTTTCTATTTTCACATCGGACCGTTGGTACTGACGTGCGAGTTATTAGTGATTTTTAGAGTTCGTCAAAGTGCCGTCATGGAAACATCGGTGGAGTTGGAATGATCTTTGTTCGATCGGATGCTTGTCATAGCGCTCGAAGGTCATTGGCAGTTATATGGCGCCCCAAGTCAGCCGCTAGAGCCCACAGACACCCACTGTAGACAGCTCCTCACCTTCAGTTACACGCACATGAATAGGAGTGAGAAGCATTTTCATTGAATCTTGAATCGCCAGCTGGTCGCTTCAGCGGGATCTTTAGCCCTCGTCAAGTTCGTTCTCTCCTTTTCCTGAAGAAGAATCTTTGTCCTTTCTTCGATAGTATGGTGCCGTATTGACGCCAATGAGCCCTCAACCTCCGTCTGCGCCCAGAATTTGTGCTTCGACATCACCATGATGTACTTCCGATGAAGGCTTTCTGATCGAACCACGCCATGAACGAGGGATCAATACTCGTGTAACAGTGCACATATCAACACCAACCACTCCTCATCGTCGGACTTGAATATTCGATTCATGCGCGCTCAAAGTATTGTGAGGACATATTGCCGGAGATCAAGTAAGATCGTTTTGGTCGGTTTAAGGTATTAAATGTGCTTCGTGATGGTGGCCGAGGGGTGGCTATGACCATGTTGTACTTTGTATTGAATCAGTGCAGGGCAAGGTCGGGTTAAGACTAATTAGAACATCAAGATTTCAGAAAGCCAGTTCTACCGCGAGTTTTAGTGGAAACGAAGGTTGGATGTTGCATATTCGGTAAACAGCATGATCATCCACGTCCATGCGTATTGCGTTTCTCGCTGGTCATCTTCATGGAGCACAGGTGAGTGGCTCTTTCGAGAACTACATAAACACATCAGTACCATTTTCATGAGGAGCCTCACCGCCATCTTGCGCACCAGTGGCCACTATTTCACGATCTCAATGCCCTCAAGGAGCGAGCAACAACGAGATGTCTCGTTGGATGCGTTCCTGAAGTGTGTGAAAGATTAATACTGGTCGGGGTGCGACTGCTGTGACTGATGAATAGATGCGCGGAATAGACTCCTAAGAAATAGAAAATAGCTTGGAGGGTGGCCGTGCTACGGAGAATAACTCATCGATGGTGACCCAATGACAATGATTCTTTCCCCTTTGTCGACCTCGCAGATCAGCGCTTAGCTACCAAGATGGAAGTCCTACATACCACCATCATTGTACTTCGCTACCACCAGGCTTCCCTGACACAACATCGATCATAGCAGTGCCAAAGCTTGGGCTCATGTTCGTATAGCGGGACGCTCAGAAGTAGATCTGACATTCATTTGCAACTTGCTTGTGGCATTCAGCCATGGACACGTTCCTTATCCACGGATAGGCCGTGGTCACTTCATCTAACCCTCCTGGAAGGCTATAGCTGTCCGTAGCGAGTGCTGCGCCTGAGTCACGAAGCTCATAGCGCTTCATTGAGACCACTGTCCACCACCGTACGCGTGCAGAATCATCAAGACCAACCAATTTGAGCCGAGTGCTGACATTAGAGTCAGACCAAAAGAAGGAAGAGACTCAAGTTGGACTCGATGATTACATAAACTTGTTCTGACGACTTCAAACTAGTACTCCTGACGCCCGCGGCACCACCGTGACTTTGCGGCCTTCACAATATTGCCTTCTTATTGCTCGCTAGGGCAAGGCAGGGCTGTGGGGTCTAAGGTTTGCTGGATCCACGCGCACTTTGAATCTTCTAACAAGCGCTTATGTCATGGCTGAAATTACGATCCAAGCAGAAGATTTCTGCATGTCTCGCGCGTTTTGGTGCCACTCCTACCCCATCTCCCAACATGTTCACATACGCCAGCTTGCTAAACGCTCGCATACCGTATATTCGACACACTTTTAAAGAGAGGAGCGGATTGAATAGAATCATACTCTACAATGGCCCTCCTACCGCTCGCTTTGGCCGCCATCCTGTCACTGTTATGCATTCCGTTTGTTTGTGCTTCACCCCCAAATTGTACTAGTACTTCTACACTCGATATCAGCATCTCTCCATCCAGCAGCAGTCACACCAGAACATTGTGTGACATTATTCAGAGCTGCGCGGCAACTCTATTCGCATGCTCATGGGCCGCAATACACCCAAACATCCCGGGTATGGACGAGGGAAGAATGTCTATTTTCTTTCGTCGCCTATCCATCATGGTTTTGGCGCTGATCGCCCCAGAACTTATGGTCACTTGGGCTACGATGCAGTTTCTAAGTGCCCTTGAAACTGCAAACACCTTCAAGAAACCTCACCCGGACCCCAGCAACCGTGCAACTGAGGAGACAGCCATGTTATCTGCTAAAGCAACATTGGATAGAACAAACAACCCACATCCATGCGCTCCGCGTGTTGCAAGTCGTGCTTTCAAAGGTCGGTTACCTGCTTGGTCCTTCGGTGTAGTATGTAACTAACTTTGTTCAACGAATGTCTCGTAGAGTGGACAGTGACGCATTGTTTTTTCGCGTGGATGGGTGGATTCATGCTTTACTTCAATGGCAAGCCGCGAGCACCTCTTACACCGGAGGAGCTTGAGGACTTTGTTGATGAGGACTCCGTGGAAATGCCCGTCATCATGGAGGCAGAACTAGAAGCTCTAAGTAAAAGCGATGCATTTTCCAAAGGAATCGCCATTCTGCAGCTGGCGTGGTTCGTCCTCCAGCTTGTCGCCCGTTACATCCAGAACCTTCCCACAACCCTTCTTGAAATCGACACCCTGGCAGTAGTTGCTCTGGCCTGCATTTCCTATGGCCTGTGGTGGAAAAAGCCCAAGGACGTACGACGTCCTTATCCTGTTCATTGGAAAAAACATTACACAAGCCCACCAGCTAAGTTGACGTTAACCTACGAGTACGTGGTCAATATTCTCTCCTGAAATTCTTGAAAATAATCGCCCACATCCCAGGAGAGAAAATCCTGAATTCTCCTTGAATGGCTGGCATCATTATCTTATGCTTGTCATATATCCCTTGAGGAGTCTTATGGGCACTCGTGTGACCATTTCTCCCCTTGCTGTCGGAGAATGTCGGATTCCGTCTTTAGGTGGCTATGATGATCGTGATCCTCATGATCGTAATCATGTTATCACACTTTTCGTTGGATGCTTCAGTGCCTTTATATCTGGGGGGGTGCATTGTTTCGGTTGGTATTATTTATTTCAGGGGCACACCGAGCAGACCCTATGGCGTGCGACTTCCCTTGTGACAGCGTCCGCCTCGCTACCCTTGCTTCTGATATTTGGCTGGGTTATATTGCTGGATGTCAAAAAAGACAGTTGGGTCGTGAGATGGTCTGTGGCTACCATCGGTTTCATATATATCGCCACACGCGTTACAGTAATTGTACTGATTGTGTTGAGCTTACAATCGCTCCCCGCTGGCACATACGATGTAGTAACGTGGACCACATTTGTTCCACATGTTTAGTTTCCTTTACTTACTTGCCATCATATGATTATGCATTTGCTGATTCTTGCCGGAGTCACTGATCAGAGATGCGAGTATGGCTCGGGTAAGTCTCTATGCAAAGCCATGCTGCAGGAATTGTGGAGGAGCAACGAACACAGCTTCAATATATGAATGCGACCACAACGCCGGTACTGATAAGCTGCATGCAATCGAGGAGATCGATATAAGAGCATCATATGTTCATCTTGCAAAAGTTCATCTACACGCCACAGCTGTAGTAGTGTGACAAGCTATCGCGGCTGAAGGTGCAGTTGGAAAGCTGCTCTCCCAAGACCTAGATTGATAGAGCTCGATGCTCATTCGGCAACGCGCGACATGTTGATCCAGCGTGAACACGCCAGGAAGCAATGGAGCTGCAGCTTGAAGGGGGCTATGCGTCCAACGAGGTTGTTCGCTGCCGTCGTACGTATAAAAGGCACATCTACTAGTCGCCACGTGGGCGTCTTGGGTGGCACAGGCGATGGTCAGCTGGAGACACGCAAAATTCCCACCGAGCCTCTGCCAGATGATCGCGAGTGGTTGGTACTTCGAGAAAAAGGATTGCGCCCCCGATTGTCGGGCCTAGTGCTACATCCTCTCCAACGGCGAATTATTTGGGCAGTCTTGTGGACTGTACCTTGTCCTCTCTGCGACGAACTGGAGCAAGATCTGAGGTGTAACTTCAATTCCGGGACTGCTCGCAAGGACAAGCAGGTCGACACCATCATGATTATACGAGTCCGAGAATGCGTTGAGGACATCTAGGATTGCGTCTGTGGGTACCGCTAGTTCTCCTGATTGGATTTTACGTGAATCTGGGTGTTTGTTAAATATGCCGTAGAGTTCTCGTTCGATGTCTAATACTGATTGCGTCCGATGTTTGACTGAAACAGGTTTTCAGGTCAGAATGGAACTTCGCTGCGCAAAAAACACGTACCAATATCCGATCGCTGTGTTGACCATTGCCTGCCGCAGCACCTGATATTAGGTTGATCGTAATTGGTAGACAAAATTAACAGAGAGCAATATGCCGCGAGCACTAGTACACTCTTCCTCAACAGACCACAAGTATCACGCATGTGATCGTGATCTGCTTCCATGATGTAAGTACACGATGAGCATCAGTGAATCGGTGAACAGATGACACACACACACTCCGGTGTGTTTTACCTCTGGAGGTAAAACTCACCGGAGTGTGTGTGGTACGCAGACTCTGGGTGGCATGAGTCACGGTGCAATATCGGCATATATTGTCTGTATACTATGCGACAGCAGTGGAGTTCCTTGAATGCGAACAGGGAAGTGACAGGAGACATTGGTAAACAAAAATACTCTTGAGCGAGTATTGTGCATGCGAGAAAACGGTGACGCTACCGCCGGGAATTGCCGATGGCGGCCCTTACATTCTCAGCTCAAAGATCGACTTAGTAAGTGTCTGCCTCGGTCGTTCACAACGAAGAATCGCGTCACGTTCATGCTTCTTGTATTTTTCCAGCTTTCTGAGACTCGTGCCCCATCGCCATCCATGGAGGACCGGGAACTGTTCACTGTACGATACGCAGCTTTCGTGCGGCATTTTTGCCGCGTCAAGGCGCTTCAAAATAGCTACACCCATGGATTCCCTGCGCTGTGGGTGGCTATGGCCCGACGTGTCATACGTGCGACCGCACTCTTAAAGGGAGGAGAAGATCAAGCAGACGTTTGCCCGCAACTTCATTATGACCCTCTTACCCTCAGGCTTGGCTATCTTATTACTGTTATCCATCCCGTCTGTCCACTCCTCACCGCCGAGCCTCAATGGCACCAGTATCGCTACACTCGATGCCAGTAACATCTCATCTGGTAGATCCTTATGGAACATCATCTGGAGCTGCGCTGCGACTTTATTCGCATGCACATGGACCGCAATTCACCCAAACATCCCGGGTATGGACGAGGGGAAATTCACTGTTTTCTCTCGTCGTCTAGGCATGATGATAATGGCGCTGATCGCCCCAGAACTCATGATCACCTGGGCCACAATACAGTTTCTAAGTGCTCGTGACACCGCAAAGGCCTTCAATGCTGCCCAAGTCTTCGGTACACAGCTTCACCAGACCCGCAGCGAATGTGCAAATATGGAAGATGGCACAGCTACGCTGCTAATTGAAAGTCCAACATCGGGTAGAACGAGCAGTTCACATCCGAGCCCTCCACATGTTGCAAGTGGCGCTTTTAGAGGTCGGTCACCTGCTTGGCCCTTCGGTGCGGTGACTTACTTCGTTTAACGAATGTCTCACAGAGTGGACAGTGACGCACGGTTTTTTCGCGTGGATGGGTGGATTCATGCTTTACTTCAATGACAAGCCGCGAGCAACTCTTACACCCAAGGAGCTTGAGCGCTTTGTTAATGAGGGCTCCGTGGAAATGCCCTTTATCACGGAGGCAGATATAGAAGATCGGAGTAAGGGCGACGCATTATCCAAAGGCATCGCCATTCTTCAGCTGGCGTGGTTCGTCCTCCAGCTCATCGCCCGTTACGTTCAGAATCTTCCGATGACATTGCTTGAACTCGATACCCTTGCAGTAGCCGCCCTGACCAGTATTGCCTCCGGCTTTTGGTGGAAGAAGCCTAAGGATGTAGGACGTCCTCATGCTGTCCATTGGAAAGCAACTGCCTGTCCACCAAGCGAATTGGCCTACGAGTATGTCGTCAATATTCTTGCTTGAAATTGTTCTAATTCGCCTGCATCCTAGCACAGTAGATGCATTATTCTTCACTGAAGACTGGGGCGGTATTCTGTTGACTTACATGTATCCCCTTCTCAGTCTTACAGGCGCTCGCCTATTCAATTCCCCCCGAGCTGTCCATTCACGTCGAGTTCCATCTGTTGGTGGCTATCAGGAGGGTGGCGCCGGCCGTTATCCACTTCTGATCGGATGCCTTAGTGGGACGGTGTTTGGAGGTATGCATTGTCTGGGCTGGAATTATATGTTTCAGGGTCACACAATCCAGATACTATGGCGCACGGCTTCCCTTGCGATAGTATCCGCACCAGTATGTATCCTTCTGTTGTCTAGCTATATCATTTGGCTGGACGATTCGAACGACATTGGCGTTATCGCACTTTTGGCTGTACTCGCCAGCTCTTTCATATATATTGTTGCACGGGCTACACTTATTGTGCTGATCTTGATGAGCTTTCGGTCACTGCCTTCTGGTGCATATGATACTGTAGCGTGGACCCAGTTTATTCCACATTTGTAGTCTCTTTTCCGTGCATCGCAGTCATGGTGATAGACTTGCTGCCTTTGACTGGGATCAATAACCAGAAACGCGGGCTAGTTTCAAGGTAAAGCCGACTGTGCTGCATTTTTGTGAAGGGTTCCATTTATTGCCGTCGATATAAGCTGCATACGATCCAGTAGATTCGAGCGTAATATGTGCATTTTGTAAAGTATATCAGCGGGCCGCAGCCACAGTGGCGTGAAAGGAAGATGTCACAATAAAGATTTGCTTGAAAAGTGGGTCTTCCAATTGTCCAGGACCAAGTGGTGGCCTGTGACACTTCGCATATAATGAAGGACGCTGGCCATAGAGCGCAATCGATGCATCGCAGCATGAGTCATGATCATTCAAAAACGCGCGTTAAAGCAAGCCAGTGGTTAGAAGTTGTCTAGGTTGTGCCCGCAAATAAGTCCTCGGATTCGTTGAGTTGAGATGGCTCCCTAACTAGATCAATCGAAGAGAGAGAAAAGATCGTCATTTTCATTCAAATCCAGAAGTCAGTAACAATTGCGTATCACAGAGCGACTCACTTTGAAGGAACGCCTTTGTCAGGACATCGCACACATCACATGCCAACACACGCTAGGACATTGCGGGATATTGTCTCGCTACCCAACCCTCCTCATCTACCCGATTTCACCGCAACTCACCGATGTCATCACCTCTCCATTTGTTGGTGACTCTTTTCATGGATACATTGTAGGGACGAAGTGAAGGTTTTAAGGTTTTAAAACGCGGCGTACCGACTAACTTTAGTGTCTACACTACTTTTACTGTAGACCTGACCGTCCCGTTTCCGTGGCTCGTAGGGGGCACGCTGCATACCGTGACGTGTCTTCTACTCCCGGCGTCAGTCGGTGTTCAAACCGGCACTGGTGTTCGATCCGTGTGTTGGCACCAGCCTTGTAGGTTGGTAATGACCCTTCAAATAGCCCTTGGGTAGTGAAAGCCATTGGCAGAGTGTTATGTACCAATCGGAAGCAGCGTCTTTCCACTCACGTGACGTACAATCACCATGTTTGACGACTAGGTAGGAAGTCCATGCCCGTCCCCTTCGACAGTGCTCACGCGCTCGGTACCTACTCCGATGGTACTTCGTGGAAACCCTAAAACGTACCCGTTGGGGTGCGTTCCTTATACCCGGTTGTAGAGCGTTCGTTGGCTGGAAATTTTCCCGTCGAACGTTGTACACCCCGCGAGCCTACACCTGACAAGGAAGATAGATTACAATCTCTAAGTAATTCGTGACGTCGACGTGAGAGAGGATATAGGTCTACCAGCGACGCCTGAACTGCTTCAACGTATGGTTTCCGTAGTAACTTTCGGAAGCACAATAGTGCTCGCGAATCTTTAACATAACATCGGGTCCACTAGCACTCAAGGCCCCGCTGGTCGCATTGGCAGTACTACGGATTCGCTGCTCTCTTTCGTCACTTAAAGGGGAGCAGGTATGGGCTCTACAAACCCACCTAACGTCAGGTACACGTACGCTTATCTCAACGTCGTGTTGAGGTTTACTACAGGGTGTTCCTAGACAACAATGACGTCCCACCTTTCAATGACTGCAGCTCACACCACCGTGACCACGGTAACGTTATCGAGCCGTCACTCCTCATTTGTTTGCCCTACACATTGTCATTATCCCATCGGTTCCCATTATGATTCACTCAGTACCACTCCAACTTTCGTATCGTAGTCACTTGGACCGGTCAAATTCCCACGTCAGCGTGCCTACTGTTCGTAATTCGCGGTTCGCGAGTACATACCTTAGATGCAACTTACGACTGGATCCCAGGAGTCCCAGCCGCTACGATACCTTTCATTGTCATTAGTCGAGTTGGTGGTAGTTTACCCCCCTCCTCGATGTCGCGCAGTAGGCCCGTTCCTGTTAGCACTTACTACAATGACAGACAGCTGGTCTACTGTCAAACCGGCATGTATTGCCGTAAAGACAGAGGAGTGGCACAGTTAATCACGGACCGTGTTGGGGCTCCGGCTGGAAACTTAATCTAACTGCGATTCCGGGTCGCCTACTGAACTACCTGTTTCCTTTTCTCAGTAAGGATTTCCAGTGCAAGAAGTAGTATTCCCTGTTGCCGGGACACTAGGAAGATAACCAGACGGATGATGGCCTCTGGCGCTGATATTCGGGTACTTAAAAACCCAAATCGAGAAGTTGAGTCTTAACAGCTTGAGTGGAGGCGAACAAGTTCAGTAGAAGTTACAAGTTATGTTGAGCCTCAACGCCAATATCACACAAACCGCGGCCGGCGAGGCGTTAAGGTGCACGGTGCACTGACCACCAGTCACCCAAAAGGAGCGGCAGGAGGCGAGCGAGATGAAGTGCAGCTCGAGTGGAAAAAGTGGTTGCGGTACTAAGAGCGGCTAAGAGACGACATCGCAAGCCGTGGGACCGTGCTAGAACCGGACGGGTTACTGAAGTCACCAACATGCTGGTCGCTGACTGCTGCTCTGTCGTCGGTTGTATAAGCGAGGATCATGGAGTACTACTGTGACTGTCGACGGGAAATAATATATCAAACGGAGGAGCTGAAAGACACGCGTTAGTAAGCAAGTGCTGTACTACAGTCATAAAAAGATGCCGAGGGACGCCAAAGAGAGAGAAAAACTGAGAAGTTTGAATTTCA
>JRHT02000014.1:242385-340223 GCA_011800875.2 Suillus brevipes Sb2 | reverse complement strand
TGTGCTCTGCAACTGGTTTAGCAGCTCGACTCACCAAAAAGCCATAGAGCAACAACTTACCTGCCAAAGGTATGTTCAAGGAATAATTCAAACATTTCCCGTGTTGTACCAGCGAGATGGATGGGCCTCTCATCACTTTTCCCATCAATCTCTTCCAATCCAGCACTTTCTGTAGCAGCAAACATGCTATTGAATGTTTCAGAATTCGAGGACAAGACCGAGCCACAGAGCCTATAAAGCACATTATCGATCTGAGGGGCACCCAAACTGCGTAAATAATTTAATATATCAATCAAAAAGCTTACCTGAAAGACATGACTTGCATTAGAAAAATAATAGACAGGATGGCGAGTTGGTGTGGTAGAAGCAATCAGGCCTGGCATAGTCTCTGAACTTCGATGTTTGATGGGAAATCAAGTTTGAAAAATGTTCGACACAGCGTAGCACATGATCACGTGAGTTGTTACTTGATGGAGAACATTCACTCCGACACCTACTCACTTCTCATCAGCACTTACATCAAGGATTCTGTCCAGGACGAATTCTTCTTGATGCCATAGAGCAGCCGGCATCAAACTCAACCTGCTGGTAAGAAGGCCCCCTTAAATATTGAATTACTCATAAACAAGACGTTCTCACAGCAGAACATGACTCAGAGTGATTAGGGTACGGGTGAAAACCCATTATTTATTAGCAGTGTTAATAACAATGTGTTAATAACTAGTTAATAACAGTTATTAACATGGGTGCTGAACGGGAGGGGTTAATAAAGTGCTAAACAAGACTACGCCCTCCACCGGCCACATGTATTGCATTGTAGGTTGGCATGTTGACGATGGGATGGGGACGTCCAATTCCAAGCCCTTCCTCCAGTACGTCAAAGGCCGTATTGCACAGCGTTTTGGTATCAAAGACCTCGGCCCCGTTCAGAAGTTCCTCGGCGTTCAGTTTGAACGCAACCGTGCCACCCGTGAGCTATGGATGCATCAAGGTGAATATATCACCCACCTACTCGACGACTACGATCTTCTCGAGTGCAACCCCGTTCATCTTCCTCTCGACGCTAACCATCCTTTTGGTCGACCCACTGATACCTTCGACGACATTCCCAACCTTCCAACTCGCTACCGCAAGATCGTAGGGGAATTGCTCTACCTTGCAGTCTGCACTAGAGCCGACATCGCCTTTGCAGTCAACGCACTGGCGCAACACTGCGCTAACCCTTCCCCTCGTTTCTATGCAGCAGCCAAGCGTATGCTTCGTTACCTCAGCGGGACATTAAACTTACGCTCTCACTTTGGGGGTGACCGTGCTGATGAAGGTCTTCATGGTTACTGCGACGCTGACTGGGCAGGCTCGCCTGAAGACCGGCTCTCCATCTCTGGTTATGCCTGGTTCTTTGCAGGTGGCCTCATCGCGCATGTCTCCAAGAAGCAGGTGACGCATGCCCTCTCCTCCACTGAAGCGGAGTATATGGCTGTAACGCACGCCCTGCAAGAGGGTATTTGGTTGCGATCCCTGTTCACGGCTCTGCACGTCCCCTTACCTCCTCCCATCATCCTCTATATGGATAATACGGGCGCCATTTCGCTGTCAAAAGAAGCTAAGAATCACATACGCTCGAAGCATATTGACATTCGGTATCATTTTATCCGCGAATACATCGAGGACGGCTCTTTCATTTTGCTCTGGGTACCGTCTCATCGCAATATTGCCGACATTCTGACGAAGGCTTTGCCGCGGCCACTCTTCTTGAAGCAGTCCACGGGTCTGCAGTTGTTGCCTCGCTGAGGGGGTGTGTTGGCAGTTAGTACACTTCACTTCCTTTCTTGCTCGTTATCTCTATCTTGACCATCTTCGGCACCATACGATACAAACGCTTCTTGACCTTCCGCACCTTATGGTACTTCCGCTCGTCATTTCTCCGGGCTCGTTAGGTAATCGCTACCGTCGTATTTATGTTGTCGCGTTTGCTCGTTACACCTCAGTATTGTTGCCAAACTCTACTGAGGTGTGTACTCTCTCACTCGTCTTCGCACATCACCTCCGTATCAGCATGTTCTAGACATGTTTTTCGTGCTCTTACACTTCCCCTATGCACTATACCTCACATCCATTATGTTCACCAGACTCACCTCTTACCAGTTCACTCTAGACGTGTTTTTTTGTGCTCTTACACTTCCACCATGCACTATACCACACGTCCATCATGTTTGTTGGATTACTCAAAGGCAAAATTAACTACGGCTTCCAAGTGTCACTGGTAGTACTAATTTCTCTATGATACAAGTGTATATATGCAAATGACTGACTGAATGTGTTTGGATCGCATCATCTGTGTGTGTGTGAGTGTGAGAGTCTTGCTACTTGAACTTATCAAAGTTATCGCGATGCTACCACAGACACTTCCTTGCTTTCCGCTCTGCACAGCGGCCCATACCCCATGGCCAGCTAACTTCCTTGTTGCCTATGATACATTATCAGACATTTACAGACATGCTTATCGCATTCTGAAACAAGAGGATGCAGACCCTCTTCAGCTCACATATCATTTAGAAGCCATAGCGGCTGATGCCATGCCATTACTCGAAGCCTTTGAAGTTGATCCTCGAGGATTGGAAGTGCGGGATTGGCTATCTGATGCAGCTACTTTACTGGGGAATTTGTCTGTCCAACTATCATCATTTTGACATAATATCGAGACTCGGTGATTTTTTTCGTTCTCACCACTCCATTAAGCAATCACTTACTGCATCAACAGGGTGGATGGTGATATTGTATTTCCCAAACCAGTGACCTTGCTGCGAACGAGCTGCCCAGGTCGCCCAAAGAAGATCATAGACCTCGAATTCCTTGCTGATGCATTGTCAAACTCTCGACAAATCAAGCTTAGGGAACTGGCAGACATATTAGGAGTTCACAGAAATACTTTGCGTCTCTATATGAAACGCCATGGTGTCCAAAGGAAGTACTCTGAACTCACGAATGCTGATCTTGATGTTCTAATCAGCGACTTCAAGAAAAGGCGCCCAGACTCTGGAATAAGATATATTATTGGGTATCTTCGCAGGCATGGCATCCGTGTGCAACATCATCGAGTGGTACATTCGCTTCGTCGAGTAGATCGGTTGGGTCAGGTGCTGCGAGATAGACGAGTCAAAAGACGGCGAAAATATTATGTCAAACAGCCCAACGCACTCTGGCACATGGATGGCCATCACAAATTAATTCGATGGGGGATTGTAATTCATGGATTCATTGACGGCTTTTGCAGGACGGTAACTATGTGTTTCGTGTGCTTGAAAAAAAGTAATTTATTGATGCGGCCTCTTTTTCTATCAGATTACAGCGCTGAATGCTAGTAACAACAACCGTTCAGCTACTGTTTTGGACTTATTCAAGCTTGCAGTCAGAGAGTATGGTACTCCTTCTCGTGTGCGAGGTGATCGTGGCGGAGAAAACCTTGATGTTGCCACTTACATGATAATGAGAAATGGACCGCGCCGTGCGTCGTTCATGTGGGGATCGTAAGTTTTTTCTTGCTTGAATTGTTTTAGTTGCTGACTCTGTGCATAAGCTCTACACGAAACTCTCGAATCGAGCGGCTGTGGGTTGAAGTCGGCACTCAATTTGCCAGGCGATGGAGGGCCTTCTTCACTCGTCTCGAAAATTGGCATATGCTCAACCCTCAGAACGCTAACCATCTTTGGTTGCTTCATGCACTTTTCCTCGATGATGTCAATCAGGATTGCTCTGACTTTCAGGCAGAGTGGAATTGCCATCCGATATGGGGTCCTGACACAAATGACAAGAGTCCAAAGGTAAGCTCATGAGTTGCGTTTCAACTCACTGAAGACCTTAATCTTATTCAGGACCTACGGTTCCTGGGACAGACACTATTTGGCGTGTATCGAGACGATTGTGAGGGTGTTCACCCTGATGTAATTGAGGAGTTCTATGGTGTTCATGGTCGCCCTGCATCCCGACGACCACACCAAACTGGAGCAGGACATCCTGCAGACGAAGATGATGATGATGTAGATGAACAGTCGCCTGACATTATTGAGTCGATTAATGATCAGCAACGGCAGCACGTCCATCACGAAGCTGTTGGGGTTCCTTCACATAGGAATGCTTTTGGCGCTGATGAAGAAATGCAAGGGCAATTTTTTGCTGTTCTTGCCGAAGTTATCGCAAAGCAAGTCACACCAGCACATTGCCGACTAACACCAGATGAATGGGAAGGTGACGAGTATCCTATTTTTGAGACCATACGTGCTGGTCGACGAGGTTCAAAAGAGCTTCAAGTCTCCCTTGCGGAGCCAATTTGGTTTCATAGAGCGAGATTATGGTGTCAAGCATTGCTAGTTTTGACTATGTTTTTAGCCGATAGGGAGTAATCGGAAGTTCGGAACATGCACTAGTTAAATAAATTTGTATTGTAAATTGATTTCGTGTCTTGAAGTCGTTCCTATACCTCCGAGTCAAGCTTCCCTGATGCAACTTGCTTGACCTGTCCCACAAGTAACAGCACCATAGTATGGACCGGGAAAACTTCTGCAGAGCAGCTGATCCTGAAGGCCGACTTTGTGACTGTGAAGATTTTTATCCTCGACATGGGGATGAAGGACACTGTGCCGAATGTGGGCATGGACGCAGCAAACATCCTCGGACTCGGAAGACAGCAGACACTGAACATTCCGAAATACCCCAGGATGAAGAGGCTTGCCCAAGTTCCTCCGGCACTGCTGCAGTGAAAGAGATCTTTAACCGTGTAACTGCAAAGCGGGGAGGCTCGATTCTCTCGACTAAAGCTGCCAGAGAGGAGGCATTGTCAACACTTGCTTCTACTCGTCTTGCAAATTACAGCAAACTGTCAAAGGGCCCAGGACCATCAGCCAGCTCGCAAAAGGTAACACACCACCAATATACTAATAAAATTTACCTGCATATTCACATTTGCTCTAGACTCGGAGGGACACTACTGCTTCACAACCGTCTGGGAGCCAGGCAAGACGGAGTACTACTATCACACCTGGAGCATCTACTTTCCGTGTTGCATCAGTTGGCATGCTCATTTGCGGAGTTGATGTTAGTCACGAACCTTCACGGATGCTTGAAAACCTCCACATCTGTCATCACTAACATATCTTCAGAAACATGGCGCTATTAGGGTGTCAAAAGCCCCATCGAAGAACGGTTTGAATGAGATCCAGGCCATGAAGAATCGTGGATGTTATGTGGATGAACAAGCGGTATTCTATCACGAGTGGTCATATGCCCGGGTCAGTCAAGTACTACGCAAGTTATTTCCAAAGGTCTTCCATTACCTGGATACGGAGAGGCCCAGGAATGTGTCGTCGTCGTCACAGTCAGCAGCAAGCCAGGAAGAGAAGCCGCCTTGGAGGCTTTTGAACAAGAGCGGTCAAGTATTGACCGTTGTTGACATTGCATGTCCAACTGGAACCGACTTGGCCAAGCACAAGGGTAGGGACAAAGCAAGTGTGACAGATTCTCACCTTTGGTTTGGTGCGCCAATTGCCACTATATACACTGCACTGTGCTAATGACTCATGTTAGTCACCAGGAACCGTATTCCAGACCGCATATACGAATCCTGGAACACCCAGCCTGTTATAGTTGGTTCGGATTCTGAAGCCGATGACAATGGTTCAGAAATGGAGCTTTTGTCGGATGACAGTATCGGAGATGATGCCAACCACAACCCTGAACTTGCTAGCTCCTTGATGGAGATGGAGTTGAGCGACTCTGGAGACTTTCTCACTGATTACAAAGGCAAAGGTAAGTTGAAGATCTTGAAGACACCAATGGTCAATGGTACGTCTATTCCACTTTCAGACTTGGATGACAGTATTAACAATTGTGCATCTAGCCAAACGGACTCACACAGCACTCTCCCCTGATGAATCGCCTACAAATCCAAGAGTAGCAGTGAAAAAACTCAAGAGCGGTGCGTCTCCGTTGCCTTTTGTAACATAAATCTCGACTCACAATTTTTGTTCATTAGAAACAGCCGCCATCCCACTTTTCCTGTCTTCACTGTCCCCTCCATCACTCACTCGCAGTCAGCTGAGCATTCCAAGTGTGCCAGCTACATATGCAACTTGCCCTGAATTATCCCGTCCAGCTACAATTGTCCCTGTGAGTGAAGATGATATTTTGTGGCGCAACCAGCCTCAGCCCGACGACCCTTTTGCACCGGTAATAGTCAATCCCTGGGAGTCTGAATATATTATCAGGCCCGTTGATTATCTCTTTTAATGCTTTCACATTTCAGTTTCTTGTCTACGTGTTTAATTGCTCTTTTCTTGCACTATACTTCACTACTGCAGCATGATACTTACGAGCCAAATAACTCAGGCATCGACAACTAATGATTTTGACTGTCATTACATCTACATACAATAAGGACAATAGTTTTAAGGTTCGCCGTGGGAGTCGGAGAAGATCGGGTAAGCATGAAAAACGATACATGTTGAACTTCCACACAGGTCACGTGTGTGGAAGTTCAACATGTATCGTCTGACTCAAAGTAGTAAAAGAAATACGCGGTTTTTCACTTTCTCCGTTTTCATCCGAAATAAACAACTGAGCATTTACAAAGGCCAACGCGCAGACTTCAAGGTAACGCGCAGGCTGCGGCAAGAACGGGTACTTGAAACGCGCACCGCGCAGGCTGCGCAACGCGCAAATAATAAATGTGCACCTATAACATCATACTCATCTACCCGATTTCACCGCAAATCACCGATGTCATCACCTCTCCATTTGTTGGTGACTCTTTTCATGGATACATTGTAGGGACACTTTAAGTTTGAAGAGTCAAAAAGAGAGAGAAACTGCAGGGAGCCGTAGAAAAATACTGACATCATGTCGTGGACGAATGATTGCGCACAAAAAGTCGAGGAGGCAATCTATATAATAAAGGGCAGCTGTCAGTGTCATCATGAGGTACTAGGAGCGAATATGTTGGCTGCTGTCTCGTCGTCAGTCGCTGGTCGTACGGCCGCTGAAGTCATTGGGCAGGCCAAGATCGTGCCAGGGTGCCGAACGCTACAGCAGAGAATCGGCGAGAATCATGGCGTTGGTGAAAAAGGTGAGCTCGACGTGAAGTAGAGCGAGCGGAGGACGAGGAAAACCCACTGACCACCAGTCACGTGGCACGTGGAATTGCGGAGCGGCCGCCAAACACACTATAACCGCAACTCCGAGTTGTATTTGAACATTGAAGATGACTTGAACAAGCGGAGGTGAGTTCGACAATTCTGAGTTGAAGAGCTAAACAAAAATTCATGGGCTTATAGTCGCGGTCTCCGGTAGTAGGCAGACCAATAGAAGGAACACAGGGCCGTTGTCCCTTAGGATGAAGAACGTGACCTTTAGGAATGACTCTTTTCCTTTGTCCATCAAGTCATCCGCTGGGCCTTAGCGTCAATCTAATTCAAAGGTCGGCCTCGGGGTTGTGCCAGGCACTAATTGACACGGTGAGGAGACAGAAATGCCGTTATGTACGGCCAAACTGTCATCTGGTCGACAGACAGTAACATCATTCACGATTGTCCTTGCCCGGATGACGCGCTGTAGCTCCTCCCCCCATTTGATGGTGGTTGAGCTGATTACTGTTACTTTCCATAGCATCGCCGACCCTGAGGACCCTAGGTCAGCATTCAACGTAGATTCCATACATGAGCGCTTGGCGCTTAATGCTTGTCATCCGTGCGACTGCACCCTTAAACTGGCCAGGTTCACTGATGCTATGCTTTCAACCTCACCATGACTCACTTAGTATTACCCTTGGCTACCCTATTACTGTTACACATCCCGTTTGTTTACTCCTCACTGCCGAGCCATTGCCATGGCACCAGTGCCACCACACTCGACGTCAGTAACTTTCCACCCTGCAGTAACAACAGATCCTTGTGGGACATCATTTGGAGTTGTGCTGCGACTCTATTCGCATGCACATGGACTGCAATCCACCCAAACATCTCGGGTATGGACGAGGGGAAATTCACTGCTTTCTCTCGTCGCTTAGGCATCATGACGGTTACGCTGGTCGCCCCGGAACTCACGATCACCTGGGCTACAATACAATTTCTAAGCGCTCGTGATAACACGAAGGCTTTCAATGATGCCTTTGGTATGCAACTTCGTCAAGTCCGCAGCGACCATCTGGATATAGGAGAGAGTGCAGCTGCAGTGTTTAATGAATCTCTAACATTAGATAGAAGGAACAGTCCACATCCGAGCGCCCCACATGTTGCAAGCTGCCCTTTTAAAGGTCGGTTACTTGCTTGGCCCTTTTGTGTGGTAATTAACTTCGTTCAACGAATGTCTCACAGAGTGGACAGTGACGCACAGTTTTTTCGCGTGGATGGGTGGATTCATGCTTTACTTCAATGACAAGCCACGAGCAACCCTTACACCCATGGAGCTTCGGCGCTTTGTTAATGAGGGTTCCGTGGAAATGCCCGTCATCATGGAGGCGGACATAGAAGATCGGAGTAAGGGTGACGCATTATCCAAAGGCATCGCCATTCTTCAGTTGGCGTGGTTCGTCCTCCATCTCATCGCCCGTTACGTTCAGAACCTTCCCATAACATTACTTGAACTCGATACCCTTGCTGTAGCCGCCCTGACCTGCATTTCCTATGGTTTTTGGTGGAAGAAGCCAAAGGACATAGGACGCCCTCATCCTGTCTATTGGAAAGCAACTGTCTCCCCTCCAAGTGAATTAACCTACGAGTATGTCGCCGATATTCTTTTTGAAATCGCTTTAATTCGCCCCCATTCTAGTAAAGTAGATGAAATCTTCTCTACTGAAGACTGGGCCAGTTTTTTTTTGACTTACTTGTATCCCCTTCCCAGTTTTATGGGCGTTGGCATATTTAATTCCCCCCACGCTGTCCATTCACGCCGGGTTCCGTCTGCAGGTGGCTATGATGTGGATGATGCCCACCGTCACCGATTCATCATGCTTTTCATTGGATGCTTCAGTGGGGCAGTGTTTGGGGGAATGCATTGTCTGGGCTGGAATGTCTCGTTTCAGGGGCGCGCAGAGCAAATATTATGGCGTGCGGCCTCCCTTGCGATAGTATCCGCACCGGTATCTATTTTTCTGCTGAACAGCTACGCCATTTGGCTGGGTCATTATTGGCTGGACCATTTTTGGCTGAACGATTCTTGGGTGGACCAGTTGGGCGAGGCTGTTGCATTTTTAGTTATATTCGCTAGCTTTTTTTCGTATATTTTTGCACGCGTTATACTGATTGTACTTATATTGATGAGCTTTCGATCGCTACCTCCTGGTGTATACGATACAGTGGCCTGGACCGAGTTTATTCCACACTTGTAGTTCCCGTTTACATATGTACGCCACCGGCCGGAACTCTGACATTCACGCCGCAGTCACAGTTGTGAACTTGCTGCCTTTTTCTGGAATCGCTAATTTGAGATACGAGTTTTCAAGGTAAAAATGACCGTGCTGCATTTTTGCGAAGGTACAACGTGAACTCAGTTACAACGCTGTCTCGATAACCTGCATACAATCGAGGATATTATAATGTACAAGGCGAAATCAGATCATTGCTCAGCTGGCCATGCATATATCTACATCATACTTCGAATCTTCCTATTTAACAATGAAACACGTACGTGCTGGGACTAGCCCTACACTCCACACTCAATCTTCACGGCTCCGCGAATCTAATAGTACCGGAGCTGACCAAAATCTCAGATAATTCTTCCTGCATCCTCGAGTGTTCTTCACTTTCTCGTAGGTTAAAAAGTATCCGAGAGGCCAGGACACTGTGGATAACCACCTGTGGACTAGAGATATGTTATGATGGTGCACGTGTGAATGCGAGGCGGTAGATTGTTATACTCACGAGTTTGTGATAGGAACCCATGAATCCTTGTGCTCAACAATAAGCGGATGAACATCAAGCTAGACGTACTACAACGCAACTTACCGGAGTAAGCTGCGTCAAGAGGATGCTGAATGAAGACATAACTTGATATTAGGAAGTCAGCAGGGCTTGCGTTGATAGACAAATCATCTCACTCATGATGCAAATCATATACTTCATAGTATCATAGAAAAACGTTCGTTAGAGCAGTCCGACAGTATCCTTGTACCTTCTAAACCTGATGAATAACAATGAGCAGAAGAGAACTAACACATACGTGAGTCGTGGAATATCAAGAGATAACACAACTAACCTAGTTCAAAGAGTAACAATGCAGCATAGCTGAATACACCGCCTCTCCCGCTCAAGAAAAGACAGTCGCCCGGACTTGCTGCCCGTGATGAGTTAAGGTCAATTGTCGCGGAACTCAAGACCACCACACTAACGTGGCTGAATCCCGCCCGAGGATCTATGATTTACCAGTCCACTGTTCGACAAGATAAAAGCAGTCACCAGACAAATCTACCCATCTGGTTGGGCATCAGGTCTTCGTGGTAAAAGGCGAACCAAAGGCTTACTGCACCAAATACCGGCAAGGATATCAAAATACGCTTACTGTGCCATGAAGCACAAATTCTCGTCATTAGCAATCCTACAGAGAACAATGCGAATGTCAATTGCTAAGGTTCATTTGAGACATCAAATACCTTCTGCAGCTAAAATGGACACAATGTGTAACGCTGAGCAAGAATGAATGAGTAAATCAACCTATAGCCAGCGATGCACGCTGACCAGTGGACGCCCGTCCAGAACCAAGACACTACACAGTTGTCACGAATACTGCGCGTGTAAGGGATAGCATAACTCACACTTTCACCAGGATAGTATTGTGTTCGAAGTGCAGCTATTCGTCAGCCATGAGCGAATTCCGCTATAAACCAGTGTTTCGATATTTGTAGCTCACCCACAAATGTTAACCCGATGCCAAAAAATGGCACATACCGCGATACGGTGAATACAAATCGTACCAGCGTCCATTTTCGGTGCCATACCCACTGCGACTTTCCGGCGGTCATTGAAGGATTTTATGAATGGTATACTGCACGCACCTCTGCATCTAGAGTAATGCAATAGTCAAAAATCTTATAAAGTAGTATATTAGCGTCACATTTTGTCCCCAAAGAATCCTGTTGGCCGAGGCACTCACTATAACAGCAAATGTTCCAACTGGATCAGTTTGGTCAATAACATTAAATTCAATCGACAAGGGACCAAACCATTGCAATACTAGTAAGTGTGTCATGAAAGAGTCAATGAGAGACCTCGAGACGACTTCGCATAGTGCACACCTTGGATGCCTGAATGCCAGCGTCGACGTATAGAGCGGTACTCATCAAGTTCGTATGAGTAACGGAACAGCGAAGTGGCCTTTTAAAGTACAATGTTCAGAGTATGAGGCTGTGCGTTTCGGGCTCTTGATTTACATAAAATCGTTGAAGACATGGCAGACACTATGAAGGCGCTGCAATTGTCATGATAGTAATAGTAAGGCACTCGTCAGTGGCTAGGTGGTGCTGGAGCGCTGAGGTTGATAGGAACAGTACTTAGTGGCAGTGGCCAGTGGCCACCCCAGTCACCATGGCAGGCAATCCTCATTTCGCACGGTACTTGCGCGCATTGATCTGATCTCGGATTAAATTTTGCAGATATCCCTGTCGATGATGCGAGCCGTGCCACAAACTGTCGCTGAGCGCTGAGCGCTGATCATCGAATCGATCATCATGGGGTGTTGGACCGGTTCGCATTCCTACCGTCGATGGTTGGTACAATTCCCAACAGATCTTTCAACCCGTCTATCTGATCGGATGTGATGTCGAGCTCAGTCCGTACGTTGCCATCCGACCAGCGTATACCACTTACCAAACAACATCATTCGGAAGAATCGGAACACACACTAACAGAGCCTTTTCAGACTTTCCAATTGACTGACCATCTCCGTTTCGCAACTCGCCTGTTCATATCGATATTTGTTGCAAAGTTCATCAAACTTCACTTTTATTTACAGCAATCGCCTCCATCTCGCGACTTGTCTCGGTTGATCTGCACGATATTTGTACCTTTCAACTGTTCTCGCGACTCGTCTGAGTTGACCTGTATGACATTGGTATCTGCACCAATAAAACTTGCAATCGATTCACGTTACTGTATGACTCAAATTTCAAATTTTAACCAGTTGACCATTTAGAGACGTATTGAAGCAAATACGTACCTGCATCTAAGGCCTCCGATTTGTGAGCTGGGATGGTTTCCCAAGCAAAATCAATTGGATAATCGTTCCTTTGTATTCAAGCGTAGAATCAAGCGTATAAATGACACGCTTTGGAGGAAAGCCCTTGTCGGGACATCGCACACCTCACATGCCAGCAAACAACGTTTAGATTTGGCCTCCGAGGACTCTCAACGAGAGCTTGGGCATAGAATTCCTTCCGGCAACTACAATTTGCATTTCGTTCGCATCGCTGCCCCGAAAATCATTGTCGAGTCAGTTGCCTCACTTCACTCGCTCTGCAACGCTGGAATACAGGTGGACAAGTGATAATTCTGCAAGCACGGAACCCACATAGTATGCACCAACCGCGAGCTTCAACTCTGCCGGGCTTCACGCATCAACCTCGCCAGCTCCTGAAAATCTTGAACGACAAGATCCACCTCACCGCCGTCCTTCTTGCTACGCATGCCCTCCCTTACCTCACGCAAATCTTCAGCAGGGCGTGGTACGTATATTGTCTTGAAGCCTACACTGGCGGCAGCGAGGAGGTCGGACCTGTGTGCAGCGACCATTGCTATCTTATGAGGAGGTAAAGAAAGGTGGTAGGCTGCGGATTGGTAAACCTTTTTGTTACTACACGGATGTCAGGCAAGGGGGTAGCGCAGATGTAAAAGCGAACGAGACACACGGTTTGTAGGTTCCGAACATCTCGGATGAAAAGATGCCATCCCAGGAAATACCTTGGTTCTTTGCCTGCAGCGTTGATTAAAGGAAAGGTCTAATGCGTTGGTGAGTCGATTACCAAATCGAGAAGTAATCTGAAGTTTCCGTTAGATAGAGTGAGGATGTTGACGTGGCGTTTGAGTTCTGTCAGGCCGGGGATGGTGTCCTGATACGCTATTGACATCAAGGGGTGATTGGTCAGGTTTGTCTCTGGACTTTCCTGAAGGTACGTACCATCCAAGTTGTGCCAGATCATGGTGAGATCTTCACGATCGGATTCCCCCCAGACTTCTGCCATATGAGACCAGCGCGGGGTGGTGAGCATGTCGTCCAGTATCTGCGATATAGTCAAACACTGGTCATGTGCATGCAGGCTTGAGATTGAATCACTTCTCGATGCATGATGTCTGCGTTGGAAGTGCCCTCGAAGCCCTGAGATACTTTTTTGCTGTGTAATTGTGTAGGTCATGATCTGGGGGTTAAAATCGATAAGCGATAACTTACACATGAGCATAATATCCAGCTCTCCATTCTTCTGCAAAATCAACTGCGTCCTGTGAGCCTGATAGATGTAATCAGTGTGAGATCAGTGTGGGATCTGCTATTTACCCTCGAGAAGCAGTCCTCTGCTGAGGCGAGCGACTTGGCGAGTGACTGTGCTGTGCCAGTCAAGGACGGTACCGAATACGTCGAATAAGCAGGCGTCTATTTCGCAGAGATCGAGGCATTCGGTGTTCGTCATGGTCGTTGGTGTACTTCAAGGATAAGGTGGGAGGTTGAACGGGATCAGTTGGTGCCAGTCACATGTCAGTGGCGTGCATCACTGCGCCAGCATAGGTGTATGAGGATGAGGAGGATAAAAATAAAACTATAGCGCGTCATGTCTTGGATGAAATGTTCATGTGCGAAGAACATGCATTCAATCCAGGCATAGTAATGGCCAGCTAGTATGCACCAGTCACCGCTGGAAGTGAAGCGAAAGGCGACTGATGTCTCCTGAAATGCAAGATGTATCGCCTTCATACAAAAAACGACATATCTCAGAGCACTGAACTTGCTAGCCACTGCAGCTGGACAGCCTCGACTTCAATCAATGATTGAAAGTTTGTTTTTTTGAGTTAACGCCGTAAGGACGGGAACTGCCGATGGCCCTTTTTTGGAAGCGTGACTTTGTCGGCTGCTCGCCATGGTCCACGACGATGAAAGGCTCTGAGTACTCAGAGCTCATTGATTGGGACGACCCTCTTTCATCCATTCCCTATAATCCCCAGTCACTCAAAGACGTACCTTCGACATCGATCTTCAAGTCGACGAGCAGCGCGAATCCTACCCCTGCATCATATTCTTCTAGTACATCATCACAAGACGCTAATGCAGATTCCTATATAATTGATGTTTCATCTTCAATAGACGATTTATTTGACGAAAACTGCAGTTCTACGCGTGGTTCAATAAAGGTATGTTCGCGTTTCTCTTGTTACCACCTGAATCATTGTGGTTTACAACTCCACTCAGCGCGCGTCATCGATTGAAACGCTTTCAGCCGCTCACATGCCTAAACTCTTTCAGACGTCTGATCTCGACACGCTGTTTCCATTCGAGCATCCTCACGATGCTTCGGCTGCCGTGAGCGCTGTCTTCTTCTGACAGATCCATCATACTTACGTATAACAGGATGAAGTTTTGACACAGCCAGAATCATATCTTTCTTCCTCACAGAACAGCGTGCCAACCTCTTTCTATACCGCGGAGTCCAACTTATTCAACATACCTACACCACCTCTCCTAGCTCATGACGACGTGATTGAGTTGACTGATGACGAAGATGCTTCCAAACATGATAGTATCAAGATTGCTAGTGATCATGACAATGAAGACGAGGAGATGGCTGTAGATTATATGCTTGTAAGTAATTGTACGCACCATTGTGCCATTCCCGTCCCTTAAAACCCACTTTCTGACTGTTAATATCCAGGCTGAGCCTTTTTCCGTGCGCGATTCGTCTTCAGATGGTGCCCGTTCTCCCTCACCCGAAATAGGCGACTCTCTATTCACACCTCCTCCGCCTTCCCGTAAGCCTCGTAGGCGCGTTGTCCTCGACTGTGTATCTGTGCCACCCTTTCCCAAAGGTATGACCAGGGCCGATTACAAAGCTCCGAACGCGTCCACCAGCAAGTTTCAGCAGGGTGTAGAGCACCCGTCAGTTGGCCACGCCCTGTCTGCCGCATTCGCTCAAAATGTCCGGCCGCTATCACCATTCCTCGGTCGCAAGGGAAAGGGGCGTGAACGTGAACGCCCACCCCCAGCTCCTGCACATTTGAAAAGAAAGTACAGGCCTCGTTCCCGAAAGTTTGGAGAAGACGTTTCTACGGTACCAACTCAGATCCTGGACGCCCAGTATCCTGCCCTCGAGCTTGACATCCACGAGCTGACAAATCATCACGACAATATCCTGCAGTCGAGTACCTATTACATCTACGTCAAACGTATTCAGCGCCTTTACGCACAACTGCATGAAGGTTTACCGGAGATGATTGCAGAGATGAAAGGTCGTACAGTCCCGGACGATGAGAAAGAAGATGAACTCATCCTTCCTCGTGTTCTCGCACCGCTGTTTGAGGAGAGGCCGGATATCGAAGCAGCTCTGACGCCATACTTTCGACGAGTGCCTCCTAAAAGTTCCTCTCGCAAAAGTAAAATCAAGAACAGCCTAGAGCTACAAAACGCCCCGTCTTCGTCCAAGGCCAAATTGGGATTTGCTGGCCTTCAAACACATGGCCCTTCATCCTCTAATGCCGACGACATCTCGCACTATAACACACTAGAAGGGGATCAAATGCTAGACTTAAGCACAGAGATGGATCAGTATTTGAACGATCTCGGCGACTCTCCTGCAAAGACGTATCCCCCAGGCGTTAAGTACACTCGGTCCGCACCAAATTCTTTCATTGGTTTCTTGCACAATACAACACGGCTGCTCCCTGACGTAGCGTTGGTCACGCGAGAAGATGCAGAGGACAGTTTCTTTGGATTACCTCCTAGCCCGAAGCTAGTATCCGAGTCTCCTTCACTACAGCTGACGGACGTGTACGCTACCAATTCCTCACATAGCCTGGATGCTAGCTTCGATCTCGCGCTCACTGAAGATGACCTATGGTCTCTGTCACCTACCATTGAGAAAAAGAGCACATCTCCTGATAGTCCTTCAACCAACGCGGGTACGATTGACCCCTCGCTGCTTGGCGGTAGTGAACCGCCTCCCACACTGCCTTTATTCCCATCAACAGGTGCTCGAGACTCTGAGCAACTATCAGCGGGCCCCATCATATACGTCCGCAGACCTCCAGGGGTGTCTGCATCGCAGGAAGCCCCAACGCCCTCGGACCAAACGCCCGGCAAGTCACGAAGAAACGTCCAAATCAAATATCGCACTAGTGAATCGGCCTCTGTCACTGATGAAGGCAACGTGGCTAATTCAACGAGAAAGATGGACGACAGGGAGGTTAAGGATGATAGAAGGTGGACTGCTGAAGCTGTTTCTGCTGCGCAACCCGGGGCTCACCAAGGTTTTAGGATACGGCTTCGTCGATCAGGCACCCGTGCAGGCTCTGATGGGTCGTCTGTGCCGTCTAAAGCTTCGAGTTCAGCTTCTTCTGCTGTATTTGCGACACCACTTCCAGAAACGAAGCTGTCCAAGGTCCATGCGCCTCCTCCTCTAGCTCAAACCACGCCACAGGACGATGGCGACCCTGAAGTTGTCAAGACTTTCTGCCACCAGTGCCGAAGTACGCAAACCAGACCCAAGATGCAATGTTCCAAGCGCCGTCCAGACCGGCAAATATGCGGAAAGCGGTTTTGCAACCGATGCATGCTGAACCGGTCTGTCGTCTTTCTCTTCTTTTTGTCATATCTTTCCTCATTGATTGCAATGCCTCCCGTATGCTTGCTCAGGTACCCCGAGGTAGTGTTTGACCCCGACAGCAAAAAGTTCGTCTGTCCGGTCTGCCTTGGTACCTGCAACTGCTCCATATGCTCGCGGAGACGCGGAGAGGAGTATATTTCCGCACGAGGTGGCGGATTTGCGGGTTCTCGCACCAAGTCGGGCATTTTGCTTGTGCCTGACGATTCCCATGTCCAGGATAGGCCAAAGACGCCCGAGCCACCCGAAAGTGCGTCACAGACGATGTTCTGGGCTCATGTCTATGGTCTTGAAGGCGAGCGCGTCGGCCGTGCGTTCATTGACGACGCTAGCGCCTCTGCCCCCGTCCGACCCACACAACCCGCCAAACAGCACGCCCAAACCTGGAAATCGAAACAGAAAGCAAAAGCGAAGCTGAAGAAGAAACCGAGGGTATTCATTGGAACGCCGTTACGCGAGTGGAGGATCCGCACGATCAAAGACCTTGAGCCCAATGCTGCGATTCCGCCTCTCGTCTCAGAAGAAAACTACGTAGGGAAAGGGAAGGGTAAAGCTATCGAACGACCGCGCGTTTATATCGGCGACCCGAGGTGGTTGTATGTGCCATACACGCGTATGCCTGCGTCATCGTACTCTTCGCGGACGTCGTCGCCGGACTCGGAATTTGAGCTGGACTCGGATGGAACGTTGACGCCGTTGGAGGATTTGGAGGAGGGGATGGGGTGGCCGCAGCCTGAGGTGGGGGAGTCTGTGACTGTGACGTGGGGGCCGACGCGTGCGCAAGAACGGAGTGCATCTAGTTCGTTGTCGCCGGATGATTTGGTCAAGGCTATTGGGGTTGCATTGGCGGCGACGCGTGAGGACATGGTGGAGTGATAAAGCTCATGTGAGTTGTTTTTGTGCATAAATTTGTTTTTGTTGTCTATAATGGCGGCGGGTAGTAAGGTAGGCGTTCATAGTACTACTACTTAGGCACGGTATGCTCCACATTGGGTTGTGGGTATCGTTTAATATTACAAGGTGGTACTTTAGTATAGTAGGGTGTCAGACAATATGTGAAGGCGAAATATCGAGATCAATGGGAAGTCAGGTTAACTGAGCACCGAGTATTTGCTGTGCGTGAGGATGCACCTGATGTACATCCCGTCAGTTACTGTGATTAGGACGCCGATATTAAGCTACACTAAGCGATTTGAAACTTTTTAACTTTAGGCCGTACTAGCCGTGACCCTACAAAAACCAGTGAATTATTTTAAGGGTTTTCCTGATGTAGAGATTAACAGTGAGCGCACAGAGGAGCTCAATTAAACTTTTAATATCCGCAAGATTGATTGTTAGAAGATGATCTGTCCCTTCATTGTAGCACTTTCTGAATCTAGAAGTTTACAAACTTGCGAGGATAAGGCTATGCCAAGTGCTAGTGGTCTCATTATTATTATTATTATTTAGGGCCAGTGAAGTTCAGGTGTTTTTGTGGAACGGCAGTAGAGTACTCAATTACGACTCCAATCACGACTCCAGCCACAATGATTTCTAGAAATGCTTCCAGAAGATAACTTGGTCTATAAATTGTAATAAAAATCATACTGTAACGTACAAATACCCAATATCCAACCAAATCAGTTGATGGTGGCATCCGTGTATGCGGTCGTGGCAAAACCGACCTGAGAGTCGGTGGTATCGAGCACGGTGTAGAAGCACTCAAAAAGTCGAGACCTTCACCACCGAGGGTGCTAATGTCGTTGACAGTGAGATAGATGTAGCCTGTGCTATCACCGGCACGAGGCCAAATCTGGCCGTCACGGATGCTCTGTGCAAAATGGACATCAAGACTTGAGACAGAAGGGCGCAGGTTGCCAAAATTAAAGTTCAGGTTCTCGACTAGTCTTTTCCGAATTAACTCCACCCAGTACGGTACTGGGTGGAGTCAATCCGGAAAAGACCAGTCGACTCGTCCGAAGTAGCACCGGACTGGAACACCCTGAAGGCGTCTATTGAATAGTACTGCAGATTGAGATCACTGGTTGTACTCGAGATGCGCACTGGTGGAAATGAAGACGAGGATAAAGTTAGTATCGATGATACCAGCTGTCTCAGACAAGATGGTCGTGGAGCCGTAAGTGATGCTCTGGTTGAAACCCCAGTAGTAGGATGCACGGTAGGTGGTGGTGAGAGGGCTGGGATAAGCAATTACTGTCAGTCCGGATCGATCGCCGAGTTGCAGCAAATTACGTGTATGCGATGGGACCGGTGTATTTGGTAGCGCCAGTTCTACTGAAGATGGGCTCTCCGTTGGTGTCTGACTCGGAAGTGATGGGCTCGAAAAAGAGACTAACAACTATCTGCAACATGATGCCTTGGCTATACAAGTTGTCAGTGACAGTCAGGACCGCGGGCAAACCCGCAACGGTGTCCTTTGTTGAAACTAAGGGCCCGATACCAACTTGAAGGACACCGTCAAGGCTCGTCGAGGTAGAAGCAATACCAATCTGATGGTGAGCTCATTACCGAGGGTACGATGTCGCGTTTCTATAAGAGGATTCAAGTTGTAGGTATTTTAAACTCGTGATACTGTTGAATCATACCAGAGAAGGCCCGGGAGGATCAACTGCGGGAGACCATTACAGGCTCGCCAGCACCAAAGCTAGCACTAGTCTTCACGTATGGCGCCAACCCATATGTTCGAGCTGCTGATCCCGACAACTAAGTTGCCCGCAATGATACATCAGCAACTACTACATGTTCTCTCATTGTTGAAACCACTGGTTGTGGCCAACGCCAATGCAATGTAGTGGAGTATCGTTTCGTCTGCCAGAGGAATGTTGCCAGTACGACAGCCGAGAGTGTCTCTCCCGACTATTTTGAGGGCAGTACTATCGCGCGAGATTGGTCGTGCTGCCAGAGGTTGGTGGTACCAACAAGTACTGGGAGGTGTTTTGCCGGCAATGTTGGACTCCGGTGTTTGCCGATTCACTTCAATGAACGTACTAGTGTATCCCAGCACACACCCAGCCGCTCCTTCTCTCATTCGAACGCTTGCTTCAATACTGACACCACACTATCTACCACAGCCGCTAGCACCCTCTCAAATTTCCATACAAGAATACCCATGGCACACCTCTTGTGCCCTCCTCCTCCTCCTCTCCCCTCCAACAGATCATGAACCTGTCCGTAAATATGTCGAGTCCGGAGGTAGGATATTAGCATTTGGCGTTGGTGTTAGAAAAGGCACTCTATTTGGATCAAGTCATGACTTTGGATCGCTATCCGCGGGTCTTGGCCTGGGCATGGTGAAAGATACAACTATACTCAGAGTCGCTGATGGAAACACGTCACTCTACATCTCCTTCTCGACTGCTACCGGAACAAGCGCAGATGTATCGATCAACGACACGGTGGTATCTTTACCAAGACTACTCGTGTGTCCTTTGGACCTTGAAGCACACATCCTCGGTCGTTATGTAGAGGGGAATGAGCCTGCCGGTATCTTATCTCAAAGCGGGCTTGTTGCGATGTGGAATTGCACCCCACCCCTCCCAGATATTCTTCTTTCGCATTCACTATCTGCACTTGGTCTGCGCTTCTCCTCGCAGAGAGCTGATCCCAGTCTTGAGCCTCACATTCTGCCCCAGTTCCTACTGGCTCGTCCAGATTCGTGGCAGGTGCAGCATCGCGTAGTAGAGGCACTTCTCGATCATTTAAATCTTGATTCGACTGTCGGTGTTGAATTACAACACAAGTGGGAGCCATTTGTGTTCGAAGACGCCAACGACGATTTCCACTTTCATTTTCCATCCTTCCCTCCCGAGAATAAAATCACCGATCACCCCGTACTCGAACTCATTCCACAAAATTCTTCCTCAAACCCCAAAGTCAAACACGTACTCGTACCTTCAAAACCCCTAAATTCCGAGAATGAACGAATGTACACCCCACGATTCTCACCATCTGCTTTCTTTCGCGCCATAGATGAGTTCCGCTCTGAAACGAAAGGCACAAGCCAAGAGTCCTGGCGCATCGGCGAAGCACTCATATACGGCGAAGCAGTTTCTAGCACGCAAACAATGTTTGACAAGTACGTGTCACCTAATCGCATCCATTACACCGCTCACTGAGACCCTCTGAGCAGAAACCCATCTTTCCTCCGCGCACTGCCCTCTCCTATCGTCTCCCTCGCCACAGTACAATTGGCTGGACGCGGCAGAGGCGGTAACGCGTGGCTTTCACCTGCAGGGTGTTTGCAAATGTCGCTCAAGATTCGTGTCGGGCTCAAAGGGTCTTCATCAGGCAAGACCAACGACTTTTTATCTAATAGTGTTCAACTATCTGAGATCTGAAATTTGACATCGCGCAGTACCAGGCCCCACAATCCTCCCCACCAACCTCGTATTCATTCAATACCTCTACGCACTAGCAATCATCGACGCATGTCACATCCTGGACCCCGCCTCTGAATGGGCCCACAAAGTCCGTCTGAAATGGCCTAATGACATTTATGGCCTCTTCCCGTCTTCCCAAGACAGCCCCACATCAAATTCAAAGTCAAGGCCGGAATCACGGAAAATCGGTGGGATACTGGTAAATACGAGTTTTGGCGGGGGCGTGGCAGATGTGGTGATCGGTACGGTACCTTCCCCTTTTTGACGCGCCTACTCAAACTCATCAATGACAATAATTAGGAAGCGGCCTCAACGTCCTAAATGCACCGCCTATCGCCTCGCTCGCCCAACTCGTATCTACGACTACCTCAGGGTTCTCTGTGGAACGAGTAGCAGCAGCAGTTCTCACCTCCTTTGAGGGTATATGGAGTTCATTTTTGCAGAACGAGGAACAGGGGTTTCACCCGTTCATGGATCAATACCTCCGATCATGGTTACACTCGTATGTCTCTGTAATGTTCATGTTTACCGGTGACTTACTTCTGGGGACAGAGACCAGCTCGTCACATTAACGAACCGGACTCCACACCGAAGTGTCCGCATCGTTGGTATCACTCCCGACCATGGGTTGTTGCGTACTGTGCCGATGGGCGGTGGAGAGTTTATCGATTTACAGCCTGATGGGAATAGCTTTGATATGATGAAGGGGTTGATATCTACGAAGAAGGGGTAGGTAGGGACATGAATATGCAGAAATCAATCACATTCACATTGCACTGACATACGAAAGGCGCACACCTCATTCAGTCATTAAGATCAATCCAGTTCGCGTCGTGAACGTATAACCTGTCTGGCGGTGACGTTATTGCTGCCACACCCTGCGGGTCGCATCCAACGGTTCAGAACTTTCTTTCCTATCGTATGATCATAATTAAACGAATCAGCTTGTCATGGGGCATTGACCGTGACTGGCTGCCGGATAATGCTACGCCATTGCGAAAGTTCGTAGACGAGCAGATCACATGTTAGTATCTGGAATATAAAGCCAAACCACTTTCTCCCGAGCATTATGTCCCGCTCTCAGAAAGTGCGTGATCCGTTCTTTTGGCCTGCTGACTCCACGCTGATGGTCCCGCTCTCAGAAAGTGCGTGATCTGTTCTTTTGAGCTCCCGTCTAGATGTTGATGATGCTTTTACGATGTCCCGCTCTCAGAGAGTATGTGGTCTGCTTTTGAGCTGTTGACTCGATGGTGATGACGGTGGTTTCGCGATATTCCGCTCTCAGTTGGTGCGTGATATGTTCTGTTGAGTTCCTTACCTGATGTTAATGATGCTTTCCGATATCTCGCTTTCAGAAAGTGCGTGATCCGGTCTTTTGAGCTGCTGACTCTACGCTGACGGTGCCTTTGCGACATCCTGCTCTTAGTTTGTGCATGATGTGGTCTTGAGCTGCTGACTCAGTGCCGACGATACTTTCGCAATGTCCCGCCCTCAGGACGTGCGTGATCTAGTCTTTTAAGCTGCTTATGACTGTGGTTACCTGGAAAGGATCACGCCTGTTGGACGATATGCAAAAGGCGTAATTGACGTACTACAACAATACATGAGAAAGAAATTACAAAAGTATCGTGCAGGCATGCTTTGAAGAATTAAGATCTAGATATGACAGTGGGGCAATGAAAGTAATCGGAGTCACAGGAAATGCAATAATGCAGCGAACGAGCTAGACACCTATGTGAACAAATACGATCTGCTGTTCCAGCGGAACATTATTGCGTCGCAATTTCTTCACAGCCTTGTGCAACGCCACCGCAGCGCGCGTACAGTCCAATTTCCCTGACTTATTGACCAGGTTGTCGTAGAAAGTAGACACAACTTCCTGCGCAACCTCGTCGTCGACGGACCACATGGAACCGACCACACTGCGAAATCCGGAGAATTGCATAGCTGCAGCGAGATGAATCGACTCATCGGGACTCTTTTTATCGCCTACGGTAGTGTGGCAAGCTGATAGGAATGCAAACTCTGGGTTCTGCCAGTTGGATCGGATGATGTCCTTGATCATCAACGGCCCGTCGCGCATCGTGAAGGAAGACTCGAACGGTTGTGTCCGATTTGGCATTCCATGGCAAGCGAGATGGAGCCATTGATTATGGTTTAGTGCATCAAGTGCACCCTGCACTGTTGCGAGGCTGTCTTGGAGTGATGTGAAGGATGACACGATGGGTACTAGACGCTGAGCTATGGCGTCTAATTCGGGAGCGACGCATCGTAGTTCCTTCCCTCTGTCCGGGTTGCCTTGGCCAATTGCAACAAAATATTGAGTAGATGCATATTGAGAAACGCTCCGTCTCGCATGAACGAGCGTCGCCAAAGTGGGGGTATAAGAGGAGATGTAAATCTGTGACAAGTTGTCTTTGTTCCTCTCGTAGGGTCCTGCTGCATGCAGAGGAAGCAAAGTGAATTCAGCGGTAGGACACCACCAGATACGTGAGCCAGGGCGAACATTCGACACCCTAAGGGTTTGGACAACGGGTTCAACGATATCATGCCAAAGCTTGCGGAGGATGCCCGCAAGCTTGTTTTGCTGATCAGAACAACCAAATTGCTCTGAGAGGGACCGAAACTCAGAGGACAACTCGGAGACTTCGGCCCGCGTAAGATCTATTGGAACGTGGACAGGACCTTGGTCGCTTAGGACAATCAAGGCGTCGCAGCTGTACATCACCCATTGCATGGTCAGCTGGCGGATTTGTGGAGACTGATCTTCAGTAGACTGATCGAATGCGTTACGAAGCCGAAAGCTGAGGTGCTTGAACTCTTCCGCCAGGGCTGCGCCGGTGTGACGAAGCCGAAAGCTGAGGTGCTTGAACTCTTCCGCCAGGGCTGCGCCGGTGTGACGAAGCCGAAAGCTGAGGTGCTTGAACTCTTCCGCCAGGGCTGCGCCGGTGTGACGAAGCCGAAAGCTGAGGTGCTTGAACTCTTCCGCCAGGGCTGCGCCGGTGTGACGAGCCATAGAAAGTTCATCAAGGGTCGTGCGGAAGCGTGCCAAGTGGGTCCAGAATACTGCACGGCCTTGCTCCACCAGTTCCACAGCAGTTGTCAGCGCGCAATGACGAATACCGCACGAGAAAGCGTCCACAGCAAGCGAAGATGTGGCCATGCTCACGACATCGAAATGACGTGATGAAGACGACAAAAGAGTGATATGCTGGTCTAGGAATTTCAATGCAGTTTGATATGCAACCAATGCAGAGCTATGGTTTATCTTCTTGGCAGAGGTGGCCCATGACTTAGCAGCAGTAAGATCCATACGAGAGACTGCGTAAGGTATGTGGGAGACTTGTAAGAACAGGCTAAATGTTTCATCAAGGTCAGACGGGACGCCCTGCTGAGTGAATCTGTCTCGAAGGTTGCTGGCGAGATCGTTGAGAGACATTGATCGTTCAGAATGACCCGGGGGACGAAGGAGTAGTGCAGCCCGATGGAGCTCGATGCACTCATCAAGGTCAGACGGGACGCCCCGCTGAGTGAATCTCTCTCTCTGAGGCTGATGGCGAGATCGTTGAGAGACGATGATCGACGAGAATGACCCGGGGGACGAAGGAGTAGTGCAGCCCGATGGAGCTCGATGCACTCATCAAGGTCAGACGGGACGCCCCGCTGAGTGAATCTCTCTCCGAGGCTGATGGCGAGAATGTTGAGAAACTTTGATCGATCAGAATGATCGGGAGGACATCGCTTCAGGGCCGCTCGGTACTGCTCCACATCGTCTGCCATGGTATGATACCACAATTAAAGGTACACGAGGACTGGCAGGACTAAAAGAAACTGTGAGGTTATCAGTATTTTATCAGCACGAAATAAGTTTAAATCGCAATGCGCACGCACATAGAAATCCGAGCAATGAAGTAGTGAAAACCTGTCACAGGAATGGCATTAATGAGCGCTGGTCAATTCTACCAGGTTCTACTTCAAGTTGTCAACTACTATGGTCGGCAGCTATTGATATCCCAATTGCAGATCAAAGCTAACGAGCGTCGAGCTCTGCAGTGTCTGCACCTGTGAATTCGCAAGTCAAGGGGTCAGAGGCTTGAGAATAGCTAGGATCCAGAAGTTCATACTTTCTGTGGAAAACGTTAAAATGATGTACCAGTGGCCAGTTACGTATGACCCTGTTTCGGTTGGTCTTGTTCGTTTGTGACTTGTCGTTGGCGAGTACCTTGACACACTCGGCGAGTCGACGGCGACCGCATTTTGATTTGTTTTTGCCATTGCAACGTTCGTGATGTCGATGTTCGACAACCGACATCGAACATCAAGTGCGTGAAATCATAGTATATATCGATGATTTTGCAGATGACAATAATGCCGCTCTACCGCAATAATGAGTGGAGTCCGTGACCCTACACTATCATAGTATGTACCTTGAAGTGCATCCGAGTCCGAGTCCATGCTCCGACTCAACTTTGTTAGCCTTTTCTGACTCATCGGTCCCCAATCGCAATTGACCAACTTGAACGTCTTCCCGACCATGTTTGACTGAATGGATTTCGACGGGTTTTCTCGAATTTTGGCTGATACAAACTTTCCAAACAACTACTAAGTACGGCGTGTACACGATGCTTGTCCAGGAAGCGTTCGACAGTTATCCATCACATTTCAAAACTCATCCAACGTATGGACTCCTAGAGCATTCAAGGATCCCAGTCTTTTTTTGAGGGCAAGCCTTTCATCATCACTCTCGCAATTATATTCCGGCGCTGTTTTGTTCTCTTTCTCGAAAACAATTCTCCTGGTGAATTCAATAATCCCTCAGCTGGGATTACTGCGGACAAAGATAAGGAACAGATTTCGGAACTTTCAACTTATAACCACGACAACCAGACTTCATGGTATCAACGTCATGGAACAGTGACTTGCTTTCTGTTGCATGGACAAATACCACTGCATAGTTCCCAAATTCCAACAGCAGGAGACGTTCCAATCGATGGATGGGAGCTGGACCGTCATCGCGTCGGAAGCCGGGCATCGAGAGTTATAAGTCATGCCAAGCGAATCGCAGGAGTGAATGTATCGTGAGTACTGTTGAACCATCTTGTCCCCTGCGTGGCACTCTTAATATTTTTTGATGAATCTAGGCTGATACGTGTGCGATGCTTGCTACTGACTGGGCACATTGCATCCGTGACGTGGCAGAAGCAATATTCTTTTAATTGGTATTCTTTTAAGCAAAGACATCGGAGCACGCTGGTCTATTTCATCTCGACGTCAAGTCTTGGATGACAGTAGTTTGCGTACATCAATATTGACCTCTGTACCATAGGTTCTCAGGTTACAAGAAGGTAGCATCATTTTGAACGTGATAAAATTATGTTTGCTCACATTCTTACTCTACATTCGCTTAGGCTCAGTGTTCAGTACTGGACTTTATAGTGTCTAGGTTGAGACAAGCGAAATACCCCCACGCATAGGCTTGGAACAAAAACCATCGTGTGTGAAATTTTCAGGGATTCGAGGGTCAAGCTTCAAGGACAGCAGTGGAGAGTGATCAGGATCCATTTCCCAGGTGAGTATCATGACAACTCCACCAACTCTAAGCCAGATACACGGCGCAACGCCTCTTGCGATTTGGTCATTAATGTGAAACACACATGATCAGTCCAGTTGAACGGAATGAGTTTACCCGGCCCGTCTTCAACTGGGCGCCCTAAACTTACCGAGATAAACAATTCCAGTCAGTGGCACATATTCACACAACATACTAGCTGGGACACTCGTGCATTCATTGCGTGCTTCGAGATCATGGTCAGCGGGTCGCGGTGCCATTTTGCGTCATTCGCTCCCCATAGCTCGCAGAGACCTGACCTGTCATCTCCGCAGATCCAGAGTCCAGCTGCAGTGTCTTCTGACCAACCTCCTATCACAACGACCTATAATTATTGTCATGTACCCTAATATCATGCAGTGGCCGTCTTATCTATTGCAGCAATTAATGAGCCATCCGGCTTCGAGATTGCATGCTCATGCAGTGTCAACGACAGGTATAAGAGTCCCACCCCTCCAGCGCCCATGATGCAACATATAAAGGGAGTAGTATCCCAGTTCTTTGCGTATCATTTATACTTCCTCGACACAATCAGTTATAATGGCGCCTTCAGTTTCTGATATTGTGCCTCCCGTCACGGAAACCATTGCTGATCTCAAGTTAACAGCCACAACGCAGGATGTATGTTGCCCATGTTGTAGCCCTCGATTGTGTTCTGACGATGCCTATTTATAGAATGGCCCTTCATACCCATTCTACTACCCCTATTATGACCCTAACGAGAAGTTCCCTCCAACGCAAGTCTATGGTATGTGAACGTCGTCAGTCGAAGGAAGCCTGGAACTGACATCAAACATAGAGCATACGGATCCCGGTGCCAAGGCAGACCGTGCAAAGCCGCACCTCTTGACGCCCGAGACAAATGTCAGCCATCTGAGCCCTTTTCTCGGGACCGAGATCTCTGGTGTGCAAATCTCACAACTGAGCGAGGAGGGCCTCAATGAGCTCGCTCTGTACGCCGCGGAGAGGAAGGTCCTTATCTTCCGCGATCAGGACTTCAAGGATATTGGACCTGATAGGCAGATTGAAATCGCCAAGTGCGGTGCCTGCGTTTGGAACGAGCATGTGGACTCATGATATTGGTTTTTTAGGCGCTTCGGACGAATTCAGAGGCATCCGACCTCGGGAAATGTCAAGGGATACCCAGAGTTCCACGTTGGTGAGGTTGTTTATCGCCACGGCTTTCTACTATTCTCACCTTGACTGTAGTTTATCGGGGTACTGAACATGACAGGCTGAAGGAGGTCATACCTGACGATCGTATCACTCGCACCCAATGGCATTCCGACGTTGTCAGTACAGCCTCCCCTGTTGTAGCTTGTCCCTTATCTGACGTTCCCGTGTAGTCCTACGAGAAGCAACCTGCCGGAACTACGTTCTTCTTCGTTCTAGATCAGGTATATCTCCCTTCTGTCATTACTTTCTGTGCCAAAACTCATTTCGATGCAGCCAGCAGTTGGTGGCGACACGCTATTTGCATCTCAGGTGGAGGCATACAACCGTCTTTCCCCCGAGTTCAAGAAACGCCTAGAAGGCTTGCGCGCTGTGCACAGTGCCTTTGAGCAAGCAGAGGCCTCCCGCAGACGTGGTGGGATTGTGCGTCGAGAGCCTATCCAAACCGAGGTAGATGACATCTCGCATTTCAATACCACACGCTGATCTCGTTATCGTGAAGCATCCTCTCGTTCGCCGGCACCCCGTGACTGGGGAGAAAGCACTCTACGTGAACCAGGGCTTCACGCGCCGCATCGTCGGCTTCAAGGCGGAGGAATCTGAGTACCTCCTGAAATTCTTGTTCGACCACATTTCGAAGGGCGCGGACTTCCAGATTCGTGCGAGGTATAAGCCTGGCAGTGTTGTTGTCTGGGTAGGTGGATTATCTTCTTTCTTGTGATCAGCTGTTGAATTCACCGCATCTGCAGGATAACCGAGTCACCGTCCACTCCGCGACTGGGGACTTCAATCCTGGTGACAGGAGGCATGCAGTTCGCCTTACCCCCCAGGCGGAGGTTCCGACCGAAACGTAAACATGATACGAGTATCCACGAACACGATGAATCTGTGAATTGTGAATGTATTTTATGGGAAATATACAACCGTCCTAAGTAGTACATCGCAAACAAAGAGGAAGCCCCTACGACATCCATTGGTTACGTTCCATTATGCTAGGTGCAAAGTGAAGCAAACCTATGTAAGACCTATATACAACACCCTGATTAAGTAGGGTTAGTAGAAGAGATTTGAGCAACGACGGAAGAAAACTAGTTCTGCATCAGAAGAATGAGAGTTGCACAGCAAGGTGTGTTTACATGTAGAAACAGGCAGGAGATTGTATTAATTCATGTCAACAAAATGCAACGACAGAAAATTTTGGAAGGTGGTGTCTCGAAGCGTAGAGATGGGATGTTCGCCTACTGCTGTTTGCACTCTTCAGGGTTGACGGCACCGGCACTCGAGCCGCCGCGGCCTTTGGGAGGGCCGCGACGTCTTGGCAACTCGACTTCTGAATCAGAATCCTTGATAGGAATGAGCCACAGTGGGTGACGTCCAAGTAGGTGAGAGGATCATACCTCGTCATCGAACTGGCCGTCCTCGTCTTCATCGTCCAACTCATCAAACTCATCTTCGTCTTCATCCATAACGTCATACTCAAGGGCTTTGCCAGTGAAATAATCAATGGCACGCGGGATGATCTAGAGCATTTATCATTAGTCAGCAATGATCTGATGATTGCGAGGGTATCTACCTTCTCTTTGAGGTCCTCGCCAATTTGGTAGTCCATCTCCAGTTTTTCCTCGAGTTCCTCGAGTTCCTCCTCATCTATATCTTCACTCTCTTCAGCTTCAGCTGGGGGTACAGGTGGCGAGAAAAAGTTGAAAAATGAGTCGGTTGGGCGTGCTTTGCGAACCAGTCGTGTGCGGTTTGTGTCTAGAGAAAATGATGAGATGTGTTCGATGAAAATACAAATGACCGTACTCTTGTTTCGTTGTTTTTTGATCTCGAACTCCTTCGTCAAGTCTTTTTCCTCTTTCCACTTTATCTCCGTACCGATCGCGCGATCGTACACGAAGTCACCAGCATAACCTACCTCCTCTTGATAGAGGTAAGTCTTATCAAGAACGTCATTCTCGAAGTATTCGTTTGGGCTAAAGATAAAGCTGATCTTGAATCCGGGTTTGGGTGAGTCACTGGGAAGGTACGATAACCGAATGTCAATGAGGTTCTTGAGTGCACCAGCATCTCGTTCTGTAATGATCTCCGAGAGTCCAACATGATTGCGGAGTGCCGTAAGCCAAAACTCTGGTATGGCGGCAGGTGTGGCTTCATCACTAGGAAGTGGCGTGTATAATGGATCATCCTTCAAAGAAGCTTGACTGCCAGCTTCGATCTCCTCCTTAGTGGCTTGAGCAGCACCCGAGATGATCGCGTTTCTTCGCTCATATAGAGGCTTTTGAAGTTCGAGGTACTGATAGAAACAAAGGAATAAAAATTTAGATAGCACCATAATTCAAGAAAAATGATTGCGAACCTTCTTCTCAAGTTCCAGGCATTCACGCTTGTACTGATTCTGCAGCTCATTTTGCTTGACCTGAACCCCTTTCAGGGCCTCTACACTCTTCTTCACCTCAATGGGCAGACTCTCAATGTACCCAGAACTTTTTCCGACGAGATCTGCAAGGCGACCTTGAACAAGACCCAACATCGCGGCCTGAGCACCAGTTATCTGAAGAGGATCATCACTTTCATCTTCGGCTGGTTCATTATCTTCCGAGATGTCGGGGACTGTTGGACGCGAAAGACCAGCAGCGATGGGGGCGTGCGTCAAAGGCGTGTTCTGTGGAGTTGGTGCTGTGATATCACCATGAGCAATGGGCACGTTAGAGGACATGATGGACAGATAGAAAAGAGATGACCCGCAAATTTGTTGTCGAAAATCAGTAAACAAGCGCGCAAATGTAAAGCAAGCGGAGTTTCGGTCCATGCCGGTCGCGTCTTACTAGCAGCCTGCCAGCTCCTTCAGGTTACTGCCAACTCAAGGCATTGGCATTGACGGCGTTAGCTGGTGAGATGACATGTCAGGGGCCTTTAAATTCTCGGGTATGATCTGCGCTATGTATTAGAACACGCTACTCACTTCATATGCAACCGATATAGACCAATCTATGCCTCGTTTCTTGCTTCATTCAGTCATCATGGCTGGTTTATGAGGGCAGCTTGCCATGGATGGCAATCATAGTCACAAAAATTAGGTCACGAGGTGCCACCGCGCCAATGTCGCGAGGATGTATAGCCTTCACCTGGGTACCCTCTACCCTCTGTCCGCATAGTTCGGCTACCAAGACACACTACTACCAAGGTCACTGGCAACTTCTGGCTACAATCAGGACCATGGCAGATGTGAGTCAGCTGTATCCATGGTCTAAAATACTTGGAAGTCAACAGTGCTGGGTTGTGTTTTTCGTGACCGATGCTTCATGATCCGCCATAGCCAACCAAGAAGCGGTAAATTGTCAGCCCCTCGGCTACTTGCGATGAAGATTCGTGGCTCGATCTGACTTGGCTTGTAGCGTACGTATAACAGCTTTTTATCTTTGCCAATGGCCTACGTCCCACTGACACTGGTGTTTGGTAATCCTTATCCGCTAAGGGATATCATTATAACCTTGTTTCCATGCTTTCAATGAACACCTAATCTATTAGCCGGTCATGAGTATTATATTCAGGACATCGCCTACCTGAAGGGGTTGCACGATCTTTGGATATCCTCTCCAGCTTCACGTCAAGACGCAACTTTCCAAGATGCTATACCTCATATATATATGGGTAATGTCCTCCTTTCGCTGCAGCTGCTCGGATAAGTTTCTGGCTACCATCACCAGGATTGCTATACCTCTGCCGCAATCTAGAAACTTCCAAAATCGAATTTGGCGAGATTAATGGAGAACCCACTGGCTAGCTTCTCCCACCGCCGCCCCTCCCTCCGTCGGCCTGCCGCGAGGCTCGAGTAAATATACTGGCCATATTTGTCAAGTGGCGTATGAATTTTCTCAAAGACGTTGCAGCCAAGAATTGAAGATGGCATATTTTAGCAGCCGTTCAAAGGTTGCTGTGGTTGACTTTACAATTAGGTCGCGCAGACGAAATCGGGTACTCAATCATCCTATCGTTGTTCTCATCGAAGGAATCCATGTAGGATAACGAAGTCGGGCGTATTTCAACTTCTCTTGCATTGGCGTTCATATAAACGCAATTATCCAAAGTAACCACATTTCTCGGAGCTTAAGCCCTGCGTCAAGACAATGTTCTTGACTAAGGGCTTAAACCCCGTTCTGATATTCAAGTAGGCTTCCCACAGGTTTGCATGGTGAGGCCCAGTCAATGCACTTCTGCAATGCTAGTGATGTTTTCCCTCTCCTAATAGCTTTTGGTCAATACACTACCATGGCCTCATGTCGAAGCATATTCAAAAGTTCTGCATTCCTCGGCTGTACAATTAGCCAAGACGAGCAACGCCAACAACTTTCAGGGCTTTCTCGTGGTATATGTCGCGAATTCTAACCAAGATATTCCGATTCTGATATTAGGTGCACCAACAGCGATATCAGAAAGTTCTGCTCAGGTCAGGAGGTACTTCATGGCTTGGTTTACTCATTATGAGGCTACTAGTCGCGTAGGTGTTCCAGCCCAATATTCAGCGTTGAATTTGTCAACAATTTGGCGCCTGGAACAGAATGCTAGGTTCCAAGATAAACTAGCAGCACTCTTTCGCCATCGGTACATATCTTCTGACACCCTTAGCACCTGTCGGGACCGTGCTCTCGCTATGCAGATGAGTGTTTTTACTGGCAGTGGCGACTGTGCAGTTTAAGTTTTTCAAATCGAACTCACGCACCGTTTTGTTATCTCCTGATATCATCTTAGCATAGGTTATGTTTTGCTGGGCTCAGAAACCGGATATCCTGTCTCACGCTCACGACTCCGGTCGCAGGTGTTATGGGTTTTCTTACTCCCTGGATAGCATCCGTGTGCGTTTAAAATTATAGCTATGAGCCTTCCGTAATTCGAGGATCCTGCCCCAACCCCACCTCGAGGCGGTGCGTTCACACCCGGGCAAAGCGCCTTCCAGTTCACGAAATATATTGCGACGACATTGTCATCCTAATGTGTACTCCACGGGTCCTCCAGGATCGTGGGGACGTGACCAACGGACCACCTAACACGCATCCGCTTGATCGTCCCGTATTCATTTCGTATGCGGAGGAGAAACAATCTCTTCCGCAGCTGACTTCGTCATCACATATATATATATACCTCGTTGCACTGCAAGGCATCCACCCCTGTCCTCTTTGCGGAAGCCAAAGTCCTCATGGTGATTTGAAATCGACAAGGCCCGTCTTAGCTTCAACACGCGTACTTCGCTTGTTTTGATTTGTGCCGGCCCATGTTTGTGAGTGACATAAGTATATATTACCAGTGACGTCTACATAGCGGCCTTCTCCTACAAGTTAAATCATCAGAATGGAGGTCCTTTTTATGTAACACTGATAGATTGTCAACTAGACCCATGGCACGCTCTACTAGTATGTAGATAAGACTGAGTACATATTGGGACGGGGAACTCCCTAACCCCATCAAGTCTTTGATTGCAGGCTACGCCTTCAAAATGCATCATTACACTTTCGGGGAGTAATGTAATGTTTTTGGCTGGCTGGCTTGAATTCCTCGTGTCCCACCACACTGATTTGAGCATGCTTCCCATCAAAACAAGCACTCCATTGCTCAACCTTGTGTGACCCTGGATCCACCTGAGAGTGGAGTGCGATATTTATAGTTGTGCTAGAAAACATCCGGGATGCAGAAGAGAAGAGCTTCCCAGGTAGGCCCAGTTGTAGTAGGGCGTTGGTCCTTAATTTTATAATACTCCTAAGACTCATCAGAAAACTTATCCGATAGCTAGAATTTGTCTTCCATCAGCGCTCGCGTCGGAAATCAATTTAATATCAAACCACCAGATCTACAATATCAATCGTCGCATTGCCAACATTACGAATCAGTTGATTATGGTAACAAAAGGTCTGAAATGTGAATGCGCGAGACACATGGGAATCCAAAGCCAAAGGAGTGTTCTGCACGTTGAGGACCGTGAGGAATAGTATTGCGAAATGCGTGTCAGATTGGAGGATGGTATCGCGGGTATGGAGGGACAAAACGTAGATGAGGAATTCTCGAATGCTAACCATTTTTGAAGGAAAAACTTGAAAATGGGTAGTTCTAAACTGGTGTCCATATGCAAGATGTTAGCTAGATATCTATCCCACGCGGAGTTGATCACCCAGCGTTCAGTCCACGCGTTCTTGCTTGATTGTTCCCAGAGGGAGACCAAACCAACTCTCTCCCTTGACTAGCAGCTCCGAAAGACCGCAGTAGTAGGCGATCATGGCGGTAAGAATCCCGAACCCGCCACCAGCCTTCGTGACGTTGACGCTAGCGTTCCAGGCGCCAACCGCAAGGAGCACGAAGGTAATGCACAGGAAAAAGAGAAGCGCGACGAAGCTGATGTTACGGCGTAACGCTCCAAGCCTATTGAGCACGCATTAGAAGTATTATAAAATGCAGAGAGCGAAACATACATGAGCAAGAACGTGAACATAAACCAGGTGATCAGGTAAATGCCGAGCGCCTGGCTCAGTTCATCTTCGTGACCCGTGTACGCAGCGAGAATTCCAGAGTTGGGAATGAGGATAGTGGCGTATGACATCCAGAACGCGCCGTAGGACGTGAAAGCTGACCAACAAGACATGGTTAGTATTACAATTAGACATCAAATGATTGATGGAATCAGTGAAATAAAAAATACGTGTCAATGCAGCATCAGCTGCCGTCGTTGCGGATTCAATGCACAACAGGAAACTAGTTAACCAGGAATAGGTAAGCTCCGATCCTGATCACATGACTGCGGTGTTGAGACAGAAATAATACGCGTCCATGCATATGACAACCACAATAGACAAAGACACCAATCACAACTCAATAACTAACCTGTTGCACCAAACACGTTGCCGCGTGGAAACTCCCACATACCAGCGAGAAGCTGGGCAAGACCACCACAGAAGCAGGCCATGCCGACAACGACATTAGGGATGGCTACTCCACGCGCGTTGACGTTGTAGAGAGACAGAATGAAGGTCGTAGATGCGAAGGAGAACAGGCCGCTAATATATAGTTAGCTCGGAGCACTGGCGGGTGAGACAAACACGGCGAACTCACAGTGCACCAGGGTTGGCGATGGGGGTTGGCTGAGGGGCAGTAAACTTCGCATAGTTCTGGTGGGTGGAGTTAGCCTTCTCGATATCAGACATGTTGAGGAAGAATGAGCGAGATGAGAAAATGGGCGGAAGATAAGTTGACCAACGCGGACAAGTTTAAAGATCAAGCGAACCAGCTATTTATCTAGCGGGAGAACAGAGACCGAAATATGTAAGAAGGTGAAATAGCATATGACTAAGCATGCCGCCCATCAACTGACCTAATTAATCCTAAATAAAATAATTCACATTCTAGCTCAATTCTAGCTAACGGACTCTTTGTACCGTAATATTACATAACCGAACCGAGCATAATTGTTTTGACTCAGACACCTCCCTTCAAGAGCCCTACTCTGTCACTAGTACTTGATCTTTGCGCCCATAAAGCAACAAGTTCACTATAGGTCTCTAAAGATGCTTCAAAACGAACAGCTGCCGCAATCGACACTGCCTCCTGGAAATACTCCAAGGTGCCAACGGGCTTGGCATTTGTTCACATCATTTTGGTTGCCCCGGATTCACATCTATTCATTTAGGAAGCGGGAAGAAGCACCCACATAAAAACCGTAAGCAATACCAATGGCAAGTATTTCTTTGCACTCGATCCTCTTTATCAGATCACATCCTATCACTTGGGACAAAGGTAACCCACTCACCAATATTTGCATAACATCCAAATCACAAAGGTATCTTGTCTAGGCCTAGATCAGGTGGTAACCTAGCTGAGTGCCGCTGAAGCGAGTTTCACAGGATAGGTCAGGTCGCTAATTACCTTCAATACTACCTTTCGGCCCTTTGAGACTAGTGAGTCACTGTGCGAACTTGAAACTCGGTGAGTACAATACCGATTTCCATTTATGTTTGAGGGAATCAGCGAGTGACTTGTGGTGTAAAAACACTGGACAATGATTCTTTCTCACTAACTTCGAGTACTGCGCACTGGTGACAGCGTCGTTATGAGGAATAGACTTGCGCTCGTCAACTGTCAACAGCTCCAATTTCGTAAATACAGTCATGGATGACGGCACGCGCCTTTTGTACGTCTCCATCCCCTGTTTCCCCTCTAATACCTACCTATACAGGCCGGTCGGCATCGGGGGGGACCAACATTTTGCAGGATTTGAAAAGAACAGAGAAACCTAACCTCTGAAGTGTTCTAGGTGAAGTCTCGAGCACTTTGGACAGGTCTAGATTCATCTCTAGCTGTCACTCGGCCGCAGGAATCAAATTGTTGGAACCCCCAGCCTAACATCAGGTCTGACTCAATCACCATTACTTCACACCGATGGCTACCAGGTATGAAAGCTTAACCTAGAAATCAGTAAAGACTTATCGGCAGAAGTTGGTTTTTTGCGTCATAGGTTTCGTGCTTGCTTTTCTTGGTCCCAGTGGATCATCGTCAGAATACGGTAGAGAGGTCTTGCTGGCAGCGCCTTGTTCGATAGCTGTCAGCGGCCTACCTCCTGACATTTCGATAGCCATCACCATTCGGTTTTTATCAGAGATGAACCGTCCGATCTTGAAGCAAATCATGACAAGCTAGTATCATAATCCTCGACTGTGGTACAGATTGCATTTGCTGATGCAAACATACAACATACGGGTCGTAGATACAATTTCAGGCGCTCGTATACATTCTACATTGTATATACATATTGGGCAGTACGGACTTACTTGTGCTGTCCGACTTGCGAGGAGAAAAGGGCATTTATCGACCGTCATCATCTAAGCCCGCACATAACGATATCCCTGCTTCGCGGTGTCATCCAAAAAGAATATGAAGGGTGACATAATTGGTGGCGGTCATCGATATAAACATGATTATGTACCGGGGTATCAGGATTACCTGTCCCAGAGTACACTTCAGTCAGATACACCTAAACAATGCTCAGTATTATCCTCAAGACGAAGAATAAACAAAAACCTGTGCGGTCGCGGTGGGCACGTCCGACAAGAAGCTAATGCTGAAGGTCAAGTTTCATTCAGGCTCAGATATTCAAAGGGGCGTACAAGCAGACAAATCTGAGGACATTGTTGGATGAATCTATCAGTCCAATATGCGTAAATTGCTGGCAAATAATGATGCCCAAAAAGGGCATCACGACAAGTCGGCCAATAGCCAAACTCCCGACTATCTAGCGCCGAGTAGGAGAGAACTCCACTGGTTTCGCGGTATGCTTAGTCTGGCAAGAGCAGATCCAAGGGCAATCAAACCCATTGGTACTGATGCGCCACCAATAAATTGGGCCGTCTTCATGAAAAGTGCGAGTGGAGGTTGTCCATCAGGCGCTGAAGGAATATGCGTACCTGGAACGCCTGGAACAAAAAGAGCCTTCAATGGAGGAATAGCGGCAATGATGAATGAGAGAATGATAGCCAAAGACGGAGGATTCATGAGGGATCGCAGGAATTCAAGGGCCAGGCTGACAAACTTTAAGGACCAATGAGCATGCGTCACCGCGACATGCCCGGTGGAGCCAGGAAGATTAGTAGTCGTGAGGGCTGTCTGGGCTTCATCAGTCAAAAGCGGACCGGGCTGTACAAATGTAAAAGGAGAAGTAGGATCCGGAAACTGGGTAGATAGATGTTCATTCACCAATGTCAAGACTCCGATTTCTTCGAGTCCTTTGGCGGGTCACAACACGCAGTGGTGACAGAGTCCTTATGTGTGAATGTCTCATGAGGAGGCTCTTTCTCGCCGCTATTTTGGCCGGCTTCGCTGTGAATTTCCTTGACTGATGGATGAAGCCCAGTGAAAACCCACTATGGCGTGGTACGACAGAGAACGTTTTGTATATGTTTGTATCGTAGTTAATATGGTGTGATAGGACAGATAAGGATAATCGCACTTTGAACACATTGCATCGTCTCGTTTTGCATCGCATCAGCTCGAACTTGCTTATAACTTTGCTTTGCCTTACATTGCATTGCTTGTATCTTTGCTCTTTGCTCTTTGCTTGTCTTTGTCCTTGCATGCAAAGCAATGCAAAGGTAAGCTACTAACTACTATAGGCTTTCGTACTTAACATTTTTTGCAGTGAAAATTCTAAAGCGCACCATCCACTTGGGGACCCGGGTCCTGTTAGCCCCACTACGCAGTCCATTGCTACTACCAGTGATCGCCGTCGAGCAGCTCATCGCGAGCTTGTAAAACGAGGCACTCTCGATGAAGACAATGCTCGCACAGGCCGACGCAAGCGCGCACGTGTAGAGACAAACGAGGCAGCAGGGAGTACTAGTGCTGCACAGCCGGAGGGTGATGAACTCGGCGAATTCAATATCGACCACGACGATTACAATGCACATCAAGACCGAGACGAGGTAAGCCTTACACCAACATACAAAACTTGGCCTGACCAGTGTTTTCTACAGTCCGAGCCACCCATGCCACAACCAGACACGAATCATCAAGAAAACCAACCTTTGCCCAATGCTCCTTCCCGATCACCATCTCCTCCTGATCCTGCTCCTTCCCGACCACTGTCTCCTCCTGATCCTGCTCGGGACGATGATATAGAGCCGCCCCAACAAAATATAGATCAGCGTGTCCGCGTCAATGTTGATATTGACGAACTAGAACGTCTTGCTGTTCTTCCCAAGCAGAAGGATGCTATTGCATTCATCCGGGCATTGCAACATGCTACGTTGGATGACCCGTGCGCTAAACTCAATGAAGCAGCCTTACACCGTTTACGAGTTCCCCTTCGAGAACAACTCATTATTGAAGACCCTTCTATTCGACATGCCATCACAACATACTTTGCGCTTGAACACTCGGCTAACGAAGCATACGAGCGGATTCGCAAGTCTGCTGCCCGCTGTTTTGAGGGTGCTGCTGATGTCCCAAGTCACGCCCGCATTGAAAGGCTCATTGCGGAATATACGGGAGTGGAATCGATAGAGCATGATATGTGTCCCGAGAGTTGTGTTGCCTTCACAGGACCTTTTGCAGAGCTGGAAAACTGTCCAATCTGCGGTACAGAACGTCACGACCCCATCAAGCTGCGGGCAAGTGGAGGGCGGACCCGAGTAGCTCAACAGAAATTCATTACTATCCCTCTTGGCACTCAGCTGCAAGCTCTTTGGCGCAACCCCGAACACGCTCAGCATATGTCATATCTCTCTGACAAGACAGAGCATTTGTTAAACGAGCTACGCACCAACGGAGGTGTATTCAATGAGATCGATGACTTTGTCATGGGTACCGATTACATACATGCTGTCCTACGCGGAGATATAACCAAGGATGATGTTGTACTCATGATCTCGATGGACGGCGCTCAACTTTACGAGAGCAAGCAGTCTGACTGCTGGATTTACATCTGGGTGGTGATGAACCACGCACCGGGTGACCGATACAAGAAGAAGTACGTACTTCCCGGTGGCTTCATACCTGGCCCCAACAAACCAAAAAACGTTGATTCCTTTCTATTCCCCGGCATGCACCATCTCGCAGCTTTGCAACGAGAAGGACTTAACATCTGGGACGCTAGGATAGATCGGACCTTCCTTTCGTACTTGTACCTCATTTATGTGACTGCAGATGGTCCAGGTCTGGTATATTTTGACGGGATGGTTGGACATAGCGGACGAAACGGATGCCGACTCTATTGTGGTCTTATTGGGCGACGTAAAGGTATGTTACAGTTTGTATATGATTGATAAATATTCTAAGCATCTTTATAGGGACACATTACTATCCAGCTCTCTTGATTCCGAATGACTACCAAGTCCAAGGCTGCAGCCACCCTGACGTGAGCGTGTATGACCTGCCTAACGCAGCATCAGCCGAATATCCCGCCAACCTTGCAAAACTCGTTGCTGCCCCCAACCGAACTCGATACCACAAGCTTCGAACGGAGACAGGTCTCACGAAACCTAGCATGTTGCTAGGTCTTCTCCCTCGTTACACCCTCGGAATCCCCCAATGTCTCACACCCGACATCATGCACCTCGCTCAGCTTCTGGCTGATCTTTTACTCTCTCTGTGGCGTGGTACTATAGATTACACCCCTCCCGATCATCCGTCTACCTGGGAATGGGCTGTTTTTAGAGATCCCGACCTGTGGCACGGCCATGGACAAGCTGTTGCAGATGCTGCGCAACATCTACCTGGGTCATTCGATCGAAAACCTCGCAATCCCGCTCAAAAAATCAACACCGGATATAAAACCTGGGAATTCCAGATGTATATATTCGGTCTGGGCCCCGCACTTCTCTATGACATTATCCCTCGGCCATATTGGCTCAATTATTGTCGACTGGTGCGCGGGTTTCGTCTCATTTGCCAGCACTCGATTTCCACACAAGACTTACAAGCAGCGCATGCCTGCTTCATTCAGTGGGAACTTGACTTCGAAATACTATACTATCAACGGCGAGCTGAACGCCTCCAGTTCATCCGTCCGTGTGTTCACCAAGTCACGCATCTCGCAACTGAAACTCTTCAAAAAGGACCGCCAATATGTTACTCACAATGGACGATGGAGCGCACGATAGGAAATCTCGGACAGGAGATCCGACAACCATCAAACCCATACATGAATCTGTCAAGGGAGGGGGTGCGCAGGTGTCAGGTCAACGCACTCAAAGCTATGGTGCCTGGTCTTGTTGAGCCAACGCAGGATCTCCCTCAGGGTTCTGTTGATTTAGGTGATGGGTATAGTCTTCTCCGGAAACGTGATCCATACGACATTCAACCTCAAGGTGGAGCTGCCCGAGCTATTCGGGAGTACCTGGGGGCTGATGTAAAAATTCGTCGATGGGCTCGTCTGTGCTTACCAAATGGGCAGACTGCCAGAACAATGTGGAGAGAAACCGAGAAACCTGCTGAGAAGGTTCGTGTTTCACGCAATGTCAAGGTATGTCCTAAGTCTTAGTACTTACAAACTGTTCAAAACTGACGAAATATTATAGCTCGTGTTGGATGGCGAGATTTGCCTCGCTGAAGTTCTTTACTTCACCCGTCTAGCTGTTGCAGATGGCTTAGACGAAGATGGAGAACAGATTTTTCGTTGGCAGGCCGTGGCACTTGTCATGATGTATTCCTGTCCAGATCGTGACCTTCTCGAGCTCTCCTTTCACGCTGTAAGTTCATGCAAACCCGTTGAGGATGATATTCGTGTCGTAGATGCAAAATGCATTACTGATGTCATTGGCATGGTGCCCCACCGACCCAATCTCCCATCTGGGGTGACCGAGGACAGATTTTTTTTAGTTGAGAAGCCAGGACTCGATATCGCAACATTCGGGGTGGCTTATGAGGGTGCTGGTGAAGATGACGAGGCTCAAGACAATGATGATTAGGCAAAACATGTATTCTATTACAATTATTCAAGCTCGTCATCGAGAGACATCTGAAGTTGATGTTTAAGCTCCCGCACAGCCTGAAAGGACTTATCTGTCCCAGAACGATCATACATGCGCGCATCTTCCTCCCGAGTGAAGTACTTCCAATAGATTGAGTCTGGAGCAGGCGGACTCGGAGTTGCAAACCACTTCTTGTGAAGCTTCGTAATGGTGGGTTTTGGTGTTGATAATGCTATCGGAGCATTGTCAGGTTCAGATTCTGGCTCGGTGATGCTGTTGTCGCTAGAGAGAACTTTTGATGGGAGTGGGGCTGTAGCGACAGGTTCATCTGACTCCGGCTCAGTGATACTGTCGTCGATAGGGAGAAATTTTGATGGGGCTGCAGCGACAGGTTCGTCTGACTCTGGCTCGGTGATACTGTTGTCGATAGGGATAGCTTTTGACGGGAGTGGGGCTGCAGCAACAGGTTTGTCTGACTCTGGCTCGACAAGGAAGCTTTTAAATTGTAAATCACCATCTTGAGATAGTGTCATCAAAAATCGTACTCACAGATCATCTATCCAATCAGAGTCTCGTAGTGCCTCCATTTGTGTGGCCAGAGGCTTGGGCTTGGGCTGAGTGACTTGAAGAATGTGCTGCTTAAGGAGACGACAGGCAGGATTATTCATGGTCCAGAATTTCGGATCAAGCATGATGTCGTCAGATGGAGTCAAGTGAGGGCTAGAGCAGCCACTGTCAGTCTTGTCGTGCAGGTAGCCATCAATTTCGGATTCTGAAGGTAACTGTAAGAAGAATTGTGCGATTTCGGGAAGGTCCATTGGATGAATGTAAAGAGGGTTTGATGCATACACTTAGAAGATTTCTTGCTCGATGTGTGACGGTGTGACATGATATCATAGATTCGTCTTATCATCTTACCTAGGTACTCAAAAACCCTAGACTAGGGCCGTTCAAACTCATCCCTTCACTTTATTCCCAAAAACAACAGTCCCCTCTTTGCCTTCTCCACTTCCTCCTCGAGTTCCCGTCCATCACTAGCTGTCCACCAATCTGCCTTGTCGATGTCTTTGGCATTCTTCCCGCTCCTAATAGCAGACTCGAATGTCGATTTCCTCGCATTAAGGCTAGCCGTCCGTCATGGATCCGAGTGGCCGGTGAGGATGATAAGTGCAGTCCATGGAGGGAGAGATGTGTAGAGGGTGACCAGCTGGTTGTTAAGTGTTGCTTGCATGAAGCCCTGAGGGAGGAAGCAGTGGGGCTAGACGTGGGCTGGTGTTTGTGGTACCGAAGATGTTGGAAGATGAAGGAACGGAATGGATTTCAGGGAACAGCGTGACGCGACGGCGAGCAGGTGCCGGCTGGTGGGAGGAGAAGACTGCGAACATGTGCGTGGGCATGTCAGAGGAAAGAAATAGATGACGGATTTCATGAAGAAGTGCGGGAACTGAGCGTGGAGGGGGGTGAAGGATGGCTGTGCGAAGATACCAGAAACCTCCGACCACGTCTTGCAATTGTTGGTGTACGTGTTGCTGCAATGATACTTGAGAACACAAAGGAGGAAACAAGACAATGAACTCACTCGTTGAGAAACTTGTTTGCCATCATGAGCGCGACAACTGCGATGCGAACCTCACTTCCCAGTAGACCAGCGGTGAACCGGTTGCGTTCCTTGAGTCGCCAGATGTAATGGAGAGACAGGACGATCACCGATTGGTTGACCTGGGTAGTTTCCAGCAACTTGTGCAGGTTTTGGTTGAAAGGGATGTACGTGCTGATCCAACTGTTCGGGTGACGCGCGGGGGACGTGAACGGGTTGCGACCAGGACGACGCGTCTTGAGTACGCGGAGGTGTTACTTTTGCTAGATCAAAACGAGAGATGAGGACAAAGGAAGAGACACGTACTTGGATGCATGTATGATACCTGACGATCAAAGTGAGCAATGGGTGGCAGGGACGTGACCTGGGGTGCGCCGAGCCTCGGTAGAGAAGCAGACATTGGAGGCGTGAGGAGACCGAGAGGACGCCAAGCTGACCAAGAGGCTAGGATTTCAGTGGGTAGGGAGGGACGTGATGATGAGCCCATTTTGCAAGGAGTTAATGGGAGAGATGGAGGAGTATAAAGAATACGAGGCTCGGTGGAGGGAGAATCGAGTAAGGTGCCAAAGGACTGAACTACTGGGCGGCACAGGGTTCAGAGCAACTCTGGACGCCCTGGCCAAGGTTTGCTGAAGCAATGGTTACTGACCAGGGTTCAGAGCAACTCTGGACGCCCTGGCCATCCCCATGCACAAACCGAGTTCATATACACCTTACTCAGTGCTTTAGAATACGAGAAACGACCTTACTTAGAAGATTTCAGGTGATTCGGAAATTGCCGAAATGTCGCACACACTGCCAGGTGATTATGACTTCATAGTCTCTTCATACCACCATCATGTCAGTACTATGCCCACCCTCACCAGGGTCTTTCTTGTCTTCGTCTCTCTCATTGGATCATTTCTTGCAGCAGTCAAAGGATTACCCGCAACAGAATGTAAGTACCATATTGCTGTAATTATTTGCTCAGAATATCTTGATAGGGTGGGTATATGCGCCTAAAGGGTGGGTATATGCGCACGCCAAGTGCCAGCACTCCCTCCGAAATTAGAATCCAGCTTCTTCAGGAACAGCTTGCAGGATACGAATCGCAATGCGTCAAGTTACACTACGAAATCGCGAGACTCACGGGAGAACGTGATACCATTAAGTACGCATTCATTTCTAAAATCTAGTATACTGACAACTAGTCTAGAAAATCATTTCATGATATTATACAGATTCTTCGATTACCAATAGACACGGACCCGCTCAAATTCACCATCGGCGATGTCATAGCAAGAGACTCACAGCAATCCCGCCCCACCCGAACTTCTCACCCGAAAGTACAGTTTTGGCTCCGATCCGACTACGACACATGGCTCGATTCTGCGACGGTCTCGCGCATTAAACGAGGCACTGCTCCATACCTTGAGGAAGAGGATGGTACCTGCATCACAAATGCAACTCTCAAGTCTATCCGCCGTAGGTGTCGTGCAGCTTGGGCTGAACTTGTGGTGAAGAAGCTCGCCCCACCAACATGGGCGAGGCTATGCGCTTCTGGCCAAACCATGATGCGGAGCATCATGGAGATGGAGTTTCCTGTGTTTCGGCTTGACACGGATGGCTGGAAATTGACCTTACTTTGTACAACTGACTATCCCAACTGGCGGAAACGGCACCTTGATCGAGATGGGCGCTGGAAGAACCCAGACAAGACTGCGGCCAAACACGAGGCTATGGGTGACGACGACGACGACAGCATGCACTCGCTGGCAGACACCAAGCCCATTCCGAGTCGAGCGACAGTCAAGTCAAATGGCAAAAAACGCGAATGTACTATGGATGACTCTCTTGATTCAGAACCCGCTGATAACTTGAAGCGTCAAAAAGGTATGTATTCTAGTACTCTACTTGTCTCTAATTCAGCCAATCTTTGTACAGTGTCTATGTCCTCTTTACCTCAGGCTGGTCACGATACTACTGGCTCTCCATCAAATGGATCGGATGTCTCGCTGTTTTTGTCCACCCAACCCTCCGAGTCTGCTGGCTCTCCGACCAGTGCATCCAATGTCTCGCTCTTGTCGTCTACCGAACACTCTACTCCAAGTGACACAACCTTTGCAAACATCACCAACAGCCCGCTACCTGACCTGCCTCTACCTCCGGCCCCTCACCCTTCTCCCCCTCGTCATGGCGCCTACCTTCCAGCAGTCCCTTTTACTGGCAACGCAAATGAGGAGAATGTTCCCGTGGTTCTAAAGAATCCGCTGTAAGTTCAACGTTATCCTAATACTTTATACTAACACGCTATACTTAACAGCGCAAATATCTTTGGTGGACCCAGTGGCATCCCCAAACTCATCCCCACTCCGGCAATTCCTCCGAGCACAGACTCGAGCAAAGGTGGTACTGTCAAGAGTGGGCCGACCACTGGTGGAGTTGATGTGAAGAAGTGCTCGAAGATGCGGCCAGGTTCTACGAAGAATGGAAGGTAAGTGACCCATTATTTGTTGATACTTCACTGACATGTCAGTAGAAACTTATGTGCGCTACGATGGATCAAACAGACGAACAAAAACGGAACCACGGACGAATTCAAGCTCTACTGGAACACTCTGGCGACGGCTCAGCAAGATGAATATCAAGCCGAGGCCGAGCGTCTTGACAGTGCCGGTGCCTGGAAGAAGGCTTCTGATTCTGCTGTCGTCAACGGTGCTCTCCACTAGCACCCCTGCCATTACTACCACACTACTCCCAGGCCTTTGTACACTGTTTTCTGGTGCCCCTCCCTCTCCGTTATCCCCGCTGCGATACCTGTCATCTGTCCGCTACTGCTGTGTCATTTGCCCCTGCATTCGTATTGTTGTCGTGCTCCCGCTATTGTATTGTTTTCCGCGCACCCCCGCACCTGCATTTATGCCGCCGCGATACCTATTAGTACTAATATCACGCCCTGTCGTAGCACGTCGTTCCTCGTCATATCAATTGATTCATTTTGCTGTACTAATTTATAAGGCCTGATATGATTTAATCTGAAAATTGAACCAAAAACATATGTTGTCAGAGGAGGGCGTGCCCCGGCATGCAGTATATGTGATGCGCCCCGACGACATATGTTGTGCTCCGATATTTTCCTAATCAAGAAAAAAAACAGACGACGTCCGTTCTCGTCGTACCACACCATAGTGGGTTTTCACTGGGCATGAATCATGATAGCCTACCTTTTTATCGATTCGAAAGTCTAGAACCTAGATCACAGGAAAAGGGTTGACCATATCTATTGGGTATCGTATTCAGGTATCTACAGTGTATGCAATACAGTTCATCTCATAGCATCCCTCGTCAAGTTCATCATACCCTCCATCAAACATGCAACCCGCACGCCCAAATCTTCTCATAATCACTATCGTCATCCCAAAATTGTATGGGAAAATGAGACACCTTCAAGCCAACTCTCTCCGTTCGAATACACGTCTTTCCGGGTTCAGCCTCAGCGAACCCATGTATCTGCCAATTACCCTGGTCATTGCGGCGGCTCGTCAGCAGGGCCGAGGCTGACTCAGCATCAGCAGCTCTACGTGAAAGCTTCTTCCATTCGTAAGCTCATCGAACTCATATGCATAGAAGGGAGGTTTGATATGCAGGTAGGCTATGGAGAAAGTTTGAAGGTTCTTGAAAGAAAGCCACGGGACACTTCTCATCCACGAAGGTAGGATGTAGTTTCGAGCGAAGCCATTATACATGGAATTCAAAAATTGGTCGTCGAATACGATCACGCTGGATCTGTAGGTGAGGTGAGAAATTGAGGAAAGGAAAGCAGATCCTTGGGGAGTGTTCATAAGGAGCTCCCCTCCTTACGAACACTCCCCAAGGATCCACTTTCAGTACGTGGAGATCCGAAACAACCTCTGGTTGAATTGCGGGGATGAACAAACACCAAATGACCTCTATTTTGACTACACACCTCGTGTACACAAAATATGGATTGCGTGCTTTGGCGATAATATCGCACCAGATGACTTCTTCCCCCAGACTATGCGCCGGCGCGTCAGCTGTCCATCAGCGCCCTGAATACGGTGCTACTCACTGTACCGTCCCTCGCACTCTCTTGGACAAGCCTGAAGCTTTTCTCAGAATGCCTGGAACATGCATGGATGTCCCATACAGACACAAATGCCAACGACGAACATTCCCCGCCTCACATCGTCAGGGTTCGAGTGTTCCAGGCAGGTGGGGAATGTTCGTCGTTGGCATTTGTGTCTGTATGGGACATCCATGCATGTTCCAGGCATTCTGAGAAAAGCTTCAGGCTTGTCCAAGAGAGTGCGAGGGACGGTACAGTGAGTAGCACCGTATTCAGGGCGCTGATGGACAGCTGACGCGCCGGCGCATAGTCTGGGGGAAGAAGTCATCTGGTGCGATATTATCGCCAAAGCACGCAATCCATATTTTGTGTACACGAGGTGTGTAGTCAAAATAGAGGTCATTTGGTGTTTGTTCATCCCCGCAATTCAACCGGAGGTTGTTTCGGATCCAGCGTACTGTTTCTGCATAAGTAGAGCGCGGACGAACATTTTCAGGTTATCAAAATTCGGCAGCGATACGGTGTGCAGGAGTTCGGGAAGCACAATACGCCTGACCAGTTTAGAGACGAGACAAAGTCTGAGTGCGGAGAAGTATGGACTTTTAGACTTGTAGCCCTCGTTCTGGTCAAAGGTGGGTTGAGCAGTGTATTGGAAGATGAGGAGGGTTAGTTCAGTTGGAAGCTTGCTGAATGGACATTGCGAAATAGGCTCCATGATGGGCGGGTGAAATGCAAAATAGGTTCGAAGGAGCCTGACTTTAATACTCGCCAGGTGAATTACAGCATCGTCCACAACAGCAGCAAAAAGGCATTGTTTACAAGACCACACGTTGTGGCCCAGCATCAGTAAACTACAATCTTCTGTACAGCTCTGTACAGAGCTGCACAGTGTCACAGTGCCACAGCTTGGTCCCTTCTGTGCAGCTCGTCACAGAACCTCCCAGTGCCACAGCTTCTAGTGCCACAGAGCTCACAGTTGCCACAGTGTCTAGTAAATAGAACAAAACAAATCCACACTTTTAACATTTTTAATTGCCAGTGGCAGGAATTGAACCTGAGACTTCACTAAGTCTAAGCAACAACTTGAGCACATCATTACCATTACACTATAGTGCCTTTATTTCTCTTGAAACAAAATGACATATATACCAATGGTTCTCACACCAATTCATAATAAAACTTTATTGCAACTTCAAAACTCATTATAACTGAACCTTGTTGCAACATATTTTTGACTAGAACTTTAATTTTGGTTAATACTAAGCCTAGTGTTGTTGTTGAACTAAAGAAAAGACTTAGTGAATATTTTGTTGTTGTTTATTCTGCAGGTCTGGGATGCTGGGGATTCTGTGAGTCTGTGGCGCACTGTGAGAATCTGTGAGCATCTGTGGGCTCTGTGGCTCTGGGATCCTGGGAATCTGTGATGTCTGTCACACTGTGAGCTCTGTGGGAAAAGTTGTGATTTACTGATGCAGTGGTCTCAGGCCACAATAATCAGGAAATGGATATTGTGGCAGTGGGAAATACAGAAGGATGCAATTTTGCCCTTGGTGTTTTTGTTCCACTAGGTCGCGCAACGTGCATGGCCCTGCAGTGTGGTCTGGCCCTCCCGATTGTTGAAACCATCATAGGAATGATACGAGGTGGCACGAACTATAGAATATATATGGATTTTTACTTCCAACACAGGCGAAGCCATTCATTGATATTCCGTCGTGGAAAAACTGTCATCGCACATGGTCGATCGCCCAGTTGAGTTACACTGTTCTTGAGTAACGGGGACCTTCCAAATGAACATGATACCAAGTGTACTGAACGTATCAAACAATTGATGCCATGTTCACTTAAAAACGTGGATGAACGGGGTATTGTGCCCTGGTTGTCGTCAACATGAGGATCAATAACCTTGACATACATTTCAATTCCGCACATAGTACCAACCGCTCTCCTACCTCTTCTTGTAATTCCACCGTGAGTCCGTGACAGGAGGTCCCTCAACCATTCCTCAAACCACACGGCACATGGGTCAGACATGTCATACAAGTCAGGCAGCCAACTCACAGGACAACGGGGTTTTCAGCAAGCTCTGATACCAGTCTCGAGCATTGACACGTTGAACTGTCTGTATTGAGAGTATAGTGAAACTTGTTCGTCGGAAACACTCTGCAAACATGCGCTTGTGCGGAGTAAACTAATTTTAAACCCCGTCAGGCCCCAGCGTATGAATCTATTGGGCCAAGACAATATGTTGGGCTGTCTGAGATGTAATCATCATGGTTAGTTCAGGGGAAGGAAGATGCTCCATGCACTTGAGTGCGGTGCCTGTCAATCACATCGAGTTTGAGTAGAGGAGAGGAATGCCATGAACATGAATTGTGTAAAATATTGTGCACTCCTTGACTTGATCATTTTCCAAGTCAGGACCATCGAAATCCATCATGACACACCGGTGTCCGCCAAGAGCAAACAGTGTGACCTACGATTGTTGCAGCGAACAAAGGTAAAGATATGACCAATATACTTACATAGAACACCAGGAGAAAACAAGCGATGTAGCCCACTGCCAGGTTCTCATCATCAGTTCCGTTAAAAGATTCTGACGCCATTACGCTCAGGGTCACAGATATTGCTAATGCGAACAAGCGTCAGACAGAATGTACGGTTGCCAAAGGGTTTTGGTAGGCTTACGGATATCAGCGGTATTCGCCCACCCTCCAGCCACGATAATTCCATGCCGGAATCTGCTAGGAACCCAGAAGAGTTGTTTGATGATCCACGACAGTGTAATGCCGATTAGCATATAGATCAGCGCAATGATAACAAGAAGGCCTGTAAAAACTTTAGCCAAAGCAGACATAAAGGCACAGAATCGCACCGAGTTCAGTAACGTTTGATGAGTCGAACGATGGTACAATTGTTGAGAACATCAAGTTTGGTGTCGTAACATTCTGCCAATCGATCAGTTGTAGATCCTCAGATCAAAAATTCCCCTACTATGATGATTTGCCCCAACCCACGAGCTGCCATGACGGGCAATAAGCCTACCTTTGTGATTCCAAATCCACATCCTATGCACAAGAACCTGAAGAAATGACAACAAATAAGAAAAAAGTGCAAGGGCAACTTAGAGAAGGACGCTTGCAGGCGTATGAGCGGTTGGACAGAAATCCAAAGCAGAGTACCAATGACAATGCTGCTCATAATCCTTTGTGATCGTGGACGATCCGTGATAGAATTTCAACGAATCAAAGAGGGAGCCTCTTGAGACACAACCCGTCTTCATTTTGAATAAGGAAGTGAAAGGGAGGTTTGATAAAGCAAGTGTCTCCATCTCATTGCTGGCAGTTACAGACGGCCCGTAAGACTCGGTAATGTACCGACCTTATGTTTGCACTCTGAGAAGAGAATCACTGGTCCGTCATTTTGGCAAGCCAAGTCGCAAAAGATGTGGACTTGTCCGGCGCGATTGCCTTGAACATTTTAATTTGTATTGATGACCAGTCACTACCGTCAGCTGCACGAATGAAAACCCTGAGCAAGGGCCACCGTATTTTGGCAGTGCTAGTGCTGCCGCACTTCACCCGTGGACCAAAGTTCAAACCCGAGCTTTGGCGAACTGAAGTGCCGTTCGGTTAGAGGTTCGATGCAGGACCAAACCATTCCCACATTGGTATTGCCCGTTGCTTCCGTTCTGTGAGCAGTGGTCGACCTCGATAAATCTAAAAGGCTCGCCTATGCCGGTAAGACCGCTGCTACAAAATGGCTTTCTAATGTTTATAAGTTGCAGAATGCACATGCGAAGTTTTTCGTTCTGGTCTTACGGCCCCAGATCGTCAGCGGAGGATAAAACTTTGGGTCGGTTCTCAGGCATCCAAAATTCAAATGTCAGTTTACAGTGCGGCGTATCGTCAAGGCCACATCTCCGGGTTGAGCTCGCTGCTCCCGGTCCGAACCTAAACCTGGCCATTGAACCCCATTCAATATAGTCTGGTCGAGTCTACCGAACGGGAAATCCTGAGCAAGGGCCACGTGGATATAATCTTGCTTGACAGACAGATCCTGCCAGTGAACTATTAGCAAATTGCCCTGATCATTTACGCATCACCGCCTCATTGCAGCTCCCGGAAAGTCCACCGAGAATCGCCGCTGAGTAAGCTAGTATCTTATATGATATGTTTCCAGGAATTAGGGCCTGTTGTACGACGGCTGCATCATGAACAACCGCGAAGGTTACTACCTAGAACCAAAGGAATAAGTATTTGGTGATATGAGTGAGTAATTTGGTTGTTAGCCTTTACCGTGACAGTCGTCAGGAGATCTACACCGAGATTCAGGTTTGAACGTTGAAAGTTCAGCGCTCAGCGCTCGCCATTGCATTCCTGAGGAAAAACCGATGCCAGTAGTGTTCAAGTTCGTAAGTTGTTACAGTCAATCGGCGTAAGGCGGTGCATTTTACGTAACTTACACCCACGACAAGTCCCCTAAGCTGCTTAGAGGCGCCTGATCACACTAGCTAGGCGTCGACAATGATATTGGCATATCTACCCCGTCCTTACAATATGTAGCAAATATGTCTCAAACGTTTCGTCCTTACATCTAATATGTCCATCCATAACTTGTTTGAAATATGAGACGAGCAAGTATTATGATACTATGCAAAATTACAAATGGATGGATTAGAAATCCAGCACGATATTTTGGAGGATGGAGCATACCACGACGAGGAATTACTCCAGTTAATTTTTGTGTTGGGAGCCTTTATAATTGAAGGTGCTGATGAAGCCAGGCCTAAAAGACGCGTGGAACACAAACGCCCACTAATACTGACACGGAAGACTGCATTCCTACTTTATCAAGGTCAGCTGGTCATTGAAACAAGCCTGATTGGTTATTCATGGAAATATGGATTCTTGAATCTTCGCTTATGATACAATTTACATACATTAATCTAATAGACTAGGCTCACCAGCGGAGCAAGGTCAAATCTATATAAAAGAGGCTACATGTTTCCTGTGCAGAACTCGCATTCACGGGGCACCAAATGGCCATTTAGCCAAAGAGAAGGTTAAGTGTAAAGGCCATCACTACGGTCATCGCCCCGGACATAAGGATCAACTGAGGCAGCAGGAATGCAGCAAGATGATCTGTTGTATTTGTGTCAGAGCTTGCTTGAGTCAGGATCACCTGCAAAAAATGTCTCAGCACACAAAAGAGGGAGTTTACAAGGTCAAGATCTCACTTGGGTCGATGCTATGGGTACACATGATACGAAGCTGTGAATTGTCAGGACAATCAAGTCAGTCAAAGCAGAGGCAGCGCATAGCAAATCAGACGAACATGCATACAAATCTGAGCACTTTATCTTCAGCATCAATAAACCCTGTCCGCGTAAATCCTTCGCAGATGAGAACTCCGAAGACTGGCATAATAAACTGTTTTCCGACAGCAAGAGCTCCAATGGCTCCAAGGGGTAGTAAAGTCCAGCCTCCGCGAGGGACACTCATTCTCGCGAGTGCAGATCCAAGAATAATCAGTCCAATAGGAGAATTGGCTGATCCCAAGAAGGTCGCTGTATCCATTACGAATGCCAGTGGGGGCTGTCCATCAGGAGCTGGTGGGATTTTCGCTTCTGACACATTGGGGATAAACAAAGCCTTCAGAACCGATATTCTAGATACAACAAGGGAGATTGCCAAGGAAAACAAGACAGGGGATGCGAGTTTGCTAAGGAAGTCTAGGTATCGCATGGTAGGGCGCGGTTGGTTTGGGGCAGGGTTCTCTATGGACGTTGGTATGATGTGTTGCTCTACATCTTTAGACAGCTGCGTTTCGTCGCATCGGCCTAAAGGCATGTCATGTTGCACAATCGTCGACGACGCTGATGAGGAAACTGCGTGCAAGTGTTCCGACAATGACAGCTGCGGGGAGAAATCTTTCCTAGGCATTTGATCACTCTCTATGTCGTATTTTTCCCCAGCTGCGGAAGAGGAAACACCTTTCGCCTGACGTAAAAAAGCCATCAGCAACTCCCGACTTTTGGCCCGGCATGGTCCACATACTTCCCCGTCATCTCGGTCAGGCCCAATAAAATCACGCTCGATTAAGGTGCGCCCACACATAAACATAGTCAGCTTATGGCGCGATTCAGCTTTATACAACAAAATCCATGCAAAACTCACGTAAAAGATGACACAAAAGGCGCTGGCGTATGCTACCGCGAGGTCTTGGTCATGGACTCCGCCAAAAGGGAGGGAGGCCATTATGTCCGTCATGACAGAAATTGCTATGAAGCACCACAATAAGCAAAATGGTACGGTGTAAGAAACATGTAACCTACTTATGTCACAGCTACTCGCCCAACCTCCAGCAACAAGGATACCGTACCGAAACCGATATGGAACCCAAAAGAATTGCTTGATAAATAGAGATAATGCGAAGCCAATTGCCATGTAGATAATCGCAATGACTATCAGCGGTCCTAAAGAGATCGTGCGCATGTGTATATACATTAATCGCGAGATGGCAACGAAATTCATGAAGACAACGAACCAAAAGCTGCATCGTTCTCTGCATTCAGTGATGAAACCTTCGAAAATATAAAGCTAGGCAAAGTGACGTTCTAAATCCCCTTTGTCAGTTCCAATCTTCCGTGGAATGGACATGCTGACCAAAATTACTTGCACAACACCACGAGTCGCAATCGCAGGGAAAAAACCAGCCCGTGTTATGCCGTACCCACAAGCGACGCATAAGAAACTAGATAAACGTTCACAACAATACGAAAGGAAGGAAACGAAACTCACAGTCGCAGAAGAGGTCTCGCAGCTACCCACAGCAAAGTTCCGAAAGGTATGTCTGCCATGGAAATAGGGAATCAGATCACCACCCCTAGACAGAGTATCTTATGTATTAATATCGAAACGTTGACGTGTGTGTAGCTTTGTAATGATTTACTCAGGGCTGTATCGCTGGCGAAATGGAAGTCCAACCTTCAGATGAACAATGAATTGACTCAGTGGCACGCATGAACCAAAAATGCGGTGGCCGGAGATGACATCGAAGAGTCTTGGGAGTTGAAAATATTTGGGAGTTGTGCTCTAGTGTCGCGAGCGCTGAATCGTGATCATGTATCTGCCCTGTGCTTGCTCGATAAGTAATAAGAACTGACCATTTGCAACGTGATGCTTTAATTTCCGTAGTACTGGCTGCTTTGTCCTATCACCAAGGATCCTGTTTGTGCAGTGAAGTAAACGATGGGAGAGTGATCCGCGACTAAGATGTCGACGAACGGGTGTCCAATTCTGTCGAGGAACCATCATGCGCGGGACTGATGCGGAACTGATGCGGAACTGATGCGGAAACCACCGGAGCTCCACTCCATTAATTCGTGTAGCCGGGTGGTAGCGCCCCAAGTAGCGCGTGAGGCAATCCGCGGTTGATATTACTCTTTCTTTACGAAGCGCACCAGATATTCTAGCGTATGAATCATTCAACCTCGTTCCCTGGTAAGCAGAGTGAGACGGCTCCCAGTCATGGCATAGAAGTGTGATCTGAAACGGGTCGCAGATGGAGTTGTTTTGGATTAACGAATCAGCCAGGTGGGGGGCGACGCGTGGGAAACAATAGACCGAGGTCCGGTATGAGGTATTTCGACGCGAATCACCACAGACTAGTGTGCTCAACGTCGAACGGGTGCCTTTTCACCAGCTGGGAAGTGCATTGCCGATATTGAGGACCAAATGTAGCCTCTTCCGCTCTTGATCGGCTGTATATAAGGGTTGTCGGATTCAGAGAAGGATAGACACACCGATCTACCACCAACCTTAGCTTGTCGCTGGTCTATCTCACTGAGCGATTGGATTTCCGCATTAAAACCACTGGAGTCCAGACAACTGAGGTAAGGGCAGTTTGCGCACGACGCGCACAGCGAACGTCCGAGTCTGAGCGCTGAGGGCTCAGGTGGAGTGGGAATCACAACCCCATGTGGTAGAGTCAGCTCGAGAGGATGGTGGCCAATGAACGAACTTGTCTACGTAGAACTTCGGTAGAAGCAGTGCTGGGACATGACGATGTAGGATGGGCGCAGCAGATGAGACTGTGAAAATGTGAGAGAGAACGTAAAAATTTGAAGGCAGATACTTGTGGCAGACCGGACCATCATGCATCATGAGCCAACTTGAAACTGCCCAGCCTCAGCGCTCAATGGAAGAGCCGCCTGCGGCCTGCTTGTGCTAATGTTACGTAAAACACGCTGAGTCACTCCCACTACCAGACGTTTTTAATTTCCAGTCAATCCAGACCCTGTGCAATGCGCATAACTCGAAGTGACCTTCAAAACATTACGGCGGCCGTTGCTTTCACCTCCTGTGGTACCAGTATAGTTTTTGACTTTTAGCCAACGAACGTGCTGACAATCCACAACCCAATTTCAGAATCCATCATGTAGTATGAACAGCCTAGCCCACCATGTATTTTAAGCTGCGCGGCGCGCACGTACTATGTACGATCGTATATGTGAGTGGACACAAGGCTCACGGATCCCGCTAGTTGCTACGAAGCAACAATTGATTCACCATATCGAGTCTTGTGGCATCGTGTACATCGTTCCTGCCTCAGCGCGCGCCTGAAAGGTTGATATCCGACTCATGATTTAGACACCTTCGCTCATCAGCAAGATGTATTATAATTTCCTCATGGCATCAGTCGGCGATGGTAAGTACTTGCAGCTGCCCTCATCTGTCACCGGCTTCCTGTATCTCTGGCACTTGCCGCACCGCAATTGTGCTACTCTCCAAGTTGACCTGACTCGTCTGCCAATGGCCAGGCTCAGCCTGCACATTTATTTGCCCGTCTTCTGCTCCCTCCCGCACCCTCTCCCGCCACCACGATTGCCATTGTTCTGCACCTGCTATGATTATCACCTGCCACCACTCTACGCCCTCTTCGCATAAGTTTGCAAGTTCTCGTGCTTCATGTGGTCCTCGTTACTACCAAGTTTTTTGTTCCGTTCTACTGATAGCCCATGGCTGCACAATTGAATGTACAATGATCATCAAGCATGGCACGTTTGATCCCTAAGTAACTAGTAGGAGATTTATTCTAGTCACAGCATTGTTTGTTGAAGCCTAGATACTTTGCGGCTTTCTGCTTCATAAAGTTTGTTGTCGATATACAACAAACAGTATAGTGCTCACTCGATGACATTTCAAGCTCATGGCGCAAATTTTGCAAGCGAAGAATTCAAAACAATCAAAAACGCAATTTTCGTTCTCTGCACAATCCAGAATCTCCATGTATCGCTGGTACTCAGGTTCTCAAATTTCGTCCATGATGATTGGCCGGGAATATTTGAAAGCTGCGAATCTTAAATTGCTATGAGATCTTTGAAGCAAAGGCGATTGAGCTCTGGAATGTGCAGACCCGAAGATTGCCTGATACTGGAGCAAATGAGGGTTCGCCGTCACCGTATTTGGCAGACTTAATGCATCTAATATTCAGTTCGAGAGAAATTCGCCGCAGTTACGATTGGCGGACCTGGTGCAGCCAGTGTTTGAGCCGTGCCCTAAAACGACGACCTCGAAGACCGCCTCCCTAGAATCACTCAACGAAATTCGAACAGCGTTCACAAATAGTCATTTGCGACATATGAACAGCTCGCTCCTAATACAATATCGGTCAACGTGGAATGCAACCGTCACATCTTGTCAGAAGGATGAGTAAACCAACCAGTGGTCACCATTACCGAAAGAAAACTTACAAGCCTCATCCAAAATGCCTCCACGATATTCCTCGGGCGCTCGTCTGCAAACCTGTGACGAGCATCTCAGCCTGGCTCATATTTCACAAGCAAAAAAAACCTACGTCATTGCCTCGATTTCCGCGATGTCAGAATGGAAGTCCATCTCGCTTGGCTTGATGAGAGGGGCTCGCGTCACGACTTTGGCGATACCATATAAAACAGGGAAAAGCATCATGGGCAGATAATTGGTCATGAACGTTGCTGCCGACCAGTTATCTCTCAGGAAGACCTCCCATGCACTGAACTAGAGGTCATAAGCCCAAGAATCGCTTCATTATATCGTATATGCGGAAGCTCAGCTCACCAACAGTGTCACAAGCGATGCGCAGACGGCCCACCAGGCGGCGAAGGGTTGAAGCCGAGAGGAGTACGGGAGCTCAAGCGTATTGTGCCCCTGTGCGAGGAAGCCTTTGCGGAAGCGCAGGTAGGTGACACCGATGCCGAACCAGGTTGTGAGGCCTGCGGTAGCACACATGCTCGAGAACCACGTGAAGACCATTCCGGAGCTCGTGTTAACCGCCATATAGGAAAGGAGGGAGAAAGAAGCACACGTGGCTACTGCGACATAAGGAAGTCCGGACCGCGAGGTACGGAGGAATATTTGGGGGGCATTGCCGGAGACGGCGAGGCCATCTGCAAGCAGATTGAATTAAATACAACCCATAAACCTAGATAGATGCTTACATAGGCCTCTGGAGGCAATGTAAAGGTCACTGGAAGCCGCGGACCAGGCCGATGTCAGTAAGGCGGCATTGATCACCTACAGGAGCATGAGAAGTGCATTTTTTTATGATACGATACTTACCGAGGGTAACCCTTTAATGCCAGCTTGGTTAATCGCAATTACAAATGGAGACGCAGAAGCATTATTGGAGTTTACGTTCAGCAAGGGGTTGTTCGAAGGTACCAGCAAACCAATAACGAAGACGCCGCCAATATAAAATAGCAGAAGTCGGATATAAACACGACGGATGGCTTTGGGGAGGTTCCTGCGCGGGTTCTTGGCTTCTGCAGCAGCCATCTGGCGTGTTTCAACCTCAAGAGGTCCAAGGAAGGATATTACAACTCACAGCCACGACTTCTGACCCAACGTATGCGAATGCAGCTTGTGTTACTACACGAGACCAGCCTAGAAAACGGCCTGTGATGCCACTGATGCCATAAAATTGGACAAATGGGCCAGGGTCCTTCCAGTAGCGAAATCCAATACGATCATGGTTCGGGCCACCGCCAAGGTCAAGGACGATGCCTAATATGATAAGACCGACAATCGTAACAACCTTGATGGACCTGGTTCGCCCCTAGCGTCAGGCAAAGGAATGAACTTCCGGGGGAGAGAGCCCTACGCGAACATGAACTCGGTTTCACCATACACACCTGAAGTAAAATTTGAGCCAGAAGAGAAGACAAATCGCGTGAGTATTTACCAACGCCGCTCAAATTAATCCCGATGGCAACAACGAGACACATTGTTATCCATACAGCATTGTTTACATCAGGATGCCAGAAATTCATGATAGTAGCTGCTGCGGACAACTCGGCTTGGATATAATGAACGGCATTCGTTGCAGGACGATTCGGAGACCGTACCTGGTAATGTCACCTGATGGGAGAGTAACATTCAGAAACTTGAAAAATTAAGTAAATGTCCACATTACCGTCCAATTGTACCATAAATTCCATCCCAACGCAAATGAGAATGCTGGATCAACGAAGCGCTCGGCGAGTTTAATATGACCTCCGGCAATCGGGAGGTAGGAGATCATTTCTCCGATTGTGATCTAGTAAGAAAGCAATGACAAATGAAAGTCGGAAAATTACACTTGACTGACCATCACACAGTAACATATAGACCCAATGAACATGTAACCTAATAGAAGGCCTAGAGGACCGCCATTCATGAGTGCTGATCCAGTCCCAAGGAATAGTCCTGTGCCAATCACACCACCAATGCTGAAAAGAAGTAATGTGTCTCGGTCTTTACGATCAAAAAGGTTAACAGATAATTACCTTATCATTGCAACATGACGATTTTTAAGCTCTCGGTGAAGTCTAGAATCTGGTGGTGGTGTATAGCTGCCATTGCTGCTTGCGCGCTCCGCTGAAGCAATATCAACCTCAAAGGCTTTCTCCTTGTTTGGAGAAGAGAAACTATCGCTCATTGCTATGGCGTGAACGGATGAACGGAAGGAGACTGGGCAGAGACCCACATTAGAATTGTGCTTTATATAGGTATCTCGTTGACTGTTAGACAGCGATAGCGGTGGTAAAGATTGCGAAAATGATCATGGGAATGCCATAGCTTCAAGTAGCATGATCATGCGACGGCTGCTTGGACAGTGCCAAGGATTGACAATGTCCGGGAAGAAGCCACTTTACGTATTATCGGCGCTTCGCAACTCTAGAAAAGACGAGCGCGAGTGATGGCCTGCGCTAGCATGGTCAGTCACTGCTGAAATCGTACGTGGCCGCGGCTTGGCTGAGCCACTGCAAGCGCAGCCGCCTGTACCTGGGCCACGAATATGTAAGTCACACGTGACTCGAGTCTCGGTGCTTCTGAAATTGCATGGGGAGCAAGCTGCAGCAGTACTACTTGGTGGCTTTCTTGAATACATCTGACTCGCTTTATTTTTCTTAACTCCTTTCCCCTTCATTTCACGCAAGGACTGCTCGCACTATTTTGGAGTTTGAACTTGCAGGCACAGAATTGCGTTGGACATTCGGATGAGTTCCTCCCTCTCGATTCGTAGTCTCAGGACCGGTGAGTTCGTCAGTTTCTTGGCTTTCGATTCAGTTATTCATGAACAGCAGACCCAACAGAACCCCTTCATCAAGTCAAACTGCTGTCGGCGCTTCGTAGTGGTATGAAACCACCTCTCTCTTCCCCCATCTCATAGCAAACCCTCTTCCTCAGGCGATCCTGCTCTCATACATCCATTTCTCGCTGAAATCGGCAAGGAAAGACGAAAGTCTGTCGATGGAGACATCAACACTGGAGCTGCTGCCCTCCACCTCGCTATTCGCTGCGCTTCCGGTAGGTCATCGCTTATGCTTGCTGCTCTCACCTTCCCTCACCTGCAACCGAAGTCGATACTGTACAGCTACTCTTATCTCACAGAGCCATATCACCCAATGGTGTGCATCCACCAGCCTCTGGGACCACCCCTCTGCATCTTGCAGCCTCCCTCGGTCGTGCAGACATCGTAGCCGTGTTGCTTGACCAGGCCGGCATTGACGACACCCTCCGTGATAACAACGGAAAAACATGCAAAGACGTGGCAAAGGTAAAAGAAGTCATCCAAATTTTGCAAGGTGCGTACTCCCCATCTGTTCTTGTGCCCACTTCACCAATGCGACTCCTAGATTCGCGTTCCTTTTTGAACGCCTCATACAGGTCTCTTTTACGCTCATATATTTTGTCCCCCATGGACGCATCCCCGAATGCTGCGTTGGTAGCTCTACTAGAATCACCACGGGCACGTGGAGTTGATTTGTCGTACTTGGACGATGCATCTGGCACTTCTCTGCTGCATGAGGCAGCCAGGCGCAAAAACCTGCGCCTCATTGAACTAGCCGTGCGAGCAGGAGCGAGCGTTTTTGTGCGAGACCGTAGGGGGAAAATGGCGTACGAGGGCGCAGGAAAAGATGATCACGTACGGGTATTTTTGCGACAGTGTACGTTCTTCCGTGTGCGCTCCCTTACCCACGGCGCTCACAACAATGATAGTCGCAAACCACGATACCTCTCTCATTGAGGTCCCGTCTTCGGAACCTCCTGTCATGAAGGGCTATCTCAACAAATACACCAATGTTGCTAAGGGCTATAATACTAGATGGTTTGTTCTAAAAGATGGTGTACTCTCATGTCCGTCATTTCCCGCCTCGTTTTGTTTATGCGCGGCGCTCAACTCACTGCAGACTACCGGCATCAAGAAGACGAAGACATAGCTAGCCGCGGTGCCATCGCCATGAAAACTGCCATCCTCAAAATCTCGCCTGGTGGCGACAAGACGCGGTTCGAGATCCACTCGACCCCATCCCGAGGACATACCACTGGGCAAAAATGGTACATGCGTGCCAACCATCACGTTGAGGCCGCCGGGTGGACTCAGGCGCTTGGAAAGAGCATACAATTGGCGCGGCGCGATGAGCAAGTCCTGCGCAAGAGCGGGGAGAGCGAGTTGAGCGCTTTGAAGCCCAAAAGTGTGCGCACGAGCTTCCAGTCGGTGATGTCGGTGCGGCGAATGGATGCGGGTACCCGCGGCGGAGGATCACAAAGCTCCTTTATGGGTATAGCAGATGAGAGCATGGAGGATGGGCCACCTCCTGAGACGAGCAAGGCAGCTAAGAGCCGTTCTACCTCGGACAATGAAGAGCACAATGATAATTCTTCAGCCTCAGTTCTCACACAGTCGCCTCCTCACAATGCGACTTTCGACCTGCAAGGGAACTCGACGGCAGCACAGATGGAACTCACCGCCCAGCTTCTGTCTAACCTCGCACTGCCGCCAGATGCAGCGCCCAGGACGCAAGAACTCCGTGCAGCGCTTAAGGAATCATTTACAATCGTACAAACGATGATAGACGAGTATATTCAGATGGCCAAGGACCGCGAGGAGTGGTGGAAATCTCAACTACAGCGTGAGCGTGAGAGACAGACTGTGTGGGAAGAGAGCTTACAAACTGTCGTGCGGGAGGGCGAGGTTCTGGAACGAGAGCTGCGCATGCGGTCTCGGAAACGAGGTAGCAGGTTCTTTGACGCCGGTATAAACGATATAGGTAGCGGCACGCTCCGACAGCGCCCGACTACCATGACGCTCGTATCTCCTGTGGCTGAAGAATCCTATTTCTCACCCTCAGAATGCCCTGCACCAATCACTATCGTCTCCCCGCCTGGGGACGTCAATGGCCTGTCCACGTCGACTGTGCCATCGTCACCCGTGAGTGCGGGGGTCACGCCGACTGCACAGCGTATGCCGCGACACGGTGAGGAGGACGAAGATGCCATCGACACGGACGAGGAAGATGAGTTCTTCGATGCCATCGAGGCCAATGCGCTCCCCAATCTCGTTGTCAGCCAATTGCTATCGAGGCCGGCGCATGCAGTACCTGCGTTGTCTTTTATGAACAGGGAACATTTCGCAGGTTATCAGAACCTGAGGACGAGGTTACCTATTGGGTCGGATAACAGGCCAAGCACGAGTCTGTGGTCTGTGCTGAAGCATAGTATTGGAAAGGATTTGACGAGAATTAGTTTCCCCGTCATGTTCAATGAGCCGACAAGTATGTTACAGCGGATGGTAAGTTTTCTTTGGCTAATGGAAATGTGCACACTGACTTATTTCGAGTGAAGGCGGAGGACATGGAGTTCTCGGAGTGTCGTAAGTGACTCATTTATGTGCTCACTGGTCGCGGTGACTCATCAGTTGACAGTCGATGTCGCTGCCCGCGAGCGAGACCCGCACCGGCGGTTAGCATTTGTGGCCGCATTCGCAATGTCAAATTATTCATCGACCATCGGCCGTATAGCTAAACCATTTAATCCTATGCTCGTAGGTGCCTTTCGTGTCTTTCTTGTAGGCAAATGCTCAACTCGTCCAGAGCGAAACATTTGAATACGTCAGACTCGACAAGGAGTATCGCTACGTATCTGAGCAAGTCAGCCATCATCCCCCCATCTCCGCTTGTTGGGCGGAATCGCCGTATTGGCATTATTATGGAGAGGTTTGATTCGTTGTTGTGTCGCATCATTTGTCTGCTAATGAATGTTTACACCAGGTAGACGCGCAAAATAAATTTATGGGGAAATCATTCGAGATTCGTCCTACTGGCGTTGCGCATGCTGAACTTCTTCTTCCTGAAGAATGGGCGCCTGACTACCCAAAGTGTACTGCTGCTGGCATCCAGGGCAAGGTCGTCGAGCACTTCTCGTGGAAGAAAGTTACTACCAATGTGTCAGGGTTCATCTTAGGCTCTCCCACTATCGATCACTATGGAGACATGATCGTGAGTGATTCTGTCTTTCCTCCTTTCCATGCTTCAAAAATGAAACCACGTTATTACAGGTCACGAATCATCGCACTGGCGACCAGTGTGTGTTGGCATTCAAGCCGAGAGGATGGCGGGGTAAAGACGCATACGAGATCACTGGTGCCGTGCGAGATGCAAACGGAGAAGTAACCCACGAGGTAGCTGGACGGTGGAACAGCCAGCTCATATGTCGCGCAGTCGGTACAGGTAGCGGATTCCTGCACCCTGACGCTACTGTAAGTGGACCCTCTTCGCCGAACTACACCGCAGAGTACATCCTCCTCTGGCGTAACTCCGAAAAGCCTACCGCACCTTTCAACCTCACGCCATTCGCAATCACGCTCAATGACTGTCCCGACGAAACGCTAAGGTCATACTTGTGCCCGACAGACTGCCGGCTGCGACCTGATCAACGGGCGTTTGAGATGGGGAAGTATGAGTTTGCGAATGGGTTGAAGATGCAGCAAGAGGAGCGGCAGCGGGCGACACGGCGTGCAAGGGAGGAGGGGCGCGCGCCGCCGCATCGACCCAGGTGGTTTAGAGCGGAGACAGATGGGGATACTGGGGAGAGAGTATGGACGCCGTCGAGGGTCGGGAATAGGTTGGAATATTGGGTGGAGAGAGAGAGGGTGTGGGAGATGGGAGGTGGGCAGCCTTGGGAGGATGTGGAACCTATTTTTATAGAGGACGTTGTCTAGTTGGCGCGAATGATTCATGGATGGAGCGGGATTTGTATTTAGCTGTCGGGCTTTTGTCAACATGGCAATGAAAGAGGGACAAATATGATTGATACAAGTATAGCCTGACGTCGACTCAGGGACGATGGGTCCTAATCAAGTTAGATGCTGACACTGCTCAAATATCGCTGAGCTCCTTTCTGTTATGGATGATAGCAACAAAAATTGATCAAATACAAGCCAAAAAACTGCCCTGAGCAAGGTTCGAACTTGCGACCTCAGGATTGCCCGAATATACTCGGTCATATTTATAATATGAGACCTGCGCTCTAACCAACTGAGCCATCAGGGCTGTGCAACTCTGTTGTTGTTGGAACATATTACCTCCCGACATACTTACAAAGTACTTGAAATCGGGCCGAAATTAACCCCTGACTCAAGTCCCATGACCCGATAACTTTCATGTCGACGTGGGACACGGAATGCGACACGGAATGCGAACAGCTTGCTCCAAGACCACTCAATGGACGGCATACATAAACTCGGACTCTCTACAGCTTTAGCTAAGGCACGTAAGAGTTACCAAGAAGGAGGGATCCCGATTGGCGCTGCCCTTGTGTATCACGGGTCTTCAACGGATCCCAAAGATGCAGTTGTTCTGGGATGTTCGCACAACTCACGGATTCAGAAGTCATCGCCTACGTTGCATGGAGAGATAGCTGCCTTAGAGGATGCAGGGAGACTCAAGGCACAGGTGTATAGAGGATCCACGATGGTGAGGCTCGCGATGTGAATGTTGGGTTAATAGTACCTGATACTATTTGGTGCTTGGTTTTGAACAAAGTACACGACCTTAAGGTGGGGTTAAATCGTCATCCGTCACTAGCTTTTTAAATTATTGATAACTCACCGCATGAATAGTCCTTGCATTATGTGTACAGGCGCAATTCTACTTTACAAGATCCCACGTGTCGTCATCGGAGAGAATGAAAGCTGGGTAGGAGGTGAAGAGCTGCTGAAAAGCCAAGGCGTTGAGGTCATAGTGGTTGATAATGCAGAATGCAAGGAGCTTATGAGGAAATTCATTGTCGAAAAACCGGAGGTGCGTTGTCATGATAGTCTATTACAGATGCCCTGGGCATGTTTGCGATAATTGACGATCTATGTGCAGGAATGGAATGAGGATATCGGCGAGATCTAGTAGAAAAATCTGTCTACACCTCCCAGCTGGTAAAACGTATGCATCTATGTCACAATGCACCAATATAACAAGATGCACTATGAAGATCCAACCAACACCGTCACAGCTTCTCCCATCCCGTTCTTCGTCACCTCCCTTATACTGAGTTCTACAGCACCATCGTTGCTAATGATTGCTTGAACTTGCACCTTCGTCTTGGCCTTGGAAGTGTTGGAAGGCGAAAGTGATAATGAAGCTAAGAATGCTTCTTTTGAGATCGTCTTCTCCTTTACCTCCTCTAACTCTTCTTCCTCCTCGTCCAGTGGTTCGTCTTCTTCATCTTCGAATTTTTGGGGCTTGACATGTTCTACCCTAACTCCTTCGCTAACTTCCCAGAGCTCGAAGCCAGCTCGATCTTCAGACCCACTGACATTCACCTCCACAGTGACAGTGCGCCTGCATGGCAAAGGCGTCTCCTTCAGAATGAGGGGGACCCACACTCCGCCCAAGCCGCCCTCTGCTGCAGACTCCTGAGGAACCAGAAGGCCAATAGTGCGGCTCGTAGCGCTGACGCTGCTAGTGCCATTGCCCTTGATGAACGCCTGGCGAACCTCCTCGGTTTCTCCAGCAAGGCTAACAAGCAGTTGTGCTTGGAGAGCACAGCCGCGTGCCAGAATAGTGGTTGGGTCACCAATGCCACCGCCAGCGACTGTGCCAGCCTTGAATGGGGTAATGACGTTTTCGGTGAAACCTTCAGCTAAAGTCTCATCAAGGCCTGGCAAGCAAGCGCAACCGCCGATATACACGATCTCGTCAACGTCATACAAATCCGTCCCTGCGCTTGCTACAAGCTCCTTCACCTTTGCGTAGACCTTGTCATATACCGAGCGCACCTCCATATCAAATCGGAGCCGGTTGATGGAACCAGTGTAGTCGAGACCATCTTTGAGTGACTCTACGGAACACGTAGCGGCACCAGGACTCGCGCTAAGCGTGCGCTTTGTGTGCTCAACTGCGAGTCTGAGTTTGGCTTCAGCGCGCTTATCAAGGGGATCAGAAGCAGGTGCGACAGTTAATGGCGTTTTTGTTTTTTTGGTGAATTCTTTTGCAAAGAATTTGATCAACTTGGAATCGATCTCATCTCCACCGACAGATGAGTCAGAGATAGTCGCAAGTGAGTATGCGAGGCCCTCGCGAATTGAAAGGAGAGACAATTCGAGGGATGACGCGCCGAGATCGACGATGAGCTGTGTTCGATCAGAGGGGATCTCCTCTGATCCTGCAGCAGTACAGACTGCAACTGCACCTGCATCATCAAGCAATTGAAGAACATGAATTCCAGCATCCTCCGCGGCTTTTATCACTGCCTCTCTCTGGGCGTCGTCAAACCACGAGGGCAAGCTAATAACGGCGCCCAGTACTTTTTTCCCAAGGAAGTCCTCCGCGGATTGCACGAGCGAACCGAGAAATATTGTGGTCACTTCGGAGACAGTTAGGATGCGCTCAACTTCGATGGGCTCTGAGCGTGGAGTGGCAACTTGTGACGCTGCAGGTGTATTGGTAGCGGTAGTTTTAAGAGGTGAAGGTGCGGGTTGCAGGACCTTAACCTTGTAAGCTGCTGTGTCTGGTAGCGAAGGGTGCTGTATAACCGGTGCAGAGACAGACAAAGCCGCCTGCGGTACTTCTGAGAACCTATCATGTGCGTTCAGGCAGAATGCAATGTGAATGTTACCAGACAACACACTTTTTACCCAAAAGGTTGCGGAATCCGGTGATAGTATTTTGAGAGTTTTTGACCAGCTGGTGCCTCGCTTGGTTTCCGATATACTGAGATAAAACTTGAGTAAGTTGCATAAACACGAAGTAGGTTACCATATACCATCTCCTCCCCTTGAAACGCGATGGCACAAGCGATCTGACGCTCTCCATCCTCGTTGGCTATGCACTCAGCAATGCCTTCCTGTCATCCAGAAAAAAAAGTATGAGATTTTATGAGATTGACAGCAGGAACGAACGCACTTTGGTTAAGACTGCGATAGATGCATATGAGTTACCAAAGTTGATGCCAACAATGGAGGGTACTGCAGAGACCTCAATCGGAGCCTCTGCAGTACCATTCGGGATGAGTCCGTTGGGCGCCATGGTCTATGGAGGTTTTCAAAGGGTATGAGGATGAACTCAAAAGTTCCTGCACATGGGAAAAAAAATTAGTCACGTGTGAATGACAACTGATGCATATTATTATGATCCGAGTCTTATCCTGTCTTATCACTTGGCAAAACGATTATGATCTTCCTTCGTCTATGTATTTAAAGAGCTGATTAGAGGAGACTGCTGGCAGATCGCCCTTTACTTTTTTGTGTTAGCTTGCGGGTCTGGCCACTGGTAGGCCTGATGGATCGTGCTGTCCAACGTCTCCTAGCCATACAAAATGCACTCACAGACATTTCTGTCAGTGATGATCAGAAGGTGGACGGATTCATCTTGCCAGATGGTGCGGTGATGACTGCCAAGGCAGACTCTGTGTCGCCGACAAATTCCGTTCACATCGATGGACTGGCTGTGTGCGAGTATCATTTACTCGATCAGACCGCGCAGCTCGTCATTTCAGCTGTCGGTACGCAGTTCGAAAATACTGCATCACATGTACCAAGCTTTCAGGTGATTGAGATCCTTCCTTCCTCCGACAGCTCGTCACAAGCATCTGGAAACGACATGGCTGTGCAAGATTTGTGGGCGACTGTGTACGCACTCTTCACACTGTACCACAAGCAAGAAGTCATCCCTGTCGTACTGTCCCAGAAATTCAACAATAGCAAGAAACTACGCTCATATTTGCTTCGATCTGGCCTCGGGCGCACGGCGCATGTGCCTACAGACTCGAAGGAAGAGATATACTTGCAAAGAGCCGCGTTCTGGCAAGGTGCGGGAACACAAGGGTACCATACTCGCGGTTGGTTACCTCCATCGTCATTTACGGTTGCGCCTGTCCCCTACATCCAGTCATTCACCCGTACACCCACTGTCATTTCCGCGCACCCTCTTCGTCCAGTAAAGCCCAAACCGGGAGAAACGCTATTTAGGCGATTTTGCCCATCCATAGGGGAGACTCTAGAGTTCACGTACTTTGATCTTGGCATTGGATTGGAAACTTCAGAGCATTTAGACTCATTTCATCGTTGGCATAACCAAGAGCGGGTGAACAAGGCGTGGGGGGAACGTGGCTCGCTGGAGAAACACAGAGCCTATATCACGGAAGTGACAAATGATCCTGCTGTTCTGCCTTTAATAATGAGTTGGAACGGCGAGCCCATGGGGTATGCGGAGATCACGTACCTGAAGGTAGGCATCTCAGACTTTCTTGAAGACATGCTAAAATGGTAGGCAAGGAAAATCACGTGGCGCCCTACATTCCCGGTGGTCCTGGAGACTGGGACAGGGGTCTCCACGTCCTTGTCGGAGAAGAAAAGTTCCGTGGTGCTGACCGAAGTACGTTATGAATCACTGCGCGCAAGCCTGGTCTCACAAAAAAATAACCGTGCAGCCACTACGTGGCATCGTGCTCTGATACACTACTGCTTCTTGGCTGATCCCCGCACTGAAAATGTGATGGGTGAACCCAAAGCTGACAATTCCTCCATCATGAAAGTGGAACTTGACTCGGCCATGCATATCGCAACAGTAAGTTGGATAAATTCCACTGCGATCGTCTACTGAAGTGTAAGCCCAGATTTTTGACTTCCCCTACAAACGTTCTGCACTTGTCTGCGCTACCAGAGAGCGCTTCTTCAGGCTAGACATACTATGACAATGATGAGTTTTGCTGGTACCGAAACACCTGGTAAATAGTGCAAACTGTATCCATATCTTCCTACATGGTATGGTGAAGAGAGACCTGGATAAGTTGTGATATAATGTTTTTCTGTGAAGCCCAAAAATAGAACTGGACAAAAAACGTGGGGTAGATCACGTGTGACAGAATTCATTGCGTGTGGCCACGTGACAATGTCCCGAATCGCGCTCCCTCTTACGAGTTCTGATCTTTCAATTCGACCACAACAAATACGAGCATTTCTACTATGTCGATGTCTGCAACTTGTCCACATGCTCATGACATATCTGGCTTGAGAGAACCAGAACTAAGCCAGTCCGTTCACAGGGAAGAATGCACGCAATGTTTTGACAATCAGGTAGGTTGATTAAGGAGCCTGTATTATACACAATTCCGGAATTCACGCCTGTGCAGGATGGCCCTATGGGAATCGACGTTTGCTTGATGTGCTTTAATGGATCATGTCTTGACTCAGATCGTCATCATACGCGCAATCATATCCTTCGATCAGGGCACTCATTCACTCTGAATGTCAAGCGCATCCCAAAGAAGAAGGTTTCGAATCGCGTGAGTGGCAACGCATTTATGTGCAACGTACACTAGAACAGTACTAGGCTGATGGAGAGGAGCCACCGACTAAAATGAAAAAGCTTGCCATTAATGAGGAGCGCGAAGAAGACAAATACGAGCATATCACTGTATTCAAGTGTTGGAAGTGTGATCTGCAAGGCGGAAAAGAAGTAGCGATTGATGTTGCAAATGCAAGTATACTCACATGCTACTTGTTTGATCGGCATCGCTGATATTACCACCACAGACAAAGCGTCTAACTGATGGCGTCATGCTATCGCTTTCATCTGCACGTCAATCTGAAGTTAAAGCTTGGGAAGAGGAGATTACGGCTTGCGAGCACACACTTTGCTTGGAACAGCTCCAGAGTGGAACCATACCTCAAGAAGGTGATAATCAATTTCTTCCTGATCAAGAATGCATTTTCATGTCCAATATTAGGTCTAGCGCACTGCGCCTCTTGCGAGCTTACCTCAAATCTCTGGCTTTGCCTAACTTGTGGTGCTCTCGGATGCGGTCGTGCTCAATTTGGTGGCATTGGCGGCAACGGCCACGCACTAGCACATTTTAATACAACCCAGCATCCTGTTTGCGTAAAACTTGGAACTATTACCCCTGAGGGCGGTGCTGGTCAGTTGTTATTTCTCGTTCCTATAATATGTATCTGATCCAATTTCCAAGATGTATATTGCTACGCATGTAATGACGCTCGTATTGACCCAGAGCTTGTACCCCACCTAAGTACCTTTGGTATCAATGTCGCGGCACAGAAGAAGACCGAGAAGAGCATGACTGAGCTCGTGCGTTATTGGATGAAAACAATACTGTTGTCTCAAATCTGACCCTCAAACCAGCAAATCGAGCAAAACCTACTGTTTGACTTCTCCCTTACGGCCGAGGACGGTTCTGCACTTCAACCAATCTTTGGTGCTGGTGCTACAGGTCTTAGCAATCTTGGAAATAGGCATGTTTTCCTTTTTTAACAACTATTGTTTACGACAATTGCTCCCCGCAGCTGCTATATGGCCTCCGTTATTCAGACACTGTTTTCCCTCCCTCTTTTCCAAATCCGTTATTATGGCAAAGGACCTTCCGGCACAAGTTCCGCTTATGTCTCTCCGACAGCAGCTGCTCATTGGGAGAATTGCACTCAAGCCCTCCCTGCAGATTGCCTGGAATGTCAGATGTACAAGCTCGCTGATGGTTTACTCAGCGGACGATACTCTAGGCCTCACTCAGATCACGAACAGGGTATGTTGAAAGACGAGATCAATCAATCATATTGTAGACTATGTGGATGACATCTGACGCTCGCCCACGCAGCTCCGAGTGACGCTCTCGCACACCCAACACCTGAACATACTCCTTGGCAGGCGGGCCTGAAGCCAGCAGGATTCAAGGCTCTCGTTGGTAAAGGCCACGCTGAGTTCTCCACCATGCGCCAGCAGGATGCGGAAGAATTCTTCAGCCACCTGTTGACGGTACTTAGACGATTCAACCACCAAAACACTCGTGGCGTATCAGGTATCAGAAGGCTTTCTCATGTATCACACGTACTAATCCTGCATATAAGAATCTGAACCGACCGAAATATTTGCCTTTGGTCTCGAACAACGTCTCCAGTGCCAGTCCTGCCACAGGGTCAGGTATCGCGTGGACACGATGGATGTCCTTAGTCTTGGTGTACCCGCTCACGAACTCGCTGATGGCGAAGCGGATACGGGAGCGGGAGCGGGAGAACAAGAACAGGGAACTGTCGGTGCACCAGACGAAAGTGGTCCAGGAAAGAAGCGGTACCGCTCCGTTTCTTTAGAGCAGTGCTTGAACCTATTTCTCGGGCCGAGCGGACAAGAGGCTCTTGAATACCAATGTGAAGGAGGCTGCGGAAAAGTGAATGCCGTTAGGTATGCAGATGTCGTTTGGTCTGCCGAAAGGTTGGCTAAGGGTGGACTTAGGCAGATGCAGTTTGCTACTTTCCCTGACATCCTGGTGCTGCATGCAAAGAAGTTTCAGCTTGTGAATTGGGTCCCAACGAAGCTAGGTGAGCTTTTGCAACTTGCAACTTCGGTGCCTAATACCATTCTGACATACCCGAATCGCAGATATACCTGTGATCCTTCCAGAGAATGATGAACTTAATCTTGATAACTACCTCGGGCATGGCCTTCAGTCTGGCGAAGTGGAGCTACCAGATAGTTCTAACACTTCAGGTCCCTCGCAGCCCGAAGCTGATCCCGAAGCACTCTCTCAGCTCGAGGCTATGGGCTTCCCGACCGTCAGTTGCCAGAACGCTTTGATTGCAACTGGCAATGCTGGGGCTGAAGTTGCAATGGAATGGTTAATTATGCACATGGATGACCCAGGTGCGCCGAAATGAATCTACTTGACAGTTTAGTTAACGGAATTTTCTAGACATTAACATACCCATTCAAGCAGCAGGACCAGGACATGGTAATGCACCAGAACCACCCGCAGAGCAGGTAGCGATGCTTTCTGATATGGGCTTCACAAATGCGCAAGCAAAGAAGGCGTTAAGGGAGACCGTGAGTTGCTTCTGATTCGTCTTGGCTCTCATTCTGATAACGTTGTAGGATGGAAATGTAGAGCGCGCCGTCGAATGGCTATTTAACCATCCCGGTGACACTGGCGAAGATAACTCACCTGCTACCTCATCATCGGAAACCAAAAAGGCACCACCGGGTTCATCGCGCTTGCCTGCTCGATACAGGCTGAAGGCCTTCATATCACACAAAGGTCCCAGTGTTCACTCAGGTCATTATGTCGCACACATTCGTATGCCGATAGGCGATGCGATGGATGTAGATGATGGTATCGGAGATTGGGTGCTTTTTAACGACGAGAAGGTTGTGCGAGCGGATGAAGCGAGCGTCAGGGATCTGAAGAAACTGGCGTATATGTATATTTTCGAGAGGGAGTGAAAGAAGAAGAAAACGGGGAACGATGTTAAGTTGTTTAAAAGACCAAAGACTCAGGTGTATTTCTAGCTCTGCATTAGAATGTAAAGTCAACATCGATCATGATCAACCAATTCCCTCATCTCGACAGATCAGATCTCGGAAAATTCATCTAATGGCCTCGAGTTATGATCGTTGACTACGCGATCTCTCGAGTTAAGATGCCACGCAACGTCGACCTTTTCGATCATGAAATTCATAGATCGCCTTTGAGGCGCTCTTGCTGTTTGGATCAAGTCGGTACTTGTTTCAGAAATAGTACTGATAAGGAGATACTGCGTTGAGCGTTGGTTACTGAGAGCAATCACGCTATTGATGGGGATTTGTGGCGGTGACCTCGAGGGCTTGAAACACTGCAGGCCGAAGTAGTACCAGTTGCATTCGCTCCAGCATCACGGAAAGAACCATCTTCAACAGTCTCTGTTGTGTTTATTAGGGGGAGCTACAACCATATTCTCCAGCTCTAGATGATCCACTCGGGAGGGGGTTCGGATTGGTTGAGCCAAATAAGTCCCCAAGCCGTTTATAACGTTATCATGCGATTCGTTCGCTGCTCGTAGATTGAACAGTATGCGGGAGGCAAGAACGCTGTGCACGACTGACTGCGGGCTTTTCTGATTCAGCTCGAATATAGAGTATGCCATGATATTATTTACCCGTAGAAAATAAAGGTATATGGTGACTAGACAACCTGATCAGAAACTTCTCTCGCGACAAAAAGTAAGCGGCTCACAGGAAGCACAGCAGTGCCGATACAATTTATCATCGACGCCACTGTAGAAACTAAGGCGATGTGCTTGACAAAACCCTTCAAGACTTACGAATAATGCACAGCATGTAAATCACGCCATCCCGATATACAGTGACAACCAATGGTGTACTTTCCTGTCGGTAAAAATTAAAGCGTTTGTGCAGTGTCAAGGACATCAAAACTGGCAGAGGTTAGTGGCCGCTGGACGCAATGATAGAAAAGCTACATACCAAGTTGATAGATCATGAGTAACCCATAAGCGATGCTCACGATGTTCGCGTGTTCTTCCCCCTCAACCCCATACCGTATTGCATCTGTAATGTAAGGTGAGCAGGAGAAATCTTGAGGGAGAGATACAGACTTCCGGGTTTACAGGTGACGACATTTATAATTATTACCGTAACTGTTATCACAGCCTAGAATGGCGTGTAATATTTGAGCAAAAAGATGGACAAGAGGAAAGAACAAAGATTACTGTGCTGCACAATGCTATCGCGGTTATGAACCCCTTTCCCCATCCACAGAACGCTTGTGTCCTCGCCACGAGCAAGACTAAAGAAAAGAGTCACAAGGGAAGCAACTTGACTTGGAGTTGACTCTGACCGTCAGCAGCAGCAGCATTCAAGGTGTTTAAGGCTAGCAAAAGTATTGAGAATTCAAAGCGGTTGAAGCGATATTATTATATACGCAACTGCCAGTCACAGCAATGTACCTCCCAGGTCTTGGCTGGAATATCATCAGGGATGCTTGAACTCCGTCACAAGAATTCAGGCGTACAATTCCTCCGAGAGGCGACTTGACGGTGTCTATTCGAGGTGAAGAGCGAGAATAGAAAAAGTGTCGCGAGTACTCACAATATAGGTACATAACAAAGGTCGCAATAGGTACATAGCGAGAGATAACAAAGGCTATCCTCACGATACACCACTTCCTCCCCCATACCCAACGAACCTGGCATTAAGTCAATGATGCACATGGTCATCGAAACATACTGACCTCCGAGTCGAATGTAATGCAATAGTCGAAAAGCTGGCAGGAGATGATCACGACGTCACTACTTGTCATATATCGTATTCGTTGCTCCTTACCAAAGCCGCTGTGGATGCAGCTGTCCCAGTAATTCAATTATGCAGAACGAAATGAGAATTTGAGTGCTACCTTCAACATACTGACTTTGAGTGAGCAAATGAAGCGGTCACTGGCCCAGGCCACGCCGTGCGAATGCAGAGTACGTACTGCGATAGTAATTTGACGTCCTATGAGAACTACATCATAGTCACCCATCTTGAGGTTGAAAGAAGGACTCTCTCGTAGTCGCACTGCGTGGGTCTGCTTGGGGACCAGAATCACAGTGGGGGTTAGCAGCGAGCGTGCTGCCGCAGCGTGTATCTGACAATCCCTGCTTGTAGCAACGTTACATAACGCCAGCTCCCCGTTTGCTCCCCGTTAATTTCAATTCGCGTTGATATGAATCAGAGCGATCAAGACACTTGATATCAACGGGGCCGGACTTACCCGGAAGTTGCAAATACTCTGCAGCAGATAGGGCTCATGCGGTATACGTATCGTACTAAATTGAATGTAGGATCCTTAGCACGGTTGGCCCATCAGAAAAAATCTTTTTACACTTATGTGTAGCAAGGGCTGAACTAAGTGGAAAAAGGGAAAGTCGGCATAATTCAAGTTTGATACTGAACATAGTACGTAACTCAAGTACCAGCTGTCACCGCAGGGCACGGACTCCAATATTAGAGTGTGTTGCAAAACTGCAGTACTCAGCAAGTACTCAGTATTCGGATTTGAAAAACGCGGCCTCGTTGCCTGTACCGGGACTTTTGCATCCAGGGAAAGTGATGTGATTCTTCCGTGTGGTCGGCCGTATTCATGTTTGGATGCATAAGTCCTAGTATAGCCAGTAAAGGCAGCGAGGCCGAGTTTTCCAAAAACGAGTACTGCAGTTTCACATGCAACACATTGTAAGAAGATGAGGAAGAGAAACGCGGCAATGAGATCGTCATAGCAAAAAGCTGGGCAGGTAGCCGATACTCTTGTGAGTCGGAGAACGAGTGCGAATAGCCACGTCATTACAGTGGCTACGCATGAAATTTGGTGGCGAAACCTCTGTGGTCGAGAGCAGGTAGAACGCAATGGCACCGTAATTGTCGTGACATCATGATGATGATTCAAATTAGGCTGATCATTAAAACGAGGGGGTGCCACGGTGCAACGGTAATGCTCCAAGAGGTAGGGTCTATCTCAGATGGTGGCATAGTGGTAGGATATGTTCGGACGGCAGAATAGTAGTGGAGCGCGTTCTGATGGTGGTGGTGTGTGATGGGGATGAGAAAAAAATTAGGAATACTTACGTACTCGTCTGAGACGCGGTCACAGCTCACGTGAATTCAAAATCATCGTTTACCCTCGTACCACCGCTGGCACTTACTATAGGAGTTGCTCGTATGGCTACTAGATATGCGGATCGGAACCGCATCACAGAAAGGTGATATTTTGTATCATGTATGTGCTTTCTTTATCCTCATTTTGTACTAGAGGTATGTAAATTACTAAATCCCAATCTCAAATAAGTCGAACGAGGTACAGTCTAGTCTGAATTCTAACATCCTGTAGCACTAGCGAGCATGCTGTACGGCTACTGGTCCTGGTTAAGCCATTGCGCAGCTAGCTCACTTGCTACCCGCAATGACTTGCACATCGACATCGAGCTTGGATAGCTTGGTCGACGATATTCTCCTATCGATCTTCCAGACCTTGTCTGTGAAAGAAATATTGACACTAAGACGAGTCAGTCCATCATAATTATCTGAATGCGAACTCACAGACATATCACCTTTCTCAGACCTCCAAACGATATTATTTCCTGTCTAAACATCGCAGCCTTTGGTATGCGGCATTCTGCACTGAAGTATTGGCCCGACACCTTCCGCCCCCTGGCCCTTCGCACTCTCTCCATGCTCTGCCTTCTGCAGATCTGGAATATCGCACATTATTAGCGCTTTCCCTCGAAAAACTTTGGCCGCGATCCACGCCAAATGTTATTGTTTCGAGCAGAAGACGAGAGACCGTTGACCAGATCCTGCTTATCCCTGGTGGAACGCAGGTCTTGACCGTTCATGGAAATAAAGTGGTCTACTGGCTTATCTCTGGGCGGCCAGGGGTTACATACAAACTTCAGAAGGTCGGAGAGTGGTTGTCACCGAGTGATGACGCTTGCATAGCTGTGAAGGATATAGATGGCCAGGGGATCATTGCCATCGGTTGCAGAGACCAGTGAGTCTCTCGTCATCTCGACACGAAAGGGAAAGGGTCGCTGACAGTAGCCAGACCAAATAAGCATGCCACTATATTGTCTCTCGCCTCGAAGCCTGCCCTCAGCAAGCTATGCGACTATTCCCTCATTTCTGGCACCGTCGCAGGGATATCGCGGCACTTACTTTTCCTAGATACTACGTCAGTGCAAGACGGCGGCGGTCTTGAGCTCCTAGATTGGCATGCCCAGACAGATGGCACTGCTTTGCTCCCACGTATACCCGATTTGGTGAGTGAGCCAAATGCGACCTCAAATAACAGACCCGTGTGATACTGTTATAGTTCGGTCCATTTTTGGGCTTCGTCCACTTCTCCGACCATATACTTGTAGCATGGGAGACATGCATTAGCGTGTTCCCTGTGCCTGACATACCAGCCCAGGGACGGATGGTGGTCGCCCATACCAAAGTGTTCATGTTTTCCGAGCCCATCAGCTCGCCTGTTGCCTTCACAGCTTGTGTTCCTCAAGGTTGGACCGGCCCAGATGAGGCTCCGGCGTACCCACCTTCCCACGAAACGGCTTCCCTCACAATCGTCGCGCGTCCCAAGGGTAAGTTGGGCAGAATTGCTCTGTCGATGCTTATTCCACCAGACAATGACGATGGCGCAAAACATCCGTCCAGCTTCCCATATCGGTTTCTCCGACTATCTCCATTTGTTCCCGGCGTGCTGGGAGATACAGACAGGGGTTTAAGGGGGCAAGAATGCACGCAGATATGCATGGGATCGTCTGGGCGCGGGCTGTGCGTCTTTGGGCGGGAGGTCAGACTGTGCGGGCCCAGTCTGGTGTATATTCCCCCTTGCGAGATGCAGTTTGGCCCTACCTTTGAGACGGGCAAGGCGATATATGAGATTGAAGCTGGGGGTGATGGCGTCAGTGGAGACAAGGTGGACTTCGACGAGGGAATGGGACGGTTAGTAGTTGCGAAGGGAAGCGGGGGCTTTGACGTGGTCCAGCTACTGTAGCCGATCAGTACTCCCTCGTGTTGCATGAGCTATCCATCGCTACCAATGACTCCAACCTCGAATTTCATACGAACAACCACATTGGGAAGGTCCTCATTGAAGTGCAGTTTGCGAAAAAGGGCAAGACAACTCAGGGGATGGGATGTCACACTGTCCTACCGAATTTGATGATGAGAAGAACAGAATTCGCTATTATGTTCTATTCACAGCACGGGAGCACATTTGCAAAGTTCTCATTTCCAGGAGAGTTCTCACCACCCACTGCTTCTCATAGAAGATCTAGATATGTCATGTGCATGTAGCGAAACTGTGTCAAGAATGTGACGAAGAATCGGACGAGTGACAACGGTGGTACAAAGAACCCATGAAACCAGTACATAGGACCAACAATTACTTGATGCATCCCATTCTCAAATCAAATATTGGCCGTGGCAAATGCTGTAATATCAAAAGCCACAGAAACATACCAGCATGCATACCCTGCGCCCAATTGATCGTAGCATTGGTCTCGATAAAACGTCCGAGGTAATCTCGCGTCGCAAAGACTAGATTCCAGGAGCCAAGATCCGTGGCGAAAGCGATAAATCGGGATTAGCCGACGAGGCCCTCGAAGCCTTCTGAGATCTGTAGCGTATGTAGTACGCAGACATCGAAGGATGCGTCAGGGACAGTAACAGGAAGGAAATCGATCTTACCACATAGGGCTGGTGCAAAGCATGTGGGAGAGGTCGACACAGCACCCCATAGCCTTATCGTCGACAGTAACCACATGCTATCTGGGAGTCCAGAGTTGAGTTACGTGTGCTTTGCCACAAAACAAGATTAAGTTGTGTTTGTCTGTCACCGAGAGTTGCATGACACGAGGGTTGGAACATACCGAAAGAAATGAACAGGTTGTTCTCATGACCGGATGAACGTTCAACTTTCTCGACCACTCAGCCTATGGCATTCGGCGCCCTTAACCCCGCGCCGAACCGTGGGAGGTGCATAGAGGATATCCATTGGGCAAGGCTATGACGCTTCTGAGAACGCAAAACGTAAAAGCTAAAGAATACTTACTTTGTCAATCGTCTTCACAGAACGATTCAGAGAAAAGGACGTACGGGATACTCCGATGAGCCTCCACGATCACGCTTGAGCTTGAGGATGCGACGTGGCCCGTGGGGTACCAGGGGAGAATTGCGGGGCGCGCGAGACGTTGCCGATGATGCAGCATACTCTGGACCTTGCGCCCAGGAACCTCTGCAGAGATACAGGAAGTCTGCCCGACGAATACGTTTCAGATGACCTTGCTTGCAAATTAGAAGGTATTGGAATATCTGAGGGCAATTGATTCGACAATGAATGCAACGTTGCAGATCGGCGGAAGCTGATCTAGAAGGTGCACATCGATGAAACCTTGCCCTCTCGCTGGCCGGATCGGGTATCAGAAACCACTATCAAGGTGTTTCAGGAGTCAGGCCTATAGGACTTACAAGAATAATTCTGGCTGTACGGTGCAGTCGGAGGAGCCTATCGCGTAATAGACTGCGGTGGCTCAACTTACAGTTGCCGTGTCCTCAGTTCGCTCCTCTCTTAATTAAGTTTGCACGTGCAAGTATTTACCCAACAGCGGGTCCAAATTGACCACACAGAAGTCCAGGGTCGTCCAGGGCTGCCCAGGGCCGTCCCTTGAAACAACCAGAGGCTTGAGATTTTTGAGGGCTGTCAGCGATGCTCACACACCAATATCAGTTGCCCAACAAACCCAATATCCATTAAATTATGATGACTAGACGCGTAGCAGAGTAAAGGACCTCCCGGGCTGAGTATAAGCTCGCTACCCGTATTAAAAATCCAATCTTCACCTGAAGCACTGGGCTGGGTGGGGACAAAACAAAAGCAACAAAAAACCACGGGGAATGAAAGAGATGGACCCTGGTATGAATATAGGTATGCGATGTGTCTAAATGCGATGCAATAACGTGATGAGGATGGACGATGAGAGGGTGTGCCGCTTTATGTTGGTAATGCAAGATCTACAATAGTTCCCAGCAGAGGAAAATATAAAAGGAAGGAAAGTCTAGGCAGGCCAATTAGGCCGAGAATTTTGGTTTCTGATTGTTTCCAGAATAAGACGTGTGGACTAGGACAAATTGGAGACGGGTACTTACAGATTTCCGCATCATCAAGGGCGGAGATGAACTGGGCGAATTTGGGTTATGATGAGGCTAGAATGACCGAAAAAGAAATGGCGGCGGTCAGCCCATATGCTGAGAGAGATCAGACTAGTATCACGTACGGGGTTCATGTATGCAGGGATGGGTGGTGGATTCTGCGAGTTTGATGCGGCAGTCTTTGACAGGACATTTTTGAGCTGTGAGAGAGGAAAAACGCGTTGAATGAAGAGTGGCGAGTGGCGAGAAGGGAAGAAAATACCTTGGCTTCGCTTTGGGCAGCCCGCTGCGCGTACATGTTTGGATGTAGTGACACACTGTCCATGCTTTTGGCTTGGGGTAATGAAGAAAGACCGCATGAGAGGCTTGGAAGAGCGACAAGCTTTTCGGCACGAGTGTTGGAGGGTTGAAGTGTTGTCATTGTAAGAGACAAAGGAGTAGTCGTCGTCGTCTAAGTGTCTAAAGGACAAAGGTAGGGTTGCAAGACCTAGGATGAGGAGAAATATATAATGTTCGAGGTTGAACTTATATAAAGTAAATGCGTTAAGAGCCGGATTCATTTCCCGCGGGATGCCGCAGTCACACCACAGTCACATCAGGGAAGGTCATCGAGGTTACTCTCATAAATTGTTCTCATAGGGATGTGCAGGTACTAGATCTGCTTACGGTGTGGACGACCCTTATTTTCGGACCCATTTAGTGCGCGGACATGGAAGAAACTCGACTGGTACATAAACATCCAATTACGAACGATAAGCTCACTCTCACCATAAGATTTACTACCTTTTTAGCTGAGCTTCGAATGCCTGCAGGCGCATCTTACCCATGTCTCCCGTCAAAAGCTTCGCGTAATTTTTGGGGGTCCTTTCGCAGTTATCTATGTCAGTTCATGGTTAGCCTGTGCTCACAAGTAATCATATAGATTCGGTTGGCTATGCGCGGTCTCCTAGGAAATATCCAATCTTCCGTTCCTCAGCATGTCTTTCATTTTCTCAGTGCCACGAACTCTCCTCAATGAAAGTTCTGAACACAATGATGACGGTCCGTAAATATTAACCCGAAGCACGTCGTCTCATTGATGGTGAGTTCAATAATATCTTTGCAATGTGAAAAAGCCACGAATCAGTGCATCTCACTTATCATCTAGCAAAGTTTCGCCACTATGCGGCTGGGCGAATTTCTATTCGCTGTCCCACATCTGCATATGGCTTCGGCCAAGTCCGTCTTCATTTTCTTCTCTGGGCTTGTACAAGCGCTCCGTTGTGTTTCCCACCGCGGCGTGCCCTCATTATCACGACAATGCAACGGATCCGGCCGCCCGGCGAGGACAACATCTCATCAATGGCGAATTGTGTCGTCACCGCGGACGCATTTATTCTTCTCGATCGCTCCTAATGAACAAAGGCCTCCTCCTCACGATCAGGCGAAGCCTGCCCCCCCTCTCTGATTGCCGTCTATCTGATATCAGACAGCATGTCAGCTGAAATGTCTATCAGTCGTGCATCTGACATTCCTTCCGTCTCTATCGTGAGTCACACGATTCCGACGGTATAGCGGATGCAAAGGAATATGCGGATGTCTCCCAGGTGACAAGGTGCGAGATCAACGCGAAAGTCGCGTCACGGCACCGAACGTGGGTGTGAGATTTAATGTGCTCGACGTTTGCCCTGGTAAAGAAAGGTTGATCTTTTGGGTGCACTTTGCACCTTCCTCCAGGGATGTCAAACACGAGTTTTGACATTACGGCACCCAACATTTGATTTCATCGATGCTGGGCGTATCATTGGATGTCATATTTCTCCCGAGAATGACGAAGCACGCCACGCCGCTCTCGCAACGTATGTCGTTCATTATGAACTTCGATCGTAATGTTCATTTCCCTCCCTCCTGAAAAGAACTCTCGCGGTGTGAGATACAAGATACAAAATCCTCGTATCTTAGACCGCGCATCACACGGAACGCTTCACGGAGTCGGAGTGCATTCGAACGTTCGCCTCTAATGTGCATGGGGATTATCAGTAGGACATCCTCTATATTCACTTCTCCTCGGAGTATCTTCACCCCATCACCACTTCCCGTTGATGACGCTCATCAACGTAATACACTTACACATCAACTCAAACCATCCCCAATTTAGTCGATGGCTTGTACGCCATCGTATGCGGGCAGGTGCTGACATGCAGCCGGCCATTCAATAGTGCCCTGCACCAACTCCGTGAGAACTGCGATCACATCGTCGATGGGGCCGATGAGCTGGTCCGTCGTATCGCGCTCACTGCATGAACAAGGTAAAGTTAGTCAAACAATCACCAGAAAGAAGCGGACCGTCAGCCGCGGACCGCCACAGACGTACCGGAGAGTCATCGTCCGGTTCTGGACAGCTGTTTGTGGTCGATTTAGAGTTTGCAGGGTCAACGGTGCTCGTGAAAGAATGCTCACAGGCAAAGTCCAGCGTGACACCAAATGGTGTCCCCAATTCGTCGTTGCGGGCGTAGCGTTTGCCAATCGAGGTATTGGAATCATCGACACGGGAGAAGATACCAGCTTTTCGCAATTTGGTGGCTGGGGTCTGCAGTCAGCATTGAGGGTGCTTTTGCAAAGAAATGTTTTCACGCACAAACTTCCTGGACGAGGGGATTGAATTCTTCCTTGGCACTTAAAGGGACGATGAGAACTTTCGTGGGAGCGACGACGGGAGGCAGTGACAGGACCTTGGGGCATCCTGGAGTAAGCCCCGGGCCACCTAATGGAATAATTGACAAATATACTCACCCCACGTTCTATATCCTGCTCTCTACACCAGAAACTATGTTCAAGCAAAGTATAAAGGATACGGCCGAAGCCAAATGAAGGCTCGATGACATTTGGTGTGAATTCGCGAACTGCAAGAAATGGCAAAAGGTTAAATCGGGCGAACCCATATTATAAAAGGTAAGCGCACTTGATTGCTTAAACGTCTTGCGTTCGATCGCCAGTAGATCGGGGGTGATGGTGAACTCCTTCCCTTCGGCAGAAATTGTCGCTTGGCTGTACAAAGAGCCCTGGTGAATCTACGAAGACGACTGATAGAAGGAGGTACCGACCCTTGGGCAAGTTCACCCTTTAGCTTGGTAAGCTGGGATTCATCCATTTCCCCGACGACCTTTTGCAAGAGGCCAGCATCGCGCCCGTAAGTCTTGCCAAGGACCTTTTTGTTGAATTCTGGCACCTCCTTTTCGGTCACTATTGGCTCCTTCAGCGCTTGTCTGACAACAAGAGGCTGGCCAGTCCTCGCCGAGTGCACCGACAGATCATACGCCGCCCGGTCCGCACAACCAACGCACTCAGTCCACCCTGTCGCATTCTCTATCTCTGCGTCCCAGCAATCTGCAGCATAGTGTGCCATCTCGTTGGCCATGTGCTGTCGGAATCGCAGGCGTTTTGGGTTGATACCGATCTTGATAAGGAAAAGATTGATGCGGACAAGGAAGTAGCCAAGGGTCTCATTCGCTACAATACCCTTATCTACAGCTTCGCCGATAGTCATCTGGGTGACTTGAGTGCTGCCACTGACTTGCACATGTCGATCGAGCAAGCTGAGCACGGTATCGCGCACTTCGCGGAATTTTTCATGGCTCTTATCCTCGGGATCGACGAAGTGCTCGATTTCACCCATGGTGAACTCTCGAACCCGAAGCAAGCCAGCGCGGGGAGAGATTTCGTTTCTGAAGGAACGACCGATTTGAGCAGATGCGAACGGTACACGACCATTGTTGAATTCGAGAAGGCGGGAGAAGTTGAGGAAGTGGCCTTGAGCGGTTTCTGGCCGGAGGTAACTTGTACAACGTGTATCAACATCCCTGATACATGAATAGAGAGTGGATTTACCCAGGATGCTGGCCTGTGGGACCGATACTGCTGGCAAACATCAGATTGAATTGCTGTGGTTCGCCAACCTCGTTGTCAGTGTCAGGGTTGCGAATGTCGTATTTCCGGCAGAGCTCTCCGATTTCAGGACCGGAATAGTTATCTAGCTGTTTCAGAATTATGACGGAGTATCAGACAAAACATCAATGACGCACCTGAGCAAGGATACTCTCAAACTCTTTCACAAGCTCATCTGCAAGTTGGACTGCAACAGCTTTCGCTTTTTTCTTCCTCTTTTTGTCCTTTTCATCATCTTTTGGTTGGGCAGCCAACCCACGAGCTTCCCGATCGCCGGTAAGACGCGCTTCTAGGACGTTCTTGACGAGGTGGTCTGCGCGGAGGACATCACCAGTCTTGGTATCCTTGACCATCCAGTCTGCAAACCTAGCGACGTGGCCAGACGTTTCAAAGACGGGGGCGGGAGTCATGATGGTGGTATCGAGTTCCAGCATGTGATCCTCGATGATGAAGTGCTTTCTCCACTCTGCCATGATATTGGCTTGCAATGACGAGCCTGGTGGACCATAGTCATAGAGGCCAGCAACACCTGTGCATGCAAGTTGTCTGTATCATTGCTGTAGATCAAGATAATAACGTGTCTCATACCGCCATAGATTTCAAAAGCTGGTGCATAGAAAAATCTGCGATTCAGCAGAGCATCCAGACGGGATTTGTCGAACGGATGGACCGATTTATTGACGACCGACATGTCAGAATGACTGTAGCGTTTTGTTGATAAGAATAGATGAAGATTTCGAGGAGTTCGAAGATATGTGCAGAGTGTAGTAGGGAAACCAATTGATCTGACTCGCATGCCGCTGGTCACTTTGATCACCGAGTCAGATAATCTCTCCTGCCAGATCGTCTCCACCAATCACCTGCGTCCAAGCTGTAAAAAGCAAGTCACTGGTTCAATGAAATGATTAACACCTTATGTAACGGGAGGCTGAATTCAAGCTTAAGCCTTGCCAATGCCCATGATGATCTTGTTCGACTCAAAATTGTTCGCGAACATTATGTTTAGGCAGAACCCTGGCCAGTCTAAGGGTTGCTAATTATACAATCCTGGACGGGTTTGACTACCTTGGTTGCCGCCCTGCAGGCGCCAAAAATTGGTTGCTGATCAGATTAATTTTTCCCAGAAGCACGCGCTTCCAACGTGTACTAGCTCGATCTGTTTAGCAGCCTAATTGCGCTCCCGACTTATAGCTCTCACCCCGTTACCATCCCCATCTGTGTAAATTTGGTACTGAATGCGGCCAACGTCGAGCTCGGTAAGTAAATGTTTCTAAATTCGAAAATATTCCAGGTCCACAGGAAAATTTTCTGTGACCGTTTTAGCTCCTTCTCATCGTTTCATTGCTCGTCCCAGGTGTGCTGACAGCTTCTCATGTCTTTCAATTACCAGGGTGCTCCAGTTTACAATCCAAACTCGCCGGAGGTATATGGACCATCCACCTGGTCTTCGTTTGGACAAGCGTTGTTGGCCACGGCGCTCTTCAGATGCTGGCACATCTTGATCTTCTTTGGTGGTTGGTCGACTGCGATCTGTTTGATCAGCCATAACGTCCATAGTCTGGCGTTGCAACCAACTCTTATAACCGTGTATGTCTCACTTCGCTGAGAAGCCAGGGTTATTTACAGCTCTTGTCTAGATTTGGTACTGTCCTGGGTTTTGTCATTTCCTACAGGACTACTTCCAGTTTCGAACGTTACAACGAGGGACGAAGGCTCTGGGCACAGATTGTGCTTGGAAGCCGTACCTTTGCTCGCACCGTGTGGCTACACATACCAGGTACACATCAGCCTCGTGGCTACCTTCGATGATGGTTGATCTCCTGCATATAGACAACGCGTATCCGAGTCCTTCGAGTCAACCACTCACAGACAAGCAGAAGGAGGAATACAATGCAAAGACTCTGATTGAGAAAAAATCCGCCATAAACCTACTCGAAGCATTCGCAGTTGCTGTTAAGCATTATTTGCGTGGCGAAGATGGCATCTACTATGAGGATCTGTATTACTTGGTTAAATTCCTTCCTACGTATGCGCTTCCGCCGACAATCCCTTCCGCCGTCGATCTCAATAGGACGAGTGATGATGTTCCTGCATCACCACGTTCAGGGCACTTCCATGAATCAGGACTCACGAGGCGAGCACCGGCTCCGGGTCAACTTCCTCTTCCGACTACCGCACGTACACCTTCTCTCCGGGTCGCGACTTTTGCGACTGAACAGACACTTTACCCTGACGGGCGACCCCAAAAGGGCGTAAAATTGTCTACGGGTCCTGATGATCTGGCCCCTGCTATGAATCCGCCCAAGTACTCGCTATTCGATCTATTCCCATTCTCGCTAGTGGTCCGTTTGCTGACTAAGGACGGGGTAAATAAGAACGGGGATGCTGTGAAAGGAAGGAGGGCGGCGAGGCGGAGAGCTGCGATGCGTAATCACCGAGGTCAACATTCGTATAACATTCCCCTGGAAATCTCGTTGTATTTGGTTGGTGTTTTTCTATAGGCGATCTGTGTTTCGAGATCTCAATCTGGTACCTTAGGGCTCTTACGTCTCCGCCCTGCAATCTCGCAAGGTTGTCGATGCACCAACTACTAGTCCGTTCACCGCTGTCCCCAATTTTTTTTACAGACTTCTTACTATTGAATCCGCAGCTGTTCTACTGGCTACAATCACCCAGCTAGTAGATGCGCTAACCGGTCTAGAAAGGATCCTCACTACCCCAATACCATTTTCGTAAGCCCTGACATCATCGCCCTCGCGGGGAACTCATTTGAGAATAGGTATTCCATTCATTTGTGGCTAGTGACTGTTGTATATTGTTTGGCTTTGGTAAGGAGGATCTGTCTTCTCGCAACGGCCACTGATGACCTCTGTAGCCGTTCCAAGTCTGGTCAACGTTGAAATGGTTCACGATCCCTGCCACTGTTCTTGCGGTAAGTCCTGATAGGATCATTGCCATCACATCACACGCCTGCCCGGAGTCACATCTCCCTATCGTTCGACGCTTATCTTGCAAAATAGAGTTTTATCTTCTTTGGCTTCCTCGTTGCTGGAGAGGAGATCGAAAGTGCGTGATGTGATTTCATTACTTTGCATCATCCACTCACATAACGTGCCTTCCCAGATCCCTTTGGTAAGTTATGTTCCATGATAACGGGGATGTCCGGTATACTCAATATCGATGCGCCTAACCCACCCAGGATATGACAAAAACGATCTGGTACGTGCTGTCCGGTCAATCGCTGCCTCGGACATGCTCGAGTAATTTGATATTGACAAACTTTAATTTCAGAACATGGATCACTTCGTGCACAACATAATACGTAAGATGCTTGTACTCGCGCAGGACCGCCACTGACATCTCCATGCAGGCAAGGAACTTCGCGCTATCATGGCGATGCCCACACCTGACCCTGGTGTGTGGGCGTTCTCCGAGGAGAACGACCTCCTTTTCGCGAGCTTGGACACAGATGAACGCGTGTCACCCTCGGAGTGGGTACAACGAGGTGTACCAAAGATGCGAGTTGCGCTTAGGCTGCAGTGATCCGGACATCTCGGGGCTTGTGAAAGGGGGTGCATGCGTTCTAGGCTCCCATACATGAGGCTCATGCACTGCTTTACTTTCCTCTTTGCCGCAACTTTGCCGTGTTCAATGTTGTCGAGTTGTTCATAGAACATTCGTTGAAGTTTTCCAAATACCGTTTCAAGATATGTCGCATGTGTTATTCCTTTTGCTCTACATCTGCTATTATGTGTTCGCTCTCTTTATGCCTCCGCTCTACCGCCACCGTCATTGAGGCCTTTGTGCTACGTCGTGCGAACGAGAAGTTTTACAAAGGTTTGCAGTGCTGTGATATAGTTCCAGCTGCCCGTATCTTACAATATCGCTATCTAGCTTGATAGAATGTTCCTTGCAGTGGCGAAGGGGGACATATCTATTAGTAATAGTATGCGCGCGCTCCGTCAATGCAGTGTCTTGGGTGCAGCTATGGATGCAATTGGTTTCTTCGTTTCCATTGGCATGGAATTCTTTCAGGAATCAGGACATGTCGCCGCCGCCGAGTGTAATCGCCTATCTTCAAGATAACTATCGAGTTCAGGGACTTGAAGCTGCAAGATAGGACAAGGTTTGTGAATTGCATATCGGAAATGCACGGGAGAAGAGTGAGGCATTACATGCAAGAAATCTCGTGTGTGCACATGGGTGTACTCGTGATCAAGTCAGGGGTTTTGTGAACTGCGACTCTGTCGGATTAGATATGCCCCAATCATCAACACATATGGTCATTGCTGGCGAGTGGTCGGACAGCAGCATGACGCAGTGGAAGCGTGCAGGGCTCATAACCCTGAGGTCACTGGATCGAAACCAGTTGCTGCTAAAGATATCCATTTGTTTTTATTTTATTTCAATTTCCAAGTGTTGTTGTTGTGGTTTATTAGCATTCAAAGCTGTTGACAAACAAGACACAACCAAATGTTGTCAGCAGAGTGTATGTTTTACTTTCACCATCTTCCCGCATGCTGAATTTGGATGGCCTGGAGTCCGTCTAGGCTTTGAATGATGTGTCATCCGTGCTTGGGTCCTTGTGCAACAAAGTTCCGCGCTCGCTATTTTGGTGCGGCAGGGCCGGAAGGACTGCCGATTCGAGCCGAATGAGGATTACTTACTTGTTGGCAGATCAACCCCAGTATATAATTTAGATGGTCTCCACCCAGAGAGAAATGACTGATTGAGATACTTCAGCACTTTGTAAGGACTCTTGCCGTTGTAGGCTGTGTTGCGCAGCACCAGTAGTGAGCGCCCAGCGGACCCTTTGGGGACAAAATTTGGGCGGACGTTGAAATTTCGTGGCACGTATGCGAGCATCGACTGACTACCAATTGCGCAAATCTGCGAACAGCGTGTTCCCTTGTTTCAGTTCTGTCATGAGCTTGTATTAGTCCTTGTAAATTCTATTATGTCTTGTACCTCGGATTCCACCTCTCCATCACTAGCAATGAAACAGCTCCTGGTAGATTCCCCGAATTCCGTGAGTTAATCATCATTCCACTTTATGTCGTTTCCACGACGAAAAACTCACTCATATGCTACCAGAATGATCGCTCAAACCTGAGTCTCCTCTCCCTCTCTGTCGCCGCTGCGAGTGCTTCCCCAATATCCATTCCCCAGTCTGCAGATATAGTGGTCCAACCATTACATGGTATGATGATGTCGGATGTTATGGTGCAACGTACTCACTAATCTTTATAGCATCTGGGACTAGCTTTGGTCCCAAGCATCGTCGCCTTTCATCAACTGGCAAGACCAGAAGGAGACTGAGCGATGCGCGAGACGCAGCTACCCGACCTTCGTAAGTTCTGCATTTAGCTTCCCCATAACCTATAAGTCTTCTTCCCCGCCTTATGTGCTGTCATATGCTTTAATCTGAATCTCATTACAAATCTTGCATCTAGACCAACGTCCCTGCAGAGCGCAGCTCTATCTTCGCTTGCTACCCTGTCTCTTTCATCTTCGCCCCCGAGCAGTAATATCCACCACAGCAATTCGCTGAACGTGATATCCCGAAGTGTCCTTGATACACAAGGACCTGACCCCATTACTGCAGTGCAGGGGGCTGATGCTGCACTACAAGGCGGGAGCTTTGACGACAATGAATCATCGGCGTCGCTGCCTACTCACAGTAGTCTAGGCGCGAATGGCGGTGTCGCGAAGAGCGGAAAGAAGCGCGGGACGATATTTACGTGCGAGAGCTGCTCTAAGGTGGCTTTTTTTACGTGCTTGAATTGTTCGTGTAGAAAGTGACCATGAACCTTTCAGGTCTACCGGCATCCTTCTTGTCTCATTAAACATCGCTGGGAACATACCCCCCAGTGGCGCGAAGCGTCCAAATTTGTACTAAGCAAACATCAGCAAGTCCAATTGTTGGAGGTCATTACCCCTGGCTTGACAGGTGACAAAGGTACTAATGAAATTTTCTTAGGCTGCCGCCATATTGTCGCATCTTTCGCCATCATCTACGAATGGGACATCACTTCCCGAAGATCGTTCCCTTTGGCCTACCTTTCTCTCTGGCGGCATAGTCCCGCCCCCCGCTCTCGGAAGCGCACACGAAGGAACTGGCACTTTGTCTCCTTCGAAACCAATATCTAGTTCAGTTCCGGCAGCCTCCGTCCTCAGCTCGGGCCGTGCAGGGTCAACCGGGCCGCGTTTACACGACTACTCTATTCCCCAAGCCACCGGCCCAGGTGGCATCACCCAGCTACGTCCAGGCCTCTTGGGCGTACCTACCTCCCTGAACTCACGCACGCCGAGCTCCCCAGTGCCAGTTCCCGCCCCTCCTACAGATGCCGACGCAAGGAACCTGTTGGCTCTTGGCTCTGTTAGCGTACACTCAGAGTCTTGGGGCTCGCCGACCTCATCCTCGTTTTACGGCGTTTCGTCATTCCCGTCCGCCTCTGCGTCCCTCTCGCGTTCGGGATGGTCCCACCCGCGCTCATCTGTGCGTTCCGTGTCTGCTTCTTCTCATTCAAGTGACGACGGCGAGCTCGTCGAAGTTGATGATATCGCATCTGCAAATATGCACATACACGGGCGGGTGAGCGGCACGCGGTTCAGGTGGAAATCCGAAGAAGAGGATGCTGTGTTGTCGTTCACCGTGCCTGAGGAGGCTGAAGAGGAGGGCATCAACCCGGGCACGGTGAAGAAGAAGGCTGAAGAACAATGGGACGGTATGGAAATGGACATGGAGATGGATTGATTCCCTCCTGGTAGAAGCTTGCAGAAACGCAAGCCATCGATCGGCCACACGCATCAAGTAAAGCAAAGCAAACACGCAAACGAAATATTCCAATCTCTCCACCTCGTTTCTCACGACAACAGATGTCGACTCATTGTGTACCTTTTGAACCCACCACATACCTCGCACTCACCTTTCTGGCATTGGGCTATTTCGTCTTTCCTGTTACCTGTTGTGTTGTTGTCGTTGTCGTTGTCATCGTCGTTGTCTTCTTATATTTCTGAGACTGCGCCACTTGATCTTTTCGTTTTTGGATTGTGACATATTAGCGAGGCATCTCTCCGGACTTTTTATTTCTTTGGTGTATGTATAATAATTATTGGATGTAACACAATGTGGAATGAACCGTGGAATATTATAAACCTTGTGCATGCACGATCCTGTACGTTTCTTTTGTCCTCGGGGAGAAGCCACAGTAATTAAGCGGATGGATCATCATCTACACTGGCAATTCCGTGGAATCCGTTTGATCGTTTCGCTCGCGTGAACAATATAAGCAACATCGAGCTGGCGCGGTGGCTTGACTTGTATGTATCATACCACACTGCACACGCCTGTCGTCATCTTGATGATGCACGGGTAATCGGGAACAAACCGACTCTGCGACCGGGCGCCGTAGCGAAGACATTCCCCATCCAAAGGCACACAGGAGACGTGTGAAGGATAAATCCTCCTAATCGGCAAGCAGGGTAGACGACCCACACGACAAAACACCCCACTGAATCACCGCAAAAACACACAAGCATTAATAAGCCAAATTTAATCCAGAGCCATAGATACAACGATCAGGCGTACATAGACCGATAGTTTATATTTGTAAATAAGCCATTTTCGTCTCATCCGGTAGTCTGGGGAATTCGTTATTTCTGCTTGCCAGAAGCAGTCTTGGTCGCAGCACGCTCCGCAACGTGGAGTGAAGCCGCAATATCCTTTCCTAGTCTCACGACAATAAAACTGGGGATGACGATCCATAATCTACAAAAGAACCGTTATGGCGTGTCAAGCCAATGAAAAACGACCACACGTACCCGTTGGGTATGATCCAGTATATGATTAGATCGGACATGGTGTTGTGTCCGATGGCACAGAAGCCGCAATAGTACTCCTGTAACCAGTATAAAATTGTTTTAGACAACGTCATGGTCACTGCTGCAAACCCAATGAGGGGAGCAGGGGACCAGCCCGAGACGTGTGCCAAGTACACGTATGCAAGATTCATGAGTGTCTCTACAACGTTGAGGAAAGCTAAAGGGGGGTGTTAGTCAGATAAGATAATCAAACACGAAAGGCACACACATTGTGCGTTTGTGAATCCATCATTCTCCTCTAGAGCTTTGGTGCCATAAACCTAGCAAAGGCCGTCGATGACAAGATGTGATCTGTCAGGGAAGTGCACTCACATAATCGACATTCTGGTATATTTCATACGGTTTCCAGATCCAGTGGAGGTCTCCCCCAAGCATGGATCGTGGACTTGCGTGACCCGTTAATTAGTGAGTATGGGACATGGCAACGATACTACGTACCGCATGAAACAGTATCCCACGTCCCAGAAGATGACAGGCGCGGTAAGGATAAACCAAAGGGTAACCCAAGTATGCGTCTTTACCGCCATCTTTGCAGAATCTGAGTGTACGTGGTGGTATATAAGAAGGTCTGGATTTGCAAGCTGTGGCCGAGACTGCGACCCGTCGGTATGTACTGACCGTGCGAACTTTCTTTTGTAGATATTTGTGTCGGAGGGAGCTCTCCGTCGGACTGTTGACGATGACCATGCGCATGGGCAGGCAAAGGCTTCACTCTGCGCGGTGCAGGTGAAGTTTCATGTTCAACGTCAACGTCCACGTCCACATCCACGTCTGTCTGATCCTCTCCATCTGATAGTCGAGTTCGTTTACGACGCGGTCGACGGTCGTCGTCGCTTATGTTTTCCCTGTTTTCCCATCGAGAAACGTGTGCTGCAGAGAATACTGGCGTAATCATCAGGAATACGCGGAATGGTGGGGACAGCTGTAGGGGATGTTGGGATTTGAAAGAGTATGAAAGGGAAGACGAATTTTAGTTCTTGCACTTTCTCGGCAGCGCACCTTCGAAACGTGTCCGTGATTGATCGCCACTCGGTTTTGGGCTGTTTTTGTCCATGAGGCGCTCATCGAGACCAGTGCAAGTTTCCAAGGAATCACGACATTTTCTGCAAGAATGAATTGTGTAGGCTCCTTTATTGTGTCTGTTGCTTGCGATGGCCTTAACGCCCTGGTAGTAGTGGAGCAATTTCTTTGTTACAGCCCAAAAAGTCATCGTACTGCCAGGCACAGAGCACGTTGTGAGCGAGATAGGAGAGCGTCTGCCTCACATCAGGTATCAGGGTTCATTTCAGTGATGCGACCTGCGGTCTTACGGATTTCCAGATTCATATCAACGCAGCTGCCAGCAGGCTTCCCGCCGGAAGTGCGTCGTTTCTTTGGAGGACTCTGCAACATTAATGCATTCTCGCGACTATTCGAACTCATGGAGCAGGTCGGACACAGGCCCCTCAAATCTCAGTTTTGCCTCCAGTTGACAACTGCATTCTGCCGAATTTTATTGATGGGGGAATTTGTGTTCCACGTCGATCCACATCCTCGAAGCTTTCGCAACTCCGGCTCACAAGTTCGATCTTCACAACAGCCTCTCATCCTCATGGATGGTCTCGATGTATGGTTTATTCCGGCATGCAATATACTCTATGTCTACCCCATACAATCATACGTACGGCGATGTATCCCCAGGGCAACAACACTAGATCGATATATGAACCTATAATCAATTAATGCCTTGCAGGTTTTGAGTCGCGTCGCACATGGCGGCAGGTCATGGTACAGGTGTAGGGTACAGCACCCCGAGGTCTCGCCTCGACATCTTATGGATCATTACATACATACACACACACACTCGTCTCGACGCGTCACTCCTCGATCCCTAGTAGCTTCGCTTGTTTCGTCATATTCTGCTTCAAGACATTGTGAAGGACCATCAGCGTCCAGTGAGCAGCTTGAAAGACCAGATCACATACACCTTGAGATTTGGATATCGCGAAAGCTCCGAATCAGCATCAAGTTGATCAGTGGCTCAAAAGTCCAAATCACACACCAACTGAAAGCAGGGTCTTGTTCTAAAGAAGGGAATAAGCTTGCATAATCATGATGCAGACCTAATGCAGCAGACTCAATAGGCTCTTCCATTCTCCTCTCTTTCGTTTTTACTATTCTTTTCACCGATTTTCAGCATGCTCTCACCTTTTGCTCGTCACCTTGCATCTAATCTTCCTGTGCTGCGCAACAATGTTTTGCTTTCGTCAGTTTTGACTTCGTCCGCATTCGCTGCGACGCGTCGTACGTTCTTCACTACGCGCCGTATCCAGCTACCGGCTGCTGCATCTAAAAGCGCGTCAACCACAACAACGAAGAAAACTACAGCCACAAAAGCAGCCCCGAAGAAGGCGAAAGCCACCACGAAAGCAAAGTCTAAACCGGATCCAAAGAAGGCGAAAGCCACCGCGAAAGCAAAGTCTAAACCGGAGTCGACAGCAACGGCTAAGAAGACGGTCAAGCGGTCCCGTGAGTAGAACCATTGGGTGTGCTTGTAGTCATGCGCATGCTTATATGTGTCACTATAGCGCCAAGGAGGGTCCCTAAGTCTGAGCGACCTCCTTCACGTCCCCTTAGTCCCTATTTCGTTTTCTTCTTGGAGCACTATAAAAAGCGTAAGGGTGACGTGAATACTGCGATGGATGCCCGTGATGTGGCAAAGGAATCTTCAGTGATATGGAAAAACCTTACTATTGCGGAGAAACAGGTCATTTATATTGTCATGATTGTAACGTGTCGTGCTAAAATCGGTCCTCGCAGCCTTACTACGACGAGGCCGCGATCTTGAGGAAGCAGTATGAAGAGAAGCAGGATGAGTATTGGAAGAATGCCTCTCCGAAAACCGTCAGGGAAATCAATGCGCGTCGCAAACATGAAGGAAGACAGAAGATTCACCGACCTCAAGTAGAGAGTGCTCCTAAGCGCCCCAAGGGACCTTACATGAGGTCAATTTCATGCGATATGGCAATCATATGAAGTCTCACAACATATAACGGTTCACAGATTTTGGAATGATTTCCGTCAAACAGATGATGGCAGAGCTATCCTAGAAGCTGGCACCACATCCACAGGTATAGCAATAATGAATCTTGGTCGTGAAGCCGGTCAGCGATGGAGGGCAATGAGCGCCTCTGACAAAGCCGTGAGCGAAGCCAGCTGACAATTACTCTTCAATGATTGACGATATGTGATTTTAGCCCTATGTGGAAGCTTTCCAGAAAGCACGCACTGAGTGGGACGCAGACCATTCCAGCAAGAGCGCCTCTGCGAGTGCATCATCGTAGGAGCTTATGTTTCAGAAAGCAGAAATGCTAGCAATTCTGCGTGCATCATTTTCTCCCTCCTTCCATTATAATTGCAGTTTTCATCGTCGTTTGCCCACTTCATCGCCCACGTTCAGCCCAATGAGTTGATTTTTATTGCAATGTTTATATTTCAGAAGTCATTTGCATGTCCTTTCAGTTTTATGTATGTACGATAGGAGTTCCTGGTCACGTTCCGTTTGGCTTGCGAATTCTCTTCGTCTTATCTCGGTCACGGCGTTGATGTGCATGTTTCTCAGGCACGCGGACCCATATTTGATACTCGCAATAAATGATAATTTTCATACGAAGACCCTCCAGGTATTTGCGCATTGCCTCGAGTACGCTTCAACCTTGAGTCTTCCCTGAATAACATCAGGTATCGCAAGAGCACAATCAGCGTCGACTGAGCAGCTTGGCAGACCAGATCACGTACGCCCTGAGATGAGGATATCGCGAAAGCACCATCAGCATCAAGTCAGCGGCCTGTGCGTGATCTCCTTTTTTGAGCTACTAGCGTGATGTTGATGGTGCTTTCATTATGTCCCGCTCTCAGAAAGTGCGTGATCCGTTCTTCTGGCCTGCTGACTCCACACTGATGGTACTTTCATCATATCCCGCTCTCAGAAAGTGCGTGATCTGTTCTTTTGAGCTCCCGTCTAGATGTTGATGTTGCTTTTACGATGTCCCGCTCTCAGAGAGTATGTGATCTGCCTTTGAGCTGTTGACTCGATGGCGATGGCGGTGGTTTCGCGATATTTCGCTCTCAGTTGGTGCGTGATCTGGTCTGTTCCTTACCTGATGTTGCTTTCCGATATCTCGCTGTCAGAAAGTGCGTGATCCGATCTTTTGAGCTGCCGACTCTACGCTGACGGTTCCTTTGCGACATCCTGCTCTTAGTTTGTGCGTGATGTGGTCTTGAGCTGACTCAGTGCCGACGATACTTTCGCAATGTTCCGCCCACAGGACGTGTGTGATCTAGTCTTTTAAGCTGCTTATGACTGTGGTTACCTGGAAAAGGATCACGTCTGCTGGACGATATGCAAAAGGCGTAATTGACGTACTACAACAATACATGAGAAAGAAATTACAAAAGTATCGTGCAGGCATGATTTGAAGAATTGAGATCTAGATGTGACAGTGGGGCAATGAAAGCAATCGGAGTCACAGGAAATGCAATAATGCAGCGAACGAGCTAGACACCAATGTGAACAAATACGATCTGCTGTTCCAGCGGAACATTATTGCGTCGCAATTTCTTCACAGCCTTGTGCAACGCCACCGCAGCGCGCGTACAGTCCAATTTCCCTGACTTATCAACCAGGTTGTCGTAAAAAGTAGACACAACTTCCTGCGCAACCTCGTCGTCGACGGACCACATAGAACCGACCACACTGCGAAATCCGGAGAATTGCATAGCTGCAGCGAGATGGATCGACTCGTCGGGACTCTTTTCATCGCCTACGGTAGTGTGGCAAGCCGATAGGAATGCAAACTCTGGGTTCTGCCAGTTGGATCGGATGATGTCCTTGATCATCAACGGCCCGTCGCGCATCGTGAAGGAAGACTCGAATGGTTGTGTCCGATTTGGCATTCCATGGCAAGCGAGATGGAGCCATTGATTGTGGTTTAGCCCATCGAGTGCACCCTGCACTGTTGCGAGGCTGTCTTGGAGTGATGTGAAGGATGACACGATGGGTACTAGACGCTGAGCTATGGCGGCTAATTCAGGAGCGACGCATCGTAGTTCCTTCCCTCTGTCCGGATTGCCTTGACCAATAGCAACAAAATATTGAGTAGATGCATATTGAGATACGCTCCGTCTCGCATGAACGAGCGTCGCCAAAGTGGGGGTATAAGAGGAGATGTAAATCTGTGATAAATTGTCTCTGTTCCTCTCGTAGGGTCCTACTGCATGCAGAGGAAGCAAAGTGAATTCAGCGGTAGGACACCACCAGATACGTGAGCCAGGGCGAACATTCGACACCCTAAGGGTTTTGACAACGGGTTCAACGATATCATCCCAAAGCTTGCGAAGGATGCCCGCAAGCTTGTTTTGCTGATCAGAACAACCAAATTGCTCTGAGAGGGACCGAAACTCAGAGGACAACTCGGAGACTTCGGCCCGCGTAAGATCTATTGGAATGTGGACAGGACCTTGGTCGCTTAGGACAATCAAGGCGTCGCAGCTGTACTGACTAGCATTGACGATGATGACAGGACCTTCTTCAGCCGCCTTCTGCAGGTCGGAGAAAAGGGGAGGCTGGAGAAACCGAGAAAAGTCAGGAAGCATGCGGATGCGCGAAACCACATCATCCCATTGCATGGTCAGCTGGCGGATTTGCGGAGACTGATCTTCAGTAGACTGATCGAATGCGTTACGAAGCCGAAAGCTGAGGTGCTTGAACTCTTCCGCCAGGGCTGCGCCGGTGTGACGAGCCATAGAAAGTTCATCAAGGGTTGTGCGGAAGCGTGCCAAGTGGGTCCAGAATACTGCACGGCCTTGCTCCACCAGTTCCACAGCAGTCGTCAGCTCGCCATGACGAATACCGCACGAGAAAGCGTCCACAGCAAGCGAAGATGTGGCCATGCTCACAACGCCGAAGTGACGTGATGAAGACGACAAAAGAGTGACATGCTGATCTAGGAATTTCAATGCAGTTTGATATGCACCCAATGCAGAACCATGGTTCATCTTCTCGGCAGAGGTGGCCCATGACTTAGCAGCAGTAAGATCCATACGGGAGACTGCGTAAGGTATGTGGGAGAGTTGTAAGAACAGGCTGAATGTTTCATCACGGTCACACGGGACGCCCCGCTGAGCGAATCTCTCTCCAAGGCTGAGGGCGAGATTGTTGAGAGACGATGATCGTTCAGAATGACCCGGGGGACGAAGGAGTAGTGCAGCCTGATGGAGGTTGATGCACTCATCAAGGTCAGACGGGATGCTCTGCTGAGTGAATCTGTCTCGAAGGCTGAGGGCGAGATCGTTGAGAGACATTGATCGAAGAGAATGACCCGGGGGACGAAGGAGTAGTGCAGCCCGATGGAGCTCGATGGACTCATCAAGGTCAGACGGGACCCCTCGCTGAGTGAATCTGTCTCGAAGGCTGCTGGCGAGATTGTTGAGAGACGATGATCGAAGAGAATGACCCGGGAGACGAAGGAGTAGTGCAGCCCGATGGAGCTCGATGGACTCATCAAGGTCAGACGGGATGCCCCGCTGAGTGAATCTCTCTCTGAGGCTGATGGCGAGATTGTTGAGAGACAGTACTGCTTCGACGATGAGGAAGTTGGGCCAGTAAGATTAGCTAGTAACAA